>OV743330.1:11200000-11800000 GCA_928268935.1 Lasiommata megera | reverse complement strand
AATATGAGAAGGGTTTGGCCATAGTCCACCACGCTGGCCATGTGCGGATTGGCAGACTTCACACGCCTTTGAGAATATTATAGAGAACTATCAGGCGTGCAGGTTTCCTCACGATGTTGTAACTAGCTTATAGCTTTTTATACTGGAAAAGTACATGGGATATATTTTAAGCGTTTTTATGCTATAATACATTTTCCATCCTGAAACTAATACGTATTCATAATTGTGGCAATGAGTTCTTTTGTTTGTCCTTTTATCATGCAGTATTTTTTTTATGATATTCAGCTGCGAGTAGATCCAATGTTCATAATATAAAACTTAATTTGTTAGTTTGTTCGTATTTTATGAGCTGCCGCAGAGTGGATTGTTATGACGTTGTCCTCAAAATAAAAACTAAATACATTCTCTCGGGATTGAAAAATTGCTTTAATTACCTCTGCACTGGATAAAAGCGAGACCAATGAGAAAAGAATTTGTAGAAAGCGTTCTGGATGCCAACAAAAATACTTTTGAGTCCGGATTTTCAGATTAAAACCAAAAACTCGGAAGAAGCTAATGTAAAAAAACTTGTAAACCTCTCTTAGTACCGATGTAAGCTCAGCTTTACACACGTCACGGAAAAATATTCTAGATCAAAAGGATGACTGCGCAAAGCTTCTAACGCTTTGTCAGGACGTCGTCTATTTTTTGTCTAGAGTTTTCCAATTTTCCACCGTCACGTCGCATCGCAGCTTAGCAACAAAATTTTAATATATACTATGAATAGTTTTTACAAGATAGTTCTTTTTTTTACTTTAATAATTGAACTTCCTTAAAAAATTGTCGTGGAATTCAGTCGGTTCCTTGCATATAACCGCAAGTAACCGCACTTGCACCCTGCGCTGAACATCCAGGTTCTTTAGAGTTTTTCTCACTCTCGTAAGACGTGCTAGGAAATTCAAGCTTTTGAAATGACGATGCTTGAGCAGCAATTTTGCAGTAGGGAGAGGTTAGTGCAAATTATAGCTAAGCAACTAACTTGCAGCATAGCCTCCAATTCCACGGCATCCCACGCTGGGTAGGTCCTGTTTTGAAAACTCAGGGTCACGCAGTGAACGACAGAACGTGCCTCGCTTGGAATAATCATATCAGGCTAGGAAAGTGAGATTGTGTATTATGTTCTCTAGTTATAAATACTAAGACCGTCTAAGTACGACTTCAAAATGGAAGCTATCCTTTTGGCAATTTTTATGAAATTCAAATCGAAAATACTATTACATTAAAATGTAAAAATCAAGTCATATTACCTCTCACCTTTATGATCTATTGGAGTTGATTACTTTGACTATATTAATTTTAAATCCCCCCAAATATTTGCGAAGTGTTAACGCGCAGAGAGTCAGCAATAAATATTAATATTTCAGGCCCACTGATCGCACAAAGGGCCGGAGCGGCTCCACAAAGGACTTGGCACAATGACACTTTGTAACAATCACCCATTGTGTGTGCTTTCTTTGCGATCGCGAAATCATTTTAATATCGTGTATATTATGTTAAAATCCCTACTTTGGGAGATTACACGGAGATACAGGCACAGTGAAGCGGTGATAGCCTAGTGGTTAGGGCGTCAGCCTCCTAATCAGAGGTCGGCGGTCGGCGTCATGCACCTCTTAACTTTTCGGAGATATGTGCGTTTTTAAACAATTAAAAAAAAATATCACTTGCTTCAACGGTGAAGGAAAACATCGTGAGGAAACCTGCACGCCTGAGAATTCTCCGTAATATTCTCAAAGGCGTGTGAAGTCTGCCAATCCGCACATGGCCAGCGTGGTGGACTACGGCCAAGCCCTTCTCATATTGAGGGGAGACCCGTGCTCTGTAGTGAGCCGGTAATGGGTTGATCATGTACAGGCACAGTTATTCCGGAGAAAAGGAATCGTTTGTTGGGGGTGTTGCTACATTAACGTCGTCAGCATTCTTGATGCCCGAATGCTGGGCACGCGCCTCCGTCTTTTCGACCGACAGCATTTCAAGATGCGGAAGATAGAAATTTAAACCTAATGAAGTCCCTCGAAGATTCCTGTCCAGCTTATTGCCTTGGATCCCAGTTGCTCAGCAAGCGTAATCTATTTTCTTGCACTATCGCAAATTAAGAATTTGAACTAAAGAGTGAGGTGACCTATTTCACAGTTCGACTGCGCGACACATGATTAGTAAGTGCCGAGATGAATGATTCGATCTTGATATATCTTGGCGTATGTAAGTGGTAGGAAAAATGGAATTAAGAATGACATCTCAGATATTTGCTGTGCGTCCTAGAAATGAGTAATACAAGCGCTTCGGACGAATATGGACCACGCTAAGGTGCTGGTTCAATGTTACAAAAGTGAAGGAGGAACAAAATCAACTGCGAGTAGTTCATGAGCGCATCCTTCGAAACATATCAAATCATCATCACGATCATGATCATTGACGTTTCACCGATGGGGATCCACTGCTGGACATAGGTGAAGCAATAAAGTTAATGAGGATTTCCACAGTCCAAAGTCTGGTGTCGTCTGTCCGTTCAGAGGCGGTCTCTGCAGAACGTTGCTCTTTTCAAGTGTTGGGTTACCCCAATTTCACATTAGCTTCACTACTCGTTTAGCTAAGTCAGTAACTCTGGTTTTTCTTCTGATGTGTTCATTTCCAATCATCACGTAGAGATACTACCAGTTCGCTCCGTTACCCATTGACCATGAGCCATGAGTTAGTTAGAAAAAGGTCAGGGCTGTAACATTTAGCAATAAAACATTTCGGTTTTCAGCGAATAAAGCAAAAGAAAGTAAGAATCGAATAAAACCCAAAGTAATAGTTATAGGTTCGTTTCTATTAGCTGAACTCCTGACTGAACGTTTTGATGGTCTCATTCCACTCCGGCCAATGGCGGTTTAGTGGTGCTTTAAAATTTTACGTTCAAGTAAGATGGAAACTCACTTATAACGCTACCCGCCTACAGTTCCACGCGGGTCCAAATCTACAAGCGGGTAGTTCATCGATATACTTGCAATAATCAATTTCATTATAACGCCGACGATTTCATTGGTGTTGGAAAAAATGGTAGGACAATATCAAACTGTACCATGAGTCCATCAATACGAATACCTAGGTTCGATTTCCGGGTCGTGTCAATATATATTTGGTATATAATATCAGGGTTTTGTTGCCTTAAAATCTCATTTGCAGGTATTGGTTAGATAATTACTGCTATTCCTTCTTTCAGCTCACGATATTACTTTTTGATCTACATAAAATCTATGAAATTGTAATACGTACTTATTGTAAATATGGAGCTGCTTATATTTTTATATATTATTTAATATATATTTTGAAGCGGTGATAGCCTAGTGTTTAGGGCGTCAGCCTCCTAATCAGAGGTCGGCGGTTCGAATCCGGGCACGCACCCCTAACTTTTCGGAGTTATGTGCGTTAAAAAAAAAATATCACTTGCTTCAACGGTGAAGGAAAACATCGTGAGGAAACCTGCACGCCTAAGAGTTCTTCATAATGTTCTCAAAGGCGTGTGAAGTCTGCCAATCCGCACATGGCCAGCGTGGTGGACTATGGCCAAACCCTTCTCATATTGAGAGGAGACCCGTGCTCTGTAGTGAGCCGGTAATGGGTTGCTCATGATGATGATGATGAATATATATTTTTTTATATTTTATAATATATTCATTAATAAGTCAACCGTTGAAGCGATCGTTGAAATATGACACACGGATAACTCACATCCTGGTGTAAGAATACGCTAGTCAGCATAAAATCTAAGGACTTTTGTACATTAGTTTACAAAGATGATCCCGTCCGTGTGAAGAGGGCTTTACACGGTTCACACCCGATTGAGCTCGCGCGAGTCATTGAACACTGAAAGGTAATTTGTAGCTACAAAGGGCCGCATATACTTCTACGCGCCTTATGTAATGCCTATGTAAAAACTGTATCCACATAGTGATCTATACTTACCACTGTTTATATTTGCCGCGGTATATATTATATACCGCGGCATTTCGACTTCGACATTAATAAACAGTATTATATCACTTGATTATAAAAAAATAATTAAAATATCACTCGCTTCAACGGTGAAGGAAAACATCGTGAGGAAACCTGCGCGCCTGAGAGTTCTCCATAATGTTCTCAAAGGCGTGTGAAGTCTGCCAATCCGCACATGGCCAGCGTGGCGGACTATGGCCAAAACCTTTCTCGTATTGAGAGGAGACCCGTGCTCTGTAGTGAGCCGATAATCGGTTGATCGTGATGAAATCACTTGATTACAGTTTCCACCACAGGAAATGAAATGAGTGAAAATACACTTTATTGTACACCACACAAAAGAAGAAATACAAGACAGCAAAGAAATACACAGAAATGAAATAAAAAGGTTCAATAGGCGGCCTTATCGCTAAAGAGCGATCTCTGCCAGGCAACATACACATCGTCGTATGACGAAGGCAGAGCAGGCTCATAACTTTTACTTAAAATATCAACGGCCAGCGGTAAGAGTTAACTGGTAAAAGGTTAATGCTGTTTGTTCGGTTATTCATCGTCAAACAGTTAGTATAGAACCGATTAATAGTAGAAGTACGTAAATCCGCGAACAGCCGAGAGACCGCAACGAATGTACGTCCGATAGCTTTGTAGAGAGTTTACTTTACCGTCTTTTTTTTTTATACACTACAAGTTAGCCCTTGACGGTTATCACACCTGGTGGTAAGTGATGATGCAGTCTAGGATGGTAGCGGGCTATCCTGTTAGGAGTATGGTAATCCCACGCTCCTAATTGGTTTCTACGCGACATCTTGCCGGAACGCTTAAATCGCTTGGCGACACGTTTTTGTCGGTAGGGTGGTAATTAGCCACGGACGAAGCCTCCCACCAGACCAGACTCGAGCCGGGAATCGAACCTAGGACCTCCAACTTTATAATGCGATAATGCGACAGCGCACACACTGCGCCACGGAGGTCGTCTTGTGCTGGTATAGATCAAGCTTTCTAAGACAAAATTCAGAAATGATAAATCAAAGATCATAATTGTCCCTGCCGGGATCGAACCCGGGTCCTCCCACTTATAACGTGACAGCGCTCCACACTGCGCCAGGGAGATAGCCGCTATCACTGAACCTTAAAAATAAAAGGTATAGGTATATACTGCCTAACCAAATAAAAACATGATACTCGTATATTTTCTTTATCAAAATTTTTTCCCGGATAAAAGAATTAACTCGGTCTCAATCATCCGGGAGCACATTATTAGATTGCGAACAATGGCGGGAAAAAGTGACTCTCTCGTTGAACAAAAAATTACTTTTGTGACGATATTAGGTATATTTATATTAATAACAATGTTTTTGCTATTTTTCTTATTATTGGGATGAATTATCTCCAACGAGTTTGTGTGGGTATATGTCAAAGGTAACACAAAAAATCAACAAATCCTATATTTATAAAAAGATCACCTGAGCGAATAAATGAGACTGCTGTCATAATCAATAATCAAATATTATCAATCAAAAAATCCTTTAAAAACCACTTTTGATTCGTCAATAACATACATAGTAGTGAGTTGATGGTGACAACGACATTTGTAAACTAATGCTATGAGGGTTTTAAACACGCCCCGGATTAAGAAGAAGCCCACAACAAACTTAGCTGGGTAACTCTTCCTTTGGGTAGCGCCGTCTTACATGCTACTTAAAATTATTTAAGTGCTATCTTATTATAGCACTAACCCAAGCACTTTATCCTTAACATAATGCTTTAACCTGTAAAAGGACTTTTCTACAAGCTTAAGTTTCATTTTTTAGAAAAGAAATTCACCAGCCCTATTTCTTTTTTCTTTTGTCTCACGCTATTTTGGTATAACATGGTTCAAACGTATACGCTTATGTTGGAATGAAATATAGGATAAAATGTAGGAATGAGGGTAAGGTTATAAACGTCTTTTAACCACGAAGTCTTCGTCAGCATCCGCGTGATATTATTTCGAACTCTTTCAGGGAAGTTTCTCTTTGCATCAGTTTTTGTAGTTCGAATGTGTCCGCCGGATCTGTTACACTAATTTGGGAACAACGATTCAATATTTTCATTCTTCTAGTACCACTTTTAACTGCATACCTACTCATAACGGATTTTGTCTAATTTACACTTTTAAACCATTCTATAAACGACGAATTCCGGGAAGGAATTTCGCTTATTAAGCCAAAAAATTGTATTAAGATGCCTTTACTGACACCAAGTAAAATTTTATATATTTATATTATTTGTTATATTTTGTGTCTGTGGTAGTTTTTCTTATAACGAAGTAGTACTTTAAAGCTTATAGATTCTTAATGATCCCTGAATAAAGAAATACCATATAAAAACGAAAGACTTAAAAAAACAAAAATTTCAACAACTTGCCGAGAAAGCCAAATCTGAAATTGACGACCAGAAAGGCACGGACTCCTTGTCTTTACGCCAAAACTGGATAACGAGAATATAATTAGGGTTAATGAAGTGACCGTAATGATATTCTCAACGAAATTATCCAGACTAAAAATAGACAGTAAAATTAAAAAAATAATAGATACAATATAAAATGAAACATACGTAAATGTGAGCATTACAATGCAAAGTAACTATAGAGTAATAATGTATAAATTAGCGAAATTCAAAGTAAAAATAGGAAATATTAGCTCAGGAATTCTCAGAATATTAGTAAAATATACCACTACACTAGCACCGATTTTTTGGAAAAAATAGTCATAGCACACTAGCACTAACATAGAAATACTAATTAGTCGGAACAAAAGTTGCAAAATTGAAAATAATATTATAAAGTATAATTAAATAAATAAAAATTAGTATACACATTCTCATAGGGTAAAAAAGGCATGTTGTCTGAAAGTGTGAACTTTTATGAATATTATAACAATATGATACAAAAGGGAAGGAATGGCATAAAAATAAATCAATACGCTGTCAAACTTAAATAAAAACACTTGTGTACTACTCGTATTTAAATATTACCTAATCCCTCGATTTAACAAATAATAAACCGGGAAAACAAGGTCCGATCCTCCTGCCGGAAAACGGCTGTTCTTAATATAGAACATCAGATAGAAAAATAAAACAACATAACACTCCTAATGTGTCAAGAACACTCGCGGGACACAAATATAATCTTACTCAATTATTCAGACAATACCTTTGTTTAGAATTGTAAGGATATTATTATGTAACAGTGCTAAGCGATTTATCCCACTTGGAATAAAACCTTTTTGTACTAACATAAAAAAGTATAATACTACATGTCGGCGCGAAGAAGTTATTAACTTTATTCAGCGGCGCCAAAAACCTCAAGAATTCGATAATTACCCACATTTTAAATATTGATGATTTTTGCTAACACAATTTAGACAGTAACAATCAATTTTGTAGAAGCATGCTTTGTGCTATAAATACGGGCGGTCGATGCCTTTCGTGGCTTTTTTCGCTCGAGACGTCGGACTGTTCGTACCAATAGTTATTGTCGCAATAAAAGTGTAAACCCGCAAGTTGTGGTTTTAATTACTATGAGCGAAAGTAAACAAAATCGTGACTTCACCCTTACAAAAAAACAACTCGGACCCCCTTGACGCGACATACATAATACACAAAAATAGAAGATCATAAAAAGTATACAATAAAAACTTACTAAACGGCTCAGATTTCACATGGAAATGTTAAATGGAAAGTGTGTCTCGACCGGCACGTCTGCAACGCTGTTATGCAAACGTATTGTTTCCAGCTGTAGCGGACAATATCATAAGTTGGTGCGAAACCACTGTGCAGATAATTTAATTAGCGAAACACTCGCGCTGCTAAATTTGTGTATATTGAGCTATTAAAACAGCAAAACGCAGTATAATTCCGCCATATAATTGCAATTTGTAATACAAACTGTTAGTGTACTCTGCAATTTAGGTAAAATTAACGTGCTACGGATTTACAATTGCATAAGTAGTTAGTTTATTCGACTGTAGAGGAGGTTCTTGGGTAGGGGATTAGATTGCATCGCGAGTTCAACCAACAAATTTTAGTTCTTGCGTTTTTTTACTAAGATTTCTCTATTAGATTCTCTAATGACCAGCACGGAGTTCACTTGTGCTTTTGAGAGAACGTTGAGTTTTGGCCGTGGTTTTTTTATTAACTATTACTATAACGCACGGATCAACTAGTGAGAATCTGACGAAGATTTGCTGAAACATTCGAGTACAATACGTTCGAATACCGCGTAATTTCGGGACATCGTCAAGGATATCGCTAGTATTAAAAATGGAACTACAACCAGATAAATTCCCTTTCAAAGATAATCCCCTTCAGACGGCCCCAGGTGGCGGACCGGCTTTACTTCACAGCTACTAAGTAATGAGTATGAGAAGAGAAACTCCTGAAGAACCCTCCCGGAATACCTGCGAGCTTGATGACATAACTCTGACATTTTAATCAAAGTAAACTTGGAAACTAATCTCAGCTTTGCTCGTTCAATCTACCGTCCAATATAGGCTTCTAACTTGTTTGCTCAGTCGGCAGATTTGGACTTGTGTTCACTTATATTTAATACTGAGAGGGTCCAGATAGGACGGATAAGTTGCAGAGTAAGCCAACAAATTATGTCATTCCAACTCCACTTTTATCTGGTTATATTCCATGGACCAGTACCCAGTACTGATCTCCTCTCACCGCAAGACTTTAAAACCTTTTTTTTTTGTACACTACAAGTTAGCCCTTGACGGCTTTCTCACCTGATGGCAAGTGATTATACAGCCTATGATGGTAGCGGGCTAACCTGTTAGGGTATGGTAAACCCACACTCCTAAATGGATTCTACGCGTCATCGTGCCGGAACGCTAAATCGCTTGGCGACACGTCTTTGTCGGTAGGGTGGTAACTAGTCATGGCCGAAGCCTTCCACCAGACCAGACTCGAGCCGAGAATCGAACCCAGGACCTCCAACTTTATAATGCGACAGCGTACGTACTGCGCCACGGAGGTCGTCAAAAACATATTAATATAAAGACAAAGAAATTTCCCAAAGCTTTGTATCACTATAAAATTTCTGATTTCATATTTGTTTAATCGCAAGGAGTGAGGATGTGCGTATTTTATCATAGTACGAGTATAGTACTTGTAGAACCGTGGGAAACAAAATTGCCGAATTACCACACAAATATTAAAATAAATATAACGAACTAATCAAAACTTCATATCATCATCATCATCATGATCAACCCATTCTCGACTCACTACAGAGCACGGGTGTCCTCTCAATATGAGAAGGGTTTGGCCATAGTCCACCACGCTGGCCATTTGCGGATTGGCAGACTTCACACGCCATTGAGAACATTATGGAGAAATCTCAAGCGTGCAGGTTTCCTCACGATGTTTTCCTTCACCGTTGAAGCAAGTGATATTTTAATTTTAAAAACGCACTAAATTTCGAAAATTTATAGGTGCGTGTCCGGGTTAGAACCCCCGTGCTTTAAAAACGCACAAAACTCCGAAAAGTTATAGGTGCCCGGATTAGAACCCCCGACCTCTGATTAGGAGGCTGACGTCCTAACCACTAGGCTATCACAGCTTTAGTATTTCATATAGTTAGTTTTAATGCAGTAAAAGTAAGAATAGAAGTGAAACCATCCAAATTTTTGGTTACATATTAAAAGACCTTGGCCTTGCAAGAACTGAGCTTAGTTCTATTTAAGAAAGTATGAAGAATCTGACCAAATTTAATCAACACGACTAATGAAGGTCAGTAGTGATGTGTATGATTACATTCATTCATTCGTGATTCACAATTTTTTTTATGGTTCAAAAGCTTTATCGCTACCCCCTATCCTTGGGCAGGACCCCCCCCCCCCTAGGGGGAGGAGTCCCGCATACCTAACCTAACCCAAACTAAAAATTCGTGTTTCACCAAAATCATATTTATCGTAAGCTATTTAGCTGGAATAAGTTGGACTCACCAGTACGATGCATAACGTCGCTTCAATACGAGTTCATTAGAGAATCAATTGTTATTATCACATCACCGTCATCATCATTTTATTAACACTGCCAGTTAGCTACCTTTAACGATGACCGATAAACGGGACTTAAAGTATTGTCACGCACGGGGTTGGACAACGCAATTTTAATAACTCCGGTACTCAGAACTCCTTGATAATATACCGTTGAACTAGTCCGCTCGGGTTGGAAATCAATCCCAGGACCGATCCGTAGTCCAAAAGACTAACCACTGGACCTAAGATAGTGAATATAATAGCAGCCGGTAATATATGACCTCGCTTTATGAAAGTCACATTAATATTTATATTCTTCCTCGCGAAAAATGTGCTAGAATTCTGGCAGGGCAGGCATGTGTTTTTTTTTTTTATCCACTACAAGTTAGCCCTTGCCGGCAATCTCACCTGATGGTAAGGGATGATGCAGTCTAAGATGGTAGCGGGCTAACCTGTAAGGGGTATGGTAAACCCATACTCCTATCGGTTTCTACGCGACATCGTGCCGGAACGCTAAATTGCTTGGCGACACGTCTTTGTCGGTAGGGTGGTAACTAGTCACGGCCGAAGCCTCCCACCAGACCAGACTCGAGCCAGGAATCGAACCCAGGACCTCCAACTTTATAATTCGAAAGCGCGCGCACTGCGCCACGGAGGTCGTCAAATGTGTGCAGCAACTCACGTTATATACACATATATATGTATATACGAGTATATCGGTAGAAGCTCGTACATTTTCGGCGTATGCTTTATACGAAGCACGCGTGATAAATGCCGCTCAAACTAGCTCTGTCATACGTTAGCGTGGATTAGTTTTTGTTTCCGCGGCGGGATGTGAAAAATACCAGGATTACATAAACTCTAGGTATACAATGCTTTGAAAATATTTTTAGTTGCTACCTAATGGGATTATCTTGTTGTTTTTGTTGGATGTACACCTTAATACAGCGAATGATCGATCTTGATGAAATATTGAACATCACAGATATAGGCTGTATTGAAACTTTATTGTGGGCAAACAAAAAGTTGGGCAACCGACGGGAGTCGAATAATTACTAATGTTCTGATATGGAAGGAAAATGTTACTTACTACATGTTTAAAAATTATGTAGTAACATTCCCTGACCCCATATGTACCTCGAAATGGTCATTATAATAAAAAATCTTTTATCCTATCTTTATTTAAAATTATACAACCAAATATTGAGAAACTAGGCCATACTAAAAGGGTAAGGCAAAGTTTTTGGAAAAAACTATTGTTTTTCCGGGCGCATTTACATTTTCATACATAACACTTACTTTAAAATTTGCTTTGTTTTCAAATTACTCCTGTTGGTAATTGTGGTGTACATTTATATTGTGTTGCTTTTCTTAGTGCTCTTTCTCTTCAATATGGCGTAAGCTAAGTATTACTTGTGTGATGTAACTGTTCTTTTTATATCAAATAAATACGTAAAACTAAAACAAGAATGTGTAAATTCATTATTTTAACAGCTCCACTGAGTCGCTAGTTGAAACATTGGCGATTTATTGTCATTCAGTGTGATTTTAATTCAACACGCTCTAGACACGTTCATCATCAAGCAATCAGGTCAAGTCCCACTGCTGGGTTGCCAATTACAGCGCTGACCCTATAATCCGGGTTAGTGACAATATACCTGACCGACGCCTTTATAGGCACTCCGAGGTACGGGGCTGAATATTGAAAATTTCCAAAATCTTAGTTGATTTTGAAAATTTATTGACAGAAATACGCGTAAACCTTACAATTCTTGGCCTTACGTGAGTGTTGAACCCAGATCTCCGCGATCCGTACTTGAACCTTTAATGCATTGAATTAAATAAATGTTGGAATGACTCGTATTTTATTCCACACTCCGGCCAAAGCCTATCCTCAAAACAAATCGCTCGTCTGTCAGGCATTGAGGTTTTTTACGGTTCTTTTCGTTAATAAATTGCCGGAGGATCTGGCCGTGATAAATCGCCCAGGGATATAAACATAATTGCTCCACAAATCTAACCTAACTAAACTCGAATCGTTCAAAATATCCTTTCGTTTTTAATCTTTAGTACTTTGTATCGACGTTAGAGACTATACTACTAATCTTGCTACGCCACGCCATTTTGAAATGAAAACTAACCCGCCGAATTATGAGTAAAAAGCTGCGATTTGAAGTGGCGTTAAACAACATATACTACTATTATATACTATATATACTACTTGATATTAATTGATCAAGTTTCTAAGTTTGGAAAGTTACGATCAGTGTTATACAGTAAGCCCGCAATCGTCAAGTCGACTATGAAGATACTGTTACTTTAAAGTATAATGAACTTTATGTTACTCGTGTCAGAGTCGCGAATTCTGTACGACTTGCGGCTACAACACCATGATTCTCGGCTACGACAAACACGGTCCGCTAGGCTTTTTGCGTTCCCGTAACAATACCTTAATATTACTAATATAGGTTCAATATTACTGGTATAGATCTAACAGGAATGTGCACTCCTATCAGAGACTGTTACCACCAGGTAGGTGAGTTTTCAGTTAACGGCTAATTGAATAATTAAATAACATATCCCGTATATATTAGTATAAATTGATGTATATAGATAATGTTTTCTTTACTAAGTTTGAGATAAAAGAGAAAAAGATGCTTAATTTTAATTAAGGTCAGTTACTAAAATACTGTGATAGTCTAGTGTTTAGAACGTCCGCCTTTTAATCAGAGGTCGGGGGTTCGAACCCGGGCACGCACCTCTAACTTTTCGGAGTTATGTGCGTTTTTAAGCAATTAAAATTCACTTGCTTCAACGGTGAAGGAAAACATCGTGAGAAAATGCTGCATGCATGCCTGAGAGTTCTCCAGAATGTTCTCAAAGGCGTGTGAAGTCTGCCATCCGCACATGGCCAGCGTGGTGGAGTATGGCCAAACCCTCTCATATTGAGAGGAGCTCGTGCTCTGTAGTCAGCCGAGAATGGGTTGATCATGATGATGATGATGATGACTCAAATACCAGATATAAAATTATTGCTTAATACAATACATATTAGAAACCCCACTATACTCGCCTGTTAGATTGACTAACATAATAGCAAAAGTTAAAGCTAAAGTAGAATTAAAGTAAAGGCTTGCAAGCGTAATTGCAAAGCATATTTAATATTTGAGTTCCCAGTGTAATCTCGTATCATTTAGGGACGGTAATTCCTGACAAAACCATCCAACATTTATATCAGAAATGTAAATTAAAGAGCTCTTTCTCTCTGCAAATATTTGAATATGTTCCACGTGAAATGGAGAGGTGTTTTGTTTTGCGATGGCGCGCGCTTTTTACGATATCGTATTATGTTTACGGAACGTGAAGCGTAAAGTGACAGCGGCGTAAACAGCCAATAAAGGTAAACGTAAATTTTGGAACATACCGCTGTAAATTGAGTTATCATATCAAAGTATGGAGCCAATTGTGCGTCAAAACAAAAAATAATTTAGCAGTACCCTCTGATGGTCTGCAAGAAATATAAAAAAAAAACCTGTCGATAGCAAAAGTATAAAAACTAAAATAGGTCCATCGGCCATTTCTGACAATGGTATAATTTTATATATCCCGTACTAAAACTTTGTTATTTTTTGTTAATTGTTAATGTTGACATTATTTTTTTTTTTTACAGGTAAATAAGCGGAACGATACATGTGAGACTTAAGTAGATAAATAGTAATTACTCAATCATTTTTTTTTCATTTGGAATGTATTTAATGATTAATTAGACAATTAGTTGTTAGGAATACATATATAACTTAAAATAAAACTTAGATTAACCTCAAACTAATAATCTTAAAAAATAAATATATATTTAACATCATAAGTAAATTATATTATTAAAAGGAGGATATGCCTTTAGGCAAGGTTCCGAAGATACTGGCAGCGTTCCCACTAATTCTTTGTCCGAGGTAGCTGGAGCTCTTCGGTTCCCTATGATGTCGACTAACCTTTTTCCTATTTCCTTAAAAAACCTTAGAGCGCTAGGACCCCACGGACCAAGGGTCTCGACACCGATTGGGGCAAAATCATATTCGGAGCCTAGACCCTGTATTTGCATGCTTTAGCTTTCTCTGTAATAATAGTAGTAATTTATTGTATCAATTCAATTGTAAATTTATTCCAATTATATTACAAAATATTTGTACACTGGGAACGTTAAAATGAGTATGACAAATAAATTATCTTATTTTTAAGATTGTATTATATTTGGCGACATATTGATAGAAAGAGTTAAGTTGATCACTTAAACAAGAATGCTGTCCCTGACTATGGAATTAATATGCTATTCCCTTTTTTCCGCAACGTCTTGCAAGGTTTGCAACTTAAATTGCTCCATATAAAGGTCTAGCATGCATATGAATGGCCCACAGGTGCCATTTTGTGACTTTAACCCACTCGCTAAACTGATTTGCATATGCAAAGTATATGCTTCGGCGTTTATGTGTATGCATGCATTCTGAATAATTCCCGCGTTACACGTTGTAATTGCCAGAGTTTGCATAATCTACGCTTTATCGGCTGTTATCTCATAACTAATAACTAACCCAGATATACAAGTAAGGTTATTGGATATTATCCGATATCAAAGGATTCATAAGGTTATATACAAATATGTTATATGGTATTACGTTCGCAGTAACCCCCGAGGCATGGTGAATATACTCCTAGCACTAATTTCTTTACGGGTATTTAATAACAAGTGCTGTTAAATTATTATCAATGTCCGGTCTAACACGGGCTTCGAAGCCAAAACCCCACCGTCGAGTTTGCTAAAGAATTTAATATAATAAATTAAAAAATATATAATTAAATATTTAATTATAAATGATTACTCTATTTTAAACTTGTCGATGCCCGTGACTTCGTCCGCGTAAATTAGGAATTTTTAAAACTCCTATGGAATAAGCTACCAATTCGAGGAAAATTTCTAGTCAAGCTATAATAGGTCATAAATCCCGCGGGAAATGTAACGGGATAAAAAGTATCCTAGGTCCATCTTCTGGTTCTAAGCTACCTCCCCACCGATTTTCAGCCAAATCAGTTTAGCCGTTCTTGAGTTATAGATAGTGTAACTAACACGACTTTCTTTTATATATATAGATATCGAGATTGATGACTTCCGTGGAGCAGCGCGTGCGCTGTTGCATTTTAAAGTCGGAGGTCCTGGGTTCGACTCCCGGCTCGAGTCTGGTCTGGTGGGAGGCTTCCGCCGTGGCTGGTTACCACCCTACCGACAAAGACGTGTCGCCAAGCGATTTAGCGTTCCGGCACGATGTCGTGTAGAAACCGATTAGGAGTATGAGTTTAGCATACCCGTAACAGGTTAGCCCACTACCATCTTAGACCGCATCATCACTTACCATCAAGTGAGATGCAGTCAGTCACAGGAATACATGGCAAAATTTCGTACCTTTTTCTTAGACCAGGGCACGTCTTGAACCCATCTCAACCTCTAGTCCTGCCTAAGGTACGGAGGTAGCAATAAAGTTTTTCCACCACGACAAAAAAAAGGCCACCCAGCCTCAAAACTAATATGACATTTAAGTCACTAACATCTTAAAGTTAGGAAGTAAGTTGGTAGCTATCCTGTAGAGAGCTTAGAGGCTATCACAGGCGACGGGGCGTGAAAGCTTCGAGCTGGGATCAGAATGTTAGCGAGCGACATTAAAAATGCATTACCGCAGGCGGGGCTCAATACCCACGTGTCTATTTGCGCTGGAGTAGTAGTAGTAGTAGGAGAGTAACCGCCGACTTGAGGTTTAGTTTCAACATATATTTAGTTTTGTATTACAAAGACAAGCAGGAAAAACGATTTTAAACATTTTCGTGGTTAATAAACATATTTTAAGAAACTTACACTGGTACATACTCAGGTAGTAAATTTACTTGACGGTAGTCGGAGAACAGAGCCATCTAGTTTTAGAATCATGTACGACGGACAAGACAGTGGAATCGCCTCCTCTCTTTACGCAACACTAAATGGGTTATGCAGGTTCTTAAAAGACGCACCGGCGTGGGACGGCGCATTGCATTCATTGCATTCGGTGGGTTCGGATCGGTGGTCAAGTCGCGGTAGTGCATAGTCGTACTTGGTGGAGCATATAGTCTACTCCTTATAAATCACCATACTTATAATTGTAATTCTGTTCTAGTAAGAGTATCTGGTCTCTTTACCCCGCTTCCGCTCCGTTTTCATCCTACATACTATTCGATATAAAGACTCTCGGAAAGAACTGTGATGGTGCACGACGTACGTGGGATGTCATGGGAAGCATCTCTTGCCGCACTTGGTGGTTCAGATATATCACGAGCTGTTTTCATAAGCATTTACTACACCCGTCGTACGTCGCAAAGTACGCTTTTCTGGCTGCATAATTCTGCCGCTGGATTCCAGATACTCGCTAGCTTAAACCCGTTTTATGTTAACGAGTTCAAATTGCTTCGCGAGCTAGACTCAGTTGCAGTCGGTTGAAACATCTTTTTTTTATTTTTTCCACTACAAGTTAGCCCTTGACGGCAATCTCACCTGATGGTAAGTGATAATGCGGTCTAAGATGGTAGCGGGCTAACCTGTTAGGGGTTTGGTAAACCCACACTCCTAATTGGTTTCTACGCGGCATCATGCCGGAACGCTTAATCGCTTGGTGACACGTCTTTGTCGGTAGGGTGGTAACTAGCCACGGCCAAAGCCTCCCACCAGACTCGAGCCGGGAATCGAACCCAGGACCTCCAACTTCATAATGTGACAGCGCGCACACTGCGCCACGGAGGTCGTCAAATCCTTCAAGGCTTTAACTCGACACTGGGCTGGAGAACTATACAACCTCAAACAACCTCAACTATAAAATCTAGGCTTGTATAGTTCTCCAGCCCAGTGTAGGGTTGCTTATTGTAATATACGCTTCGCAAACGCTGACTTTTGATTTTCTTTGAATTAATGTTATGACATTTCCTAAGAAACATTTCAATAATTTGAAAACATTGGGAGTTACGTTACGTTACCTTTCTATGAATTTCGTTACACGAGAGAGAGGACAGTATAGTATAAATTGGATGTGCGTGATTTGTACGAACCACTCCAATGCCACGGCGATCAAAAGAGAGCAATGAGTTTATTATTAAAGACGTTAGTAACGTCTGAAAAATTTCATTTTCTAAATGAATCAAGAATTTTCTTTTAAATCATTGCGGTCAATTAACCAGATTTAGAGCCAGTTACTATAGTTACAAATATGGGTCGGTTTCACAATCACCAGGTTAACTTTAGTGTGTGTCCAAGTATAGCGTAACCGTGCCAGTGTACCCGGCACACCTATTTACGTTGCCGGTGCACTATTCAGCGTTACAGCAAACACACGCTGCCTTACGAAACTGTAACTCAGCTCGCTAAATTTGTTCTGTAAATTATGGCGTGCAGTAAACTCGCCCGCATGGTTTATAGCTTCAAGTTAGTGTTGTTGTAAAAGTATCTTGCGAATATTCTGCTTACATTGTGTTTAAATCGTCGTTTAAAGCGATTTTTTAATACAAACGTCTATGATGTGAACCACCCTTAAAGTGTTCGAGTTTACCGCCGTGTATAACCAGGGTAGCATAAATCAACAGAGATAACGCGTCTCCTAGGCAAGTAATTTCCAACCTAGATATCATCATAGCATTCCATCATGATTTTAGTGAACCGGAAGCCTTTTGTTAAGTTGTGCTGGTAAACTCCGCGCAGTTTTCCGCTCCTTACGGTACTCTCCACTAATTACGGTACATGGGATATTCTACTTTTTAGTTTTAAGATTCTTCTTTCAAAAATTCATGTTCAACGATATACTTTTTAAACGAGAGAATCATTGAATCTCTTCTTTCTGTTCATTTTTAACCAAAATTGTTTACCAAGTTAAAGAAGTTATTTCTAATAAGCATATTTTAAATTTAAAAATCTGTAAGCTCATCCTTCAAAGACACTTTCGATGAAAAATTCGATGTCTCTGTTCTGCTCCTCTGTTCAATTTCTGTTACAAAACTTGTAAAACTCCCATCTCAAGTTTCAAGATTAATGTCTGAATATCCAAGTCGGATCTACCTAATTTGTCTGAAGGCTTCACTCGGGAAGCAATTTTCACCTCACCTCAGTGGCAGGTCGTAAAAGAAGAATTTTAAAAATAATTCCTCACTTACCAAGTTGTTTCAATATTTTTTAATATTTCACCCTTTGAAGTCTTTTATTGGCTCGTTTTTTTTTCCAGATATTCTATTCTCACCATTGGAATGCGGGATATTATCAATTGTAATATTATGGAATCCAATTTCTGTGTTTGCTCTTTTTGCTCTAATCACTGTACCGATCTTTATTTGAGCAATAAGATAGGAACGTGGAATGTACGTGGCTTACTTAGCCCCGGGAAACTTAACATCTTGGAAACAGAGATTACCAGATGTGCCCTGAACATCTGTGGCCTCAGTGAAACTCATTGGAGAGGTAACGGACTTCCTCACTGACTTCCATGCCGTATACTTTTCTGGCAACGACACCAGCAGCCAGAATGGAGTTGCTCTCTTAATACCCGCACACCAGAGCAGTAAGTGACCGAATCATCAGAGTCAAACTTAAAGCGTCGCCAGTGAATCTAACCATCGTGCAAATATATGCCCCCACCAGCACTGCCAGTGACGACATTATAGAGAAGTTTTATACGGAACTGGAGACCACTATTACAAAAGTCTAATTACTAGTTGCCCTTCCAGTAGATTTTGTACTTACTGAAATTATATAGTTAATACCAAGTTCCAAGAAATTTTTACTAATAGCAGGAATATACAGCAAAGTCTCAAGGAAAATGAAATTTGGACCTCCGATCCCGATTTTAATCCAAAATTAAATTAAACTTATTTATTTAGCGAGCAGTTAGTTACTTTTTATTCTGTTATCATTGCCCGAAATGCCACTCGGTATCGTAGTTGTTAAAGAATAAACATTGGAAAAGTTTTTTAATGTGGTTGGCAATGCAAACACAATCGCCAAGGAAGTTACCAGAAGAAACGCCAGAATTGCAGCTTGATGTTCAACTTGTCACAACCCCAAAACCTAAAGGCATAAGTCAAATAGTGCTCTAGAAAATTGACCAACAACTTACTATAGAAACGAAATGGGCTTTTTTGAGTGTCAAAACTCATCATCCAAACCAAAATCTTCGACGTAGCCTAAAGGAAGCTAAGCAAACTGAACTGACAGACATGTTTATCAAGGGTGGTCCGATAAGTACTTAGCCTACAAAAGAATAACGAAAATTTTGGAAAAGTGGCGATTTATTTATAAACGTAGTCTCATTTTAGCTCGATATACTAGGCCAAGGGATTCTCCGGCATGTTTAACCCGTCTGAAAAATACGTTTTCGGAAGGTCTATAAAATACTCGTATGAACCAGGGAGGTTGATAAATTACGTTGATATTTGCTCGCTGAATCCCTCTCCGTTTTCTGCTGCTCTTACTCTATTTAGAAGCAATAGGTAACAGTTCACACAGAAACGGTCAACGGTAGATAAAATTCAAGTTGATTTGACCTCTTTCGCTTTTGGTGTTAAAATCGCCTTCAATAAACTTAAAGGTAAAAACTTGTAGGGATATAACCCTCGAGGGACGGCAACTCATTTACATGCAAATGTAACCCTTTGTTTCGGCGGACGCGGCTTCGGGAAAAACTTGCTAGTTCTTGTGAACAAAATGGTAATGCCGCGCTTAGAATATAGTTTGTGTGCCCGCGTTTCTTGTCGGAAACTATTTATAGAAGCTTGTTCCGATACCTACTCATAACGATGCGAAAAAGGAAACTTTTTTTTCGCTCTTTTTCGCAACAAAACAAAACAAAAAATTATATTTCCAGACTAAATTAAACCTATTTTAATCTTATTAAAATAGTTTTAATATATTCTGGAATTGAATTCTGGAGCTGTTGATTGTGGCTTAGCTCACATTAACTGGGTCGTTTCCGTGTTTGCGACTGCAGAACCGACCGACTTGGATGCAAATTTCAAACTTATTGTATACAAATGCAAATAAATGACAACCTACATTTGCCCTCTTAGATAATGAATTTTCAAAAACCTTTGAGTTATTATAATATGTTATTAAAGTCTGATCTGGCTAGTGTAATTAATTGTATGTTCATCGATCCCTCAGTCAATCAGTCAGTTACCTTACCTTTTAAATGTATTGATATAGGTGAAATATTAAATCGAATAGTTGAATACAAATAAATCGGGCCTGTCTTACGAGTATATATACGGTGATAGCCTAGTGGTTAGGGCGTCGGCCTCCTAATCAGAGGTCGGCGGTTCGAATCCCGGCACGAACCTCTAACTTTTCGGAGTTATGTGCGTTTTAAAAAAAATTAAATATCACTTGCTTCAACGGTGAAGGAAAACATCGTGAGGAAACCTGCACGCCTGAAAGTTCTCCATAATGTTCTCAAAGGCGCGTGAAGTCTGCCAATCCGCTCATGGCCAGCGTGGTGGACTATGGCCAAACCCTTCTCAAATTGAGAGGAGACCCGTGCTCTGTAGTGAGCCGGTAATGGGTTGTTCATGATGATGATGATTATTATTAGTTTAAGTGTTTATTTTCCTTACTAACAAATATGATCTCATGGTCGAAAAAAAAGATTTTAATTTAATTTATTTTTTTTAAAAATAAAAACAGGTACAACGCGTCAAATACCGACACAGGAGAATCGCGATCCGCAGTGGAACTATGTACTGGTTTTTAAGGTTAATGGCAAGAGACAAGAGCACACAAATGTTAACGCTTGATGCGTTAAACATCGCCTCTTTTTGTGTCAAGTAATTACAAATGAAAAACTAATAGAAAACAAATGAAAACAAATAAAAAACAATTAGAAATGAAAAAAAAACATCTTAAACAAAACGTCTAATCGCTATAATGTTTTCCAGTATAAACCCAGTTGAGCAGTTTCGCAGGCTATACTTGTATATCAAGCATACAAATTCAAACGGACCAAATCGGGGTATTCTCTCAGACAGTGTGACTATTTGCTTATATTTTGAAATGAAAATATAATTACTGTGTAATTAAAAATAATAGCGCGCGAACGTCGCTAAAATATAATTCGCGTACAAAAATGTTGGGTGAATTGCTGTGGACGAAGCTGCCATTGCGTTCTGCCTGCGTGGGTCCATTCCGTTCGTTAAATGTAATGAAGCATTTAATATGTTTTAGCAGAAAAGGAGAACACTGCATGAGAGCTGTAATCAAACGACTATTCTATAACAATTTTTAAATCCAAAATTGAGAACATTTTGTTCAATCACAGTAAACAAAAATTAACATAAAGAGTAGGAAAAATTTGAACTTTAATATCGCTTAATCTGCTAAGAATAGAGAAAGCGAGAAATTTTCTGTGACAATAAGTAATTTATAACTGGAATTCATTAAAAAAGTTTCAACTTAATGTGTAATTGTTACACTTCATGTCTCTAATTAAAAGCTGGCATGGTTTACATTTTATGAGGATCTGACTAAGATTTTTCGGAACTTTAGAGAATGTAACCTTGAGTTTTAAACCCTTAAAAGTTGAAAGAAATGTTTAAATATTATGGCATTATACTCTGGCGAAAATAAAACTGACTTTCAGTAGTGTTTTAATCTATGCAATATGGCTGAGTAATATACAGCACTTTACCAATTGCTATTATATTTTTTCCACTTTAAATTTGAAATTGGACCGAATTTGTTTGAATTTTTTTGCTATGTACCTAAAAATCGTTTCGGCACAATGTCGTGTAGAAACCGATTAGGACTATGGAATAAAAACTGCGATATCCCCAAAAGGCCCGCTAGGTTAGCCCGCTATCATCTGAGACTGCATCATCACTTACCACCAAATGAAATTGCAGCTATCTTGTAGTTTAAAAAAAAATCAATCAGTTGTAGTTATTGTAGTAGGAAGTAGTGATAGATGGACGTCAGTTTCGTAGACAGGATTTAACGGTATAAATGAAATATTGAAGTTAGGTAACATTTAACCAAAATTTTGAACATTAATTATTTGTTCAAACAAGTTGTCCAAACAGGCAATAAATTAGCTGAAATACGAAGAGAGTTTTCTTATCTTGTTAATTATTGTTCTTTATCTTTTGTGTCTTTAATATTCTTTTTTAAATGACACAAAAGTGTATAAATTTCGCAGTCGTTTTGTTCGTTACTTAAACAGAAAGCTTTTTACAAATTTATAAAACTCCCGAATTCTTATTTTGTACTATTTTAAGTTTGAATTTATATTTTGTCATAACCGTCATTTCCCTTTCTCCTGTTAACGGTTCTATAGTTTTGTAATTATTAAATTAATAGGGTTTGAGCGCTGATAAGGGAGAATCGTTTAACAGGTTCGACGGCAAAAGCAGCCTTAACTGATGAAATGTTTATATTTAATGACACTTCAATATACAATAAAAAACAAATAGTATCACATATAGATGTGTTCTATTATAGAATGCAGTAATGGTAAGGCAAAGATCTGTCTAGCTTAGTGAGGGCTAACGAACAATATTTATATAACATTTATAAGCTGTGATAGCTGGTGGTTAGGATATCCGCCTCCTAATCAGAGGTCGGGGGTTCGAACCCGGGAACGCACCTCTTACTTTTCGGAGTTATGTGCAATTGAAATATCACTCGCTTTAACGGTTCACCGTGAAATCATCGTGAGGAAACCTGCCTCAGCCTCAGAGTTCTCCATAATGTTCTCAAAGGCGTGTGAAGTCTGCCAATCGCACATGGCCAGAGTGGTGGACTATGGCCAAATCCATCTCATGTTGAGAGGAGATCCGTGCTTTGTAGTTAGCCGGCTGGGTTGGTCATGATGATGATGATGCTGAACATTTATATGGAGATGCACAGAAAAGAAATGCGGAAAAGTGTGGCTTTTTAAAACATACGAATACATTACGAATCTTAAACGCGGGTGAAATCTTCTCAAACAGCTATACAATTGATAATACGATATATAAAGTATAAAAAACAGCCAATACGTTAAGTAAACTAAATGAAAGTAATTTAAAGACGGATAATAATTAGCCGTATTTTTTTGTTATCTCTTTAAATACACACATTCATATGTTGTACTTGTTTTGCACCTAAGCTCGTTATCCATTTGTTTTAACAACAGATTAATTAAAATAACGAGTACGTTTCCACACAAACGTGATTACCAGCACACTGCACTACTACGGCTGATGCTTAGCGGTCTTTGGATAAAATAGAACGACTGACTTAAATTCTCAAAGGTATATGTCAAAAAACGGAACATAATATTTCACTCATACCTATAAAGGACGATTCGGCCCAAAAATAGGGAATAAACGATTTTTATAGCAAAAAAATAACTCCCGTCGTTTCACAATGGATTCTATTGGTAGAAAGATAAAGTTCCTTTTACGAGAACGTCGGGGTAGAGCCTTATCGACGGAGGTATTCCAGGAAATGATTCGGCAGTATCCGCTGCGCGCGTGCGGCCGTCGGATACGTTTATGTATGAACCGAAGCGTCATAGCAATTTAAGCTCTCTACGATTGTTATCCTGACCATAGACTAAAATGAATGGCGGCACTTTGTAATTAATACGATTAAAAAAAATCTATGTTACTACTACGTATAACGCTGTAGCAGATTTTATCGGCTTTTTTTACACACTACAAGCTAGCCCTTGACGGCTATCTCACTTGGTGGTAAGTGATGATGCAGTCTAGGATGGTGGCGGGCTAACCTGTTGGGGGTATGGTAAACCCACACTACTAATTTGTTTCTACGCAACATCATGCCGGAACGCTTAATCGCTTGGCGATAAGTCTTTGTCGGTAGGATGGTAACTAGCCATGGGCGGAGCCTCCCACCAGACCAGACACGAGCCGGGAATCGAACCCAGGACTTCCAACTTTATAATGCGACAGCGCGCCCAGTGCGCCACGGAGGATGTCAATAGACGAGTATACTCACGCAGGGTAATGCTGTCTTCGTTTTGGACGCCCTTATTCCCTCGGTACACTAAGGATCCTATTTGCTGCGCGACCGCTGTGCTCGGAAATTCCTCCAAAAGTTATTCCCTTGGGGTTTCGCGGCGCTCGTAACTTGAGACATTGCTTCCATTTGAATAATCTAGTGTTATAATAATCTAAGCTGTGATAGCCTAGTGGTTAGGGCGTCCGTCTCCTAATCAGAAGTCGCGGGGTCGATCCCGGGCACGCCCTTCTAATTTCAAAGTTATGTGCGTTTATAAGCAATTAAAATATCACTTGCTTCAACGGTGAAGGAAAACATCGTGAGGAAACCTGCAAGCCTGAGAGTTTTCCATAATGTTCTCAAAAGCGTGTGAAGTCTGCCAATCCGCACATGGCCAGTGTGGTGGACTATGGCCAAACCCTTTTCATATTGAGAGGAGACCCGTGCTCTGTAGTGAGCCGGTAATGGGTTGATCATGGCGATGCCTAACATTTAATTCCTGTCAATTCTCTTAGCATAAGTAAATAACAAAATTCCTTTAACGGGGCAAAAACAGCTTGTAAGCGACCAGTAGGTAGTACGGTAAAGTTTTTTTTTTTACTTTTTTTATCCACAGGCCGCAAGCAGTGTAGCGGAATAAACTTATGTTTTTTTAATTTTAATTTAATTACAATGTTTGCAATTAACTAATAGGCTTGGACGATATTGATTAGGTTTTTGCAGCAAACCGGTCCTAACACTTCGGAGCAGAGTTTTAAATATGTTTAAAGACCCTAAATAATCCGAAGGCGTTATAATTTTTTAGCTTAATTATTTACTAAGCCATTAAACTCTAGAGCTCAATTTAATTGTAACATGACACTGATGTGGTGTGTCTAGAAAATGAATAAAATTAACACTAATCACACATAATTATGATTTAATTGTATGTCATGTTTCTTCCATTCAAAGTAGCTATGCTTCACTGGAGGTAAATAGTTGATGTTCGAAGTCGGTCAACGCGGGGTTGGGTCACGCAATCGGTTAAACTTGCGTCATTGAAGTTAACGAATTCCGTATCATTTCCGGCCGACCCACTTTAACGGGCAACCTATAGCCAAATACCCGAAGCTTCCTTTCAAAATGTTGAAAGAATAAAAGGATTCTTTAATAAAACGAAACCGATTTCTTTCTTCCATACTCATTTATATACCTAAGTATGACAACACGCGCATTTAAAAACTGGCTGTGTTTCATGGCACGAAGGAGTCCGTACCTAGATGCAATATGAAACCTCACTTACCTACCCTTACATCTAAAAATGTTGAAAAAAATGGTAGATTTTAATAAAATATGCATAAAACTAAGAAAAATGAATGTTACAATTTTCAACTAGGTACACGAATTCCTGTTTTGGACTATAATTTCAACCAACTTGCATAATTTCTCGAAAATGACTTAGTTTGATAACTTACTAGATAATTATTGGGTATATATATAAATAATAAGTTGGTATAGTTTGAATAAACTCCGAGCGCCTGTGAGCTTTTACAAGTACTCAAAAGAAAGTGTCGAAGGATATTACAGTTTTAAGTTTAGTATATTTATAAAAATAAAAATATCACTATGAATATATATACCTAGGGACTTATTTATCTATTTACCTCCCAAAGAGTAGTGGTAGTCATAATATTTAAAATTATCGCAGGGCATCCTCCCGTTTTTCTGTTGTGATCGGTTGCCATGGCAACGGAACGCTAAGACAACGCCATCTTCGTGAAAATGCGTAACTACGTCGAGCTTCTACGTCGTAGTTCGTCGCCGCCTTCATAGATGGCGTTGTTTATATTTTCTAATAAGATAACACTTAAAGTAATAATTCTGACTTTGGTTATTTATTTAGATGGTTTTCTGACTTTTAAATTTAGTGATAACTAAAAAAATGCCCAGCTTAGATAATTGTCAGTTCTTAAAGCCACGGTGCATTCGCACCCTTGAGTTCAGTTTTAAGTTGAGGAATGAAACATTGTGGTTAAGTATGGGAAAAATTATTAAGTCAGTTAAGGAACACCTAAATGGACATCTTATCGGAATAGTTAACTGCTTAAATGCTGCGGGCATTACGCGTCACAAGCCGCAGCGGACTCCAGACCAGACCCGAGTTAATTTAGAAGTTATTAAATGTTGCAATAACTTTAGTAATTAACTGTAACATATTTGCGTATCTTTGGAACGAGCTTCTTAATCGATGTTTGCAGAACTGTTAGTAGTAGTAACTGCACTGTATAAGTCAACACTATTACGTGTAAAGAGAGAACGGCTACTAAAAAGTTAATATTATTATCATTGAAGAGTTTTAGCTTCAACTATTTTGTTGACTTTACTTCTTGTAATGTTGATTATTTTTTGTAGTACGTGTGATTCGTGTCAGCCATTTACTAATTAAATTAATATAAATGCAATTATAATAAAGCAAGTTCCAGGGCTACCATTTAAATCTGCATCACATTGATAATGTTTAAGCCCAAAATTAACCGCCATTTAATGTATGAGGCCATATAAAATATAATATTAAAACCCTAGACCGAAAAGGCGGTACAGTTATCAACATATTTGTTTGTGCATAGTTTGTTTGTCAGTATTGTGTAACTTCACAGCCGTTTTAATTCAATTAACTGAAACAGACATCGCATTTACACATCCGGTAATAACGCGTCGTAGAGGGAGATCTGGGGTCGACAATTTTGTCTTGGTTTTGATGACTTCGGTTGTAAAACAATAAACAGCAAGTATAATTTGCTATATTCCGCCGACAATTTTTTTTTTTTATCCACTACAAGTTAGCCCTTGACGGCAATCTCACCTGATGGTAAGGGATGATGCAGTCTAAGATGGTAGCGGGCTAACCTGTAAGGGGTATGGTAAACCCATACTCCTATCTGTTTCTACGCGACATCGTGCCGGAACGCTAAATAGCTTGGCGACACGTCTTTGTCGGTAGGGTGGTAACTAGTCACGGCCGAAGCCTCCCACCAGACCAGACTCGAGCCAGGAATCGAACCCAAGACCTCCAACTTTATAATCTGACAGCACGCGCGCTACGCCACGGAGGTCGGGTCGTCAAAACGTCAACCGGGAGATTTATATTTATTTCAAAGTAAAGTTTTTTTTACTTTTCGCACTTGTGAAGTCAACATCTCCTGAGGATGATCCGGTGTCGGGTCGAAACGTGCGTAGAGGTTCTAGTGGAAGATTTTGTGTGGTGTTGTATTATACTAATCTCCCGGTTGTCGGCGGCATATAACAAATTATACTTGCTGTTTATTGTTTATCATGGACTACCGCAAGGTAACGCCTGCTTCTATTCATGACTTCAGTCGTTGTGCGAACGTTGTTAAAATTGTAAAGTAATCGTTTAAGTTAATGTTTGAAGGCAGAGTTGTGTGGCCGCGACATAAACTTCCACATTAACCTTATTTATGTAACGCCTACGACATACGTTTCAACTAGGGCTGCCACCCGTTAGTTATTCTTTGCTAAGTTAGGATTCTTTAATTTAAGCTACCTGACATTTAACAAGCCTCCTGACAATCTGGAGGGGGGGGGGGGATCGCGCTGTCACGATTAAATTATAAACGAGATTATAAACTTAATCAGTAGGCTCAATTTTGTACTCCATCAGCAATATCCGGAACTTGTGCAGAAACACTGTCAGGATTCATTATTATTATTATTTTTTTATTATTTATTATTTACAAAAAACCTGTATACACTCAACAAAAATAATCGTCGCGACACCACACTGTTCAATGCGATATAGAAATGAAAATATCTGGCTTGCTTTCTATAAGAGAGAGAGAGACAGACAGAGAAACATGCGACGCCGCACAGCTTACAATAACAAAAAGTGTCGTGACAACTTTTCGTAAGATTTTTTTCCGTCTAGCCCCCTTTCACAACGCGCGATAAGGAACTTCGTTCCAAAAAAATAACCTCAAGGGACGGAGGTAGCTTAAATAAAGCTTTTCCCCCAAAGCGAAAAAAAGGCTTATTTAATTTAATTTTTATTTATATTTTAATTGCAATGTTTATGTCTAGTATTATGTATTTATTTGACTGATCATTACAATAGTCCGCTCGATCGAAGTTTGATTGAAAAAGTGTTTGTCTGTTTTTGTAACCTTGTAACGCAAAATAATAACATACACTGATGTGCATGTCGATTACAAGTGTACATAACATTGGTTAAACGTCGTGTAAACTTAACCAGAAGTTAAACAAAAATATTTATAAGTAAAATGAAAAACTTACTATATAGCAATAACTTTTAAACTTTTTTCATATTAAATTTTCTGACCAATAAATATAGACATATATATATAAATATAAAAATAAACATATATATTATAAATTTTGGCAACTATTTTAGGAATTTTTCACGAATCATCATCATCATGAACAACCCATTGCCGGCTCACTACAGAGCACGGGTCTCCTCTCAATATGAGAAGGGTTTGGCCATAGTCCACCACGCTGGCCATGTGCGGATTGGCAGACTTCACACGCCTTTGAGAACATTATGGAGAACTCTCAGGCGTGCAGGTTTCCTCACGATGTTTTCCTTCACCGTTGAAGCAAGTGATATTTAAATTTTTTTTTTTTAAATTTTCACGAATGTTCTTACATAACCTCGTCCCCGTAAATATATGATGTCTCACAAAAAAATTGTAAATGCCGCCTTGTAAACCGTTTAATTTAACTGATGAATATAACTTATTTTGTTTCGGGTTAAGGGGAAAGTCTTCTAAAGCTTCCTGACTCTTCATAGTATCAGGTCACGCGGTCCGCTGAAAACCCTTATGCGGTCCACCCTCGGAAGCCTCACTGATCTGGGTGATCAGTTACCTTTACCCATATGTGTACATATGAGTACTAAATCAAAACATTGGGTGTGAATTGCTCTATCTCCATAGGTACTATAGTTTATTATTAATTTTATTCATTATGTGAGATGGTGATAACGAAAAAAAAGAAAAACCCCGGCTAAGTTTGTTGTGGGCTTCTTCTTAGACCGGGGCGCGTTTGGAACCCTCATAGCTTTAGTTTTAAGTTTACGAATATAGTTATCACCATGAAATAACTACTGTGTAAATTATTGACGCGTCAAAAGTGTCTTGTAAGGACTATTTGAATAAAGATTATTTTGAATTTGAATTTGAATTTGAACACATTTATCCTTGAATTCAAGAAAATAAAATCTATTTTTTTACAAATATCAATGTTACCTACATTGATAGCTACTAATACAAATTCTCTAAATCGCCCCATGATTTAACCTACATTAGAGCAGCAAGGTGAGTGTACACTCTAAATGTGATATTATTATTAGGCAGTGGTTACATCTACCGTCCGACCCCCCCGTTACCCGTCCGACCCCCCATTAACCCAAACGTCGCCTAAGCCGAGGTTCGGCCTCAAAGGAGGCGCCCTTTGGCAGTCGTTCCCTTATTTTCTTCGAGCCCTAGGGCTAAAAATTTCTTCTGGCAGAGCTTCTTTCCGAAGCTCGCCAAACAGCCCGGTTACGCTGTAGCAACCAATAGGGTTAGTACAGCTAATAGACAGTCCGAAAAAAAAAAGAGGTTACATCAAAAAATTTGTCAACCCTATTAATGTTGACGTGGGGATACATTTCATTTGAATGCCCTAGATTTTTAATGAACACTTAAGTTGTTATACCTTCTTAATTACCTGCTGGTAAACACATGCCTAGGAAAGAACGCCTGCATAACTGAACTACGCAGTAATCCTTTCAATAGGATTTAAATAAAACATACACACGACATAAACGTCCTATTCTAGTTGTGGTTAAGGCGTCATTCGAGCGGCGTGATGACTTCCAACGCTTCGTCTTTTTGTCCCAAGGTCAGTGAACAATCAACCAAAAATCAATGTAATCCTCAAACGGAAGCAATAGACCCTACAGGCAAGGAAAGACGAGGTAGTCTTTCAAGATTTCCTCAAAGAGGTACTTACTTGAAACAACCTTCGAACAATACAACCATCAATGCTTTTGATGCGTACATACATTTTCTTTTATACACTATAAGTTAACCCTTGGTGGCTATCTCACCTAGTGGTAAGTGATGCTGGATGGTAGCGGGCTAACCTGTTACGAGTATGGTAAACTCACGCTCTTAATTGGTTTCTACGCGACATTGGCAAGCGACACGTCTTTGTCGGTAGGGTGGTAAGTAGCCATTAGTTGCCCGCCATTGCACAAGTCGCCTTATTGTATTGGGGGGGATCAAGCTGTCCTGATCCTTCCCCTTGTAGTGCGGGAGAGGCCCGGTGGTAGGCTTGGGTGACTGGTAGGCGTCCGGGAAGTATACAACGGGTCCCCCGGGCGTCCAGTAAAACCAGAGAGAGGGACATGCCGTGGTGGTTTTTAGTTCGGGTAGACCACCCATAGGTGTGAAACCCACATAACCTCCGTCCTGCCCAAGGGACGGAAGTAGCTGTAAAGCTTTTCCACCACGACAAAAAAAAAGGGTGGTAACTAGCCACGGCCAAAGACTCGAGCCGGGAATTGAACCCAACCTCCAACTTTATAATGCGATAGCGCACGCACTGCGCCACGGAGATCGTCAAAAATACAATACAGTTTTTACATTGTATACACACTCCTCACGTCGGTTTCCTTTACAGTTCAGACCAGTAATATCACTTATATTACGAGCGAGGCGGGCATCGAATTCTGTCGGGCCGAAAGCGAAGCCACCGTATCACCGCTGGGCTATCACGCGTTGGGAACCACAGCGGTCCCAAAACCGCCCCAAATATAAATGTGGCCCGACGCAGCTGCGCAAAAGTTTTTTATATCCATTATAAATCCTTATTGGTGGAAATGCTCGAGGAAAGTTTCGGCGGCGAATTATTTATAAATTGTTTCCATCATAAACTCGGCGGTGGTTCGGGTACTGGCGCGTTGTACTTTAAGTCTGTAGTGGATATTTTTTATGAACATTTTATAACATGTAGCTTTATGTTTTAACTACCTGCTCCCCGCGGTTTCACCTGCTTTAGCGCTAGTTCAGACATGCGGGAATCGCGCGTTTACGAATCGCGCGGTTTGAACCCGCAAAATTGTGATGCTATTCAGGCACCGGCGGTTATTAGGCGATTTTCGTGCGGGATAACGTCAGTTCGAAAATGAAGGTCGACAAAGAAGTGTGTTTACTGTGGTTGCTACTTAAAAAAAAAAGAAAAGTAAAAGGCGGTATTGGGTGCATCCAATATTAAGTGACCAACTAGTACATGGTCAGTTAAAATATCTCCACCAACTCTTGCCAAGATCGGTTTTGATAATTTTATTTGAGTAATCTTCACACCGAAGATCCCATATTACAGGTCTCTTCTCCACTTCATCAACAAATAGTTCAGTGTCGAAACGATCCATGGCGAACTCACGAGCTGTGACGTGCTAACCGCGCGGTACCCGAAACTCAACTGAACGCAAAGTAAAGACTCCATAGTAATAGAAACGCGCGGGAACAGCGCGATTGTATTTTCTGGCGGTTGGGTTGCGGTAACCGCGCGGTTTGATTAACCGCGCTGTGATGTCTGAACGATTACTTAATAACTAATATAATTAAGACCCGCGCGATTTCCACGCGATTCTATAATCGCGTGGTTCCTGCCGTGTCTGAACTAGCGCTTAAGAGAGTTTTGACGTAATATTATTTAGCATAAAACTAGTCTCATATCGTGCATTAATTTTGATTTAATTCTATCATTATCTCCTGAGAAAACTTTACGTCTAAATATCAAGATGAAAGCCATGTCTATACAAAACAGCTGTTTTGATAAATAAGTGTCAATTTTAAAGGATTTTATTACCTTTACTTATCCCTCATATTGATGCTTTTAAACTTGAATTACTTCGCTATAAATGCGTTATTGTGGCTTATTCATATCATATAAGAGGCAATATGGTATCACCTAGAAAAGAAAGAAAAAAAAGAGAAATTAGGTATTGTCAGTGCTGCATAGGTAAAATGATGTACAGTGCTGTGGCAGCGCAGGATAATATATAGCTTGCTTAACAAATACGATTATATCAGAAAATATATATATTTGAAATCTTATCACCTATTACTGAAATAAAGTACAGCCCGTATTATTTGTTGATAGAATAGCTTTCTAATGGTGATATAATTATTAAAATCAAGGCAAGTTTTTATCTTCTTCTTCTTTTAGTGCCATCTCCTACCGGAGGTTGGCAATCATTAAGGCTAGTTGGATCTTGTTCACTACCGCCCTAAACAATGATCTTGAGCTCATATTAAACCACTGGCGAAGGTTCTTAAGCCAGGATGTTTTTATTTAAGTTTTTATCGAATACAAATAAATAAACAAATAAATCTTAGTATAAGTAATATATTCTCAGTACCAACATCGGTGCCTTGCGGAGGGTCTAAATCATCTCCTGTGAAAGAGCTATGTGCCCAACAGTGGGCATTAAAAGGCTGCTTGTATAGACTAACATAGCTATCTACAGAGATGCTAGAAGCGAGCCAAAACAGCGCCGGTTCTTGTATATTAAAAGAGTACTTAAATACCCTTAATTAACAAAAGTAGCTTTTGAAATCCTTTAAATTTGTAAAAGAAAATGAAATCGCCGCCCCCTACAGATAATGACCCTCGAGTGCCCTCACGCCATAATGACCGTAATCTTGATTGATCACTTCTTAATTATAATTTTTTCTTTATCAAACACCGACAAAGATCGCGCTTACGTTTTTCAGGGTATCACGATTTCAATTCATTGGGAAAACTTGGGAAGCGGTGGTAGCCCAGTGGTTAGGGCGTCAGCCTCCTAATCAGAGGTCGGCGGTTCAAATCCGGGCACGCACCTCTAACTTTTCGGAGTTATGTGCGTTTTTAAATAATTAAAATATCACTTGCTTCAACGGTGAAGGAAAACATCGTGAGGAAACCTGCACGCCTGAGAGTTCTCCATAATATTCTCAATTCTCAAAGTCTGCCAATCCGCACATGGCCAGCGTGTTGGACTATGGCCAAACCCTTCTCATATTGAGAGGAGACCCGTGCTCTGTAGTGAGCCGGTAATGGGTTGATCATGATGATGATGATGATGGGAAAACTTAAGGAAAATTATAAGTATTCGTGATCCGGCATGGACGTCCACCGCTGGGCATAGGTGTTTCGACTTGGGCACTCCACGGTCTTGCCTCCCACCGTAGGCACCAGTGAACTCCTGGGACTCTTAAGACGTTACCTGTCCTATCTATAGTCGGACCATTACAAAGGAAATTGAAGAAAGGCGTAGCTCTAGAGTCATAGGGCCAAACGAAATCGGAAAGACCTGATCATCGTAGAGGCATATAATGTAAGACTCGTATCTCGGTTGAAAGTGTTACAGAGATTGGATGGAAAAACGCGTTACTTGGCGAAGTCTGTGATATACAATAACACATATCTTACCTTGCGATAATTAGACAAATCCGCGCAGTAGAATGCGTGCGCGTGTGCATTATAAAATTGAAGGTCCTGGGTTCGATTCCCGGCTCGAGTCTTGTCGTGGCTAGTTACCACCCTATCGACAAAGACATGTCGCCAATCGAATTAGCCTTTCGGCCCGATATCGCGTAGAAACCAATTAGGAGTATAAGTTTACGATACCACTAACAGGTTAGCCCGCTACCATCTCAGAATACATCATCACTTACCATCAAGTAAAATTACCGTATTGGGCTAACTTGTAGTGTATCTATAAAAAAAAATCTTCGTCATCGTTTCATAACCTAATTATTTGACTTGCCAACATTTACAATATCTCCTGATGATATGCGATGGTTGGAATTCACCTCCAGACCCGTGCATCTACCAGACCGAGAAAGGAGGTTTAATACATGTGAAACTTAAAAATTCAGTAGCGTTATTAACTAGCCCGTCAATTGTTTATTATTAAAATACTTTACCGTGAGAGTGAAGGGGCTTAGCTCTTCTTATTTGAAAGCTCGAGGCCAACACACACTTATCCAGCCGAGCGATTATAAAATACAAATCGGATGTAACATTTAGGCTTTATATTAAAAAAAACTCGGAGCACGAGGTTCTCTTAATTGAATTATTAAAAAAATGTATTCTAGTTGATGATTTATTTATGGTAATTTGTCTTATTCCAGATTAACCAGTAACAGCCCGTGAAACAAGATGGCGGCGTTTGTAGCTAAGCAAATGGTGGGGAACAAATTAAGCGCCGTTAAAGGTAAGCTTTAGAATTTTAATCATTACATTTGTGTTTTAAATTATAAAAATCGAAGTAAGAAGGAATAACTGAAACATTGGACTACATGGTAGCGATTTAGAGATTGCAAAATTATCATTCCTATAATTATAATGAGCCAGTATATATAAGTATAGTAAAATATAAATATAATATATAATAATATAATGCATAAATTATAACCGTTACCAGATATTATGAATCAACGAATTCGAATAACTAATTCGAAATTTATAACGAAAAATAATATTTTTCGTTATAAATTTCGGAACAAACTTTAAAAGGCTTATTTAAAAATTAAGTTTGTGTGTTTAGGTTTAATTGAGAACATGCAGAATCATAACGATTTGGTATAGATATTTTAAGATATACCAACTTAATATGGTAATGTTAAGTTGGTAAATATTTAATATTCGAAAAAATATGATAATCATAGGTAGAAATCGTCTATACATAAAAGGGGATAGATAAGGTGTATAAATTTGATATCTCGACATGTTTGTGACACAAAAACTATCAAATCGTCAAGTTTATCTATCAGATAAAGCTTATCCTGATATTGTGAGGCTCCGAGTGTACCGTAGGTATCCATTTTATAGTACGAAAGAAAGATCACAATAAATAGCGAAGTGTCGTTATTGGGCAAATAACGCGGCGTCACGTAGCCGCGCTCGTTAGCGACATCTCTGCCTGAACTCGAGGAGCGACTTTTTCTACATCTGCCTCATTGCTGTATTAATAAATAATAGATATCGACGACATTTCTTTTAATATTCATTGATATTAATTTTTTTTTTTCGGACTGTCTATCAGCTGTACAAACCCTATTGGTTGCCACAGCGTAACCGGGCTGTTTGGCGAGCTTTGGAAAGAAGCTCTGCCAGAAGAAATTTTGAGTCCTAGGGCTCCAAGAAACTAAGGGAACGACTGCCTAAGGGCGCCTCCTTTGAGGCCGAACCTCGGCTTAGGCGACGTTTGGGATAACGGGGGGGTCGGACGGTGAGTGGTCCGTTCGAGGCCGTGGATGGAGCCCACGTCCGGATGACGTAAGATAGCGGGGACCTCGTCTTCGCCGGCGAAGACGGTGTGTAAATATTACAATGAACTACCTCGTTGTTTGGTGTCGTCGACGTCATCTTTGGCGTGCTGCAAATAATTTGTATACAGCCTACGTATTCATAATCCCTTTTATCATCACTAACATTTGTCGTTAAAATACCTCTCGACTAGATATATTACACGGTTAGATTTAGGGGTAAGAGGAAGGTTTAAGGTATATGGAACAAAAACTTATTAAAACGCACTAGTGCGGGTTGCGATTACTAAGTATTTGATATTAATGACAGTTACCGCCATTATTTTTTAACTTTGACGACGTGGCGCAGTGCGTGCGCTGTCGCATTATAAAGTTGGAAGTTCTGGGTTCGATTCCCGGCTCGAGTCTGATCTCGTGGAAGGTTTCCGCCGTGACTAGTTATCACCCTACCGACAAAGAGTGTCGACAAGCGATTTCGCGTTCCATATGGTATGGGTTACCATACCCCTAACAGGTTAGCTTGCAACAATCTTAGACTGCATCATTACTTACCATCCAGGTGAGATTGCCGTCAAGTTCTATTTTGTGGTGTATAAAAAATCTCGAAGGCTCGTACTGAAATATTCTTAATAGAAAAACGCAATATCTCACAGTTCTCTAACTCGACTCGGGAATTGAACTGAGGACTTCGTAGTAGAACAAATGGACCGACTAGGTATTCCGGTCGAGGCTGTAGAAATACAATTTTTCAGACATTGCGATACAAATCGCAGTACCCTAATACTATTTTAATGACAGCCACTAGACAAATAAAAATTGTTCTCCGAGATTTTTCTCAAGGCTCCCAATAATTATTTCCCCGCAGAGTAAACAGTAAGTAAGTAGGTACGCTAATGAACGATACAGAATGTTTAGATGATTTCCCAGAGGCGCGCGGCTCGGGGCCCGCCGCCGGCTGGTATAGATTTAAGGTTTTATCCACTCTATGGAAATTGAATGATTAATATCTTTTATTGCGATTTTATTGCTTGTCATATTTTATCTAAGTGGAGGATTATAGGACAGTCGGCAAAAGCTGGCGAGTCGCTTCCAACAAATCATTATTGACGTGCCCACTGAACACCCGTACTAATATATTACGAAGTGTAATGAGAAATTGTTAACGTCTCTTTATTTTGCTATAACATCGTATTTTATTTTCTGAACATACAAACGCAGGTTTTTTTGTTTCGGGAAAATAAGATTCCAACGTTATTTATAGTATTATTTGTAAGTATATTTTTCACTTTACTTCAACTGTGAAAAAATTGCATCTTGGTTATAGAACTAGCATATTTTTAATGTAGACAACTTAGGTATATCTGGGGAAGCCAATTTTACGGAAACATTACTTGAATACTTAGAATGTGATTTAAGGGAGGGACTGAGGGAGCGAGTCAGGGGCATTTTGCTTTTATTATTTTAATAAATTATACAAAAAGAAACTGTGTGACGCCGCTGACTTCCGCTAGTATAAGATTTATTTACTCTCAATCGTAGTTTTTTCCGAATATTTAAAAACATCGCCATAGTCAATTGAAACATTTGAAGTTTTGAAACTCAAAATCGTTCCCACGCCATACAAGTTTGAAAAATTAAGCAATACAAATTGCGACTCTAATGGGAAAACTTAACGTCCTTCTTACTTTGACGTTATAATGTTTCAAAGCTCTAGCGACTCCACGTATGCGAGTGTGCGTATCTTATACTAAAGCTGTTGCAATAAAAAGATTAATTTAATATTGTATCTTTTATTTTACTATGGCATGAAACAATGTAAAATTGTTTACTTATTCCAACTATAAATTATAAATTATAACTCTAAGGGCATTACAAATAAAAGTGGCATAACGTCGAAATAGTTGGCCAATGTTTTGTCAAAGTTCCTTACGGCAGGCATGGAGGAGATAAGGATTTTGTTGCGCGACCGAACTGAAAAAAATGTGATAGTAAAAACGTAAGAAAAAGTCCGTGGAATAAAACCGTTAAATGAGACGTGCGCAGGCGCAACAGTCGTATACACAAGCAAGTAGTGTATAATACCTTTCTCTTTCTCCCTGTTTAATTATTTCTATTTCTATGTAATTTTATATTGTCAAACAAAAATAAAGAGACATATTTTGTAATTTTAGTTCATAATTTGAATTACGATTTTTTTTATTTTACTGAATTTTACTGAATTTCCTAAATTCTTTCCTGTACTTAAAAACTAATCAGCAAAATTTAAGAGAAAAATCAAGAAAACCTATATAAAATTGAGCACAATTTTTTTTTTTTTGCAAATTGTTTCGATTCTACATTATCGAAGGAACTTCGTTCCTACCTGGTGTCCCACGACACCACATCTTTATTTTTTAAACGTGTATATGAATTGTGACAAAACAAGGCGTAACTCTGACAATAAGCATAACTACGTTTATTTGTTCGGTCAGAAATATAAATAATAATAGCAACATATTACTTATGTGTGCAATTGAAGCATAGCAGTTCTAGTAGGATAATCACTGAATAGTTACGAACTCATATTTGTTGTCCAAGCGAGCAGCTTATTTCTAAAAGCGTACAATTGCACATTTAAGTAAATTGATTAAAAAATACATTTTATTCTTATCCTACGAAAATTTTATACAAAAGTATAATTTTCTATAACATATCTATCTATTCCATTACTCTATGACTTAAATACTAACAGTCTTTCTTAGATAATAAATTTATTGGAAGACAAAGTAAAATAATTGCAAAAATATAATATTTCATAAACAATACTTTAGTTTTCATACAAATTGTGTTTACGCTTGATTTGGTAAAAACACCAATGTAACTTTCACTTACCTCATAATTATGAATTTTGGAAAGATTTTCTATCTTTGTGCTTACTAACTTAACCTAACTTACCAAAAGTTTCGATATATAATATATATATTATGAAAGATAGTTAAAGCTATAATATTTGAAAATCACATTAAAAATCGTTTCTTTAGTTTAGTTACAGCTAATCACCAATATCCATAGAATACTCTTTGTTATGGAATAAACTGATCAACACACGCTTTCTCATTCCCCCGAATGCGACCGGGCTATACCCGTCCTTCTCTTTGACATACGCCATTGTGATGTGCTCCTCAGAACCTGGCAGGAGAGTTTCCTTCCTCTTTCGTTTCCTACACTTCTCTATAGTTCTCTTCCTTACGGCTGTTTGTTCTGGGCTTTGCGGAGAAATCGGAGAATGGAAAAGTTTCTTTATTATTGGTTGCAGATTTGTTCTCTTGCGGACAGGTGAGTTGGTTTCCATCTGAGAAAAAATATGATAATTAAGATATTCATATTTATCTATGCTACTAAAAAAGCTGAAGAAATTTATTATTCTCTTTGAACGCGTTCGTTATCATGTTTCTTGATTCAAACCAGGACGAATTTTTTCTACAAACTTTAGAATCCGACCAAGATGTCGTAGGAATAAAAGAACTAGATTTAAAAAACAATATGCCACAGAGTCCAAAAAATGCCATAGTCGTCAAGCGCAAGCTTATAAAATAATATCTGCAATTACTCAATGATTGTGATGCTGTGGGATAAGGAACGGAGGTCTGTTATCGTAATGATTGGGGGTGTTTTCTCAATTTATTTTTATTATAATTAATTTATTTTTGCTATGCTATAGATACGCTCATATAAGTACAGGTTGTTAGATACTTTCGTCACTGGTACTTTTTCTAGAATATTAAAAGTAAGGGCAAAGAAGGAAACTTCCTGCTATAAAAGTTACAATACTAATCAGCAATACCTTTTTTTATACACTACAAGTTAGCCCTTACCGGCTATCTCACCTCAAACGCTGTCTAGGATGGTAGCGGGCTAACTTGTTAGGAGTATGGTGAACCCACGCTCCTAATTGGTTTCTATGCGACATCGTGCCGGAACGCTAAATCGCTTGGCCGTCTTTGTTGGTAGGGTGGTAACTAGCCCCAGCCGAAGCCTCCCACCAGACCAGACTAGAACCGGGAATCGAACCCAGGACCTCCAACTTTATAATGCGGCAGCGAACGCACTGCGCCACGGAGCTCGTCAAAATATATACCTAAGTACATGATGTGCATAAAATTCAAATGCTTTAATATTCCATGCAGGGAAGTGCATTATCTAATACCCATTCTAAAGGCATTAGTAATGCAGAACACGCCAGTGGCACAGTACCTGCCTACTTACCTATGTTCTGTCTGAATCATATTACAATAGTATATAATATTTATCTCTAATCTACCATCTTTTGCATATTTTCTATTCGAAAACAGGTATTCAATCTTTGGTAAAGGTTAGTGAAAAATAATTACGTAAACAATTCTCAAATAAGTAACGTTTTGAACCACAACAATCTATCTATATATATAAAAGCGAAAGGTCACTTACATACTTACATACATACTGATTAAACAAGAGATCTCAATAACTATTGTACTTATAAAGCTATAATCTAGCAAGTAGGTAGTTGATAGTCAAGAGATGTCAACTAAGAAAGGATATTTGGAAATTCCACCCCTAAGGGAGTAAAATAGGGGTTGGAAGTTTATATGAAAGTCCTATGTTTTTTTAGTTTAGAGACACGGAAATCGGCAATTTGACATGTGCCTGTAAATTACTTTCTGAAGCAGGGCATTTAAACCTCTATCTCACGGGAAATTAGCAATTTTACGCAGACGAAGTCGCGGGCAGCAGCTAGTATTGTAATATAACTCAATAAACACTTTTTGCACAATCAATTATTGATGGTCAATACAATTACTCTTTGGTTCATGCACTTATGGGATAACGTTTTATTAACATTACATCTATTAATAACTTACCCCATCACTGTCCGATAACTCCACTGAACTGTTCAACACGTTGTTTCTGATTAAAACGACTAAATTCTCTCTTGAAATTGTGTTGATCGGCGTTGATAGCGGGGCGGCCATTTTGTAAATAACTGTGTACGGGACTCTGTGTACGCGGACCAGCGACCGCTGCCCGGCGACTCCAGCCAAGGAATGTCATGTCTCGACTTGTGGGTTGTTCTGGATGTTGCATGTGAAGGGGCCCTACACACGGGGCGACCATGGCCGCGTCGAACAATCGCTAGAAATCGTATTGGTGCATCACTTCGAAACTGCCACCCACCCACGCAACGGTTTATCACCTATCGTGGCATCTTATTGTGGTTATTCTTTGTAGTTTTCTTTATTACTAACGTATCGTGTTCGGTTTCAAGTGCTTTTGTGGCGTTGTTTATTAAAGTGCACCATTCTGCTCCTCGACCTCACAAATTCAAAATTCAAATAATCTTTATTCATATAAGTAGTCCTTTAAAAGGCAAATTTGACGCGTCAATAATTTACATAGTAGTGATAAATACATTCGTGAACTTAAAACTAAAGCTAAGAGACAATATATGGCGTCATATGGCGTATGGTGACAACATGAATAAGGTAGCTTAAAATATTGTTGTTACATATTGTGGAACATCTTGTGTTCATGTGAAGATGCTTCAGGATTGATATTATTGCTCTCTCGGTAATCCATGCTATAAAAGCATCCTTCTCTTTTACCAAATTTCGACAGCATCGATTTTTTCCTTTCAGTTGGATCGTCCGTTTCTCGGAACCAATAGAGAGAAACCAAGGTATCACAGAATACCAAATATGATGTGTTATCAGGATATGACTAATATCTAATTAATGTGACACAAATCGGAACAACATCGATTAATCCTTATGATATGGAAGGGGCGGATCGTCCCGTGTATGGGTGCCTTAACGTGGTCGGCCATTTTGCAGGCTAGTGATATGTTAGTTGGACTTTGATAATTATGTTGTAGGGCTTAAAGTTGATTGTTACTTGCAGTCGCCCTGCTCACTAAGCGGATAAGCAGGTACCCTCGCCTCGGTGCAGCATAAAAAGCGATTAGTGCGTATAAGTAGGATTGTGTTTTTAAGGTTCCGTGGTCAAACGAAGAACTGTTATCATGTCGTCATTTCTATCTTTATTTCAGTCATTTAATGTTACTGCAGCGAGGTATCATGAAACGGTGATAGCCCAGTGGTTAGGGCGTCAGCCTCCTAATCAGAGGTCGGCGGTTCGAATCCGGGCACGCAACTCTAACTTTCCAAAGTTATGTGCGTTTTTAAACAATTAAAATATCACTTGCTCCAACGGTGAAGGAAAACATCGTGAGGAAACCTGCACGCCTGAGAGTTCTCCATAATGTTCTCAAAGGCGTGTGAAGTCTACCAATCCGCACATGGCCAGCGTGGTGGACTATGGCTAAACCCTTCTCATATTGAGAGGCACCCGTGCTCTGTAGTGAGCCGGTAATGGGTTGATCATGATGATGATGATGATGATCATGAAACAAACTTGATTAACGTAATGGTAATTCGCTATTAATTACAAAGGTGTTTTTATAACCATGATATTAGTTATTCATAAAAACAAAGTTACCCTCGACATTATGAATTGACTTTAATGAATATCCATGTTATATAATATAATAATTTTAACTGAAGTTTCACTCTTACTGATAATACCGTGATGCACTTCAACTAGCTTATAACTTAAAATAATGGAATATGTTTTTGTTGTGTTTTTCTTTAAATTTACGTGGATATAACCGCGGGGAGCAGCTAGTAATATTATATTCTCATTTGTACTCAATAATAACTGGTGAGTGGCGCTTAAACCCAAGCCTACAGTATCCCTTAAGTCTAGGGTATGTAATACACTGTTATTTTAGTTTTACAAGAGATTTTGGACATATTTATGCCCTGAATCCCGACAGGCCGGCGAGTCGTTCCGGCACTCAGTCGCCGCGAACTATGAACTGTGAAAGAAGCAGCTTTTAGCACTCTCCTTGACAACTTTTTAACACCACTTTATAACGTACAGCGAAGTATATCTGACACTCCGGGCTCGAAGCGAAACGATCTAGATTGAATATATTGCTGCGCGCAGATTTGCCTGCACTTCGCGAATAATAAACTCAGCTTAGTGATCATTGTGTTAATAAAACACACTTCTTCAATATCTATTCTTATTTATTTACAGAGTGGTAAACACCTTATTGATAAGGAATACTATTCTTCAATATCTATACTTGTTATCTATAACATTTTACACACCTTTGTACAACCAGAACCTTGGAGACCACTTTTCGGTACCAACACTAAACAAGAACTAATCAACAATGAAAAACGACTAACTAACTTATAAAGAGCCGATTCGAACGTCATGATTTCCGTTTTGCCTTATTCAAATCCGGTATCTTAAGAAAACAGTCAATTGAGATACTTTTCATTAAAATAGTCAAAAGTAAACCTCAAACATTAAAGTCAAATCACATACTTAAATTATATATTCTCATTTAATGATCAGGATTTTATATGTATGTAAATTCAAAGACACTAAAATCTAAAACATTTGATCATGACAATTATTCCTAGGAAACTTTTATTTTTAAAACCTTACCTTGTTGATAACATTGTCAAAAATTGATCATGATCGAAAAGTAACCGATCCAGATGTTGTGAAGTTGCATCGAAGAAAACGCACGCGATAACTAAACCAGTTGGTGGCTGGTGGCTTTAATTCAATTTAAACTAATGACGAGCGATAAAACTCACCCACCTTCAAGCGGGTTTCTTTACGTATACAGTACTTTAAGTATACAGTTTTTTTTAATATACGGAACCTCACTTAACGCCTGTTCGGACTTTGACTTGACCAGTCAATCGGAGATAATAGTTATGGGTCTTTGAAAACCCTTAGTGGCTACATTCATAGAACTGCAGGTACTTTACACCCTTCACTGACCCTGGCTGCCGCAGCAGCAAAGTGGTTGAGCAAACCAATAGCAGTTAAATAAATCGGGGTGGTTTTTTTTTCTCGGACTGTCTATTAGCTGTAAAAACCCTATTGGTTGCCACAGCGTAACCGGTCTGTTTGGCGAGCTTTGGAAAGAAGCTCTGCCAGAAGAAATTTTGAGCCCTAGGGCTCGAAGAAACTAAGGGAACGACTGCCTAAGGGCACCTCCTGTTAGGCCGAACCTTGGCTTAGGCGACGTTTGGGATAACGGGGGGGTCGGACGGTAAATCGGGGTGGGCAGTGCGTGCCATGTATGTAACTTTTAAAAAACAAACATTACTTTTTATTAAATAACATCAGAAAGTTGTGAAATGTTTTTTGTAGCATTGTAAAGCTGTAAAAAGAAACGCGCCGCGAGCGTTAATCCCTATTGTTTGAACGGGAACAGAAACAAAAGCGGCACAATAACTAACTTGAAAGTATTCAAACCTCGCTAGGGAGGGCCTTTACGAGGATTTTAGAACTTAAGAATGTTCTCGATTGTTTTACCGAGTTCTGGGAACTCTTAGAAATAACTGCCGAGTGAAAAAATTAGGTTTTGTTTTGTTCGGATAATTATTAATCATAGATGCTAAAAGACAATGTTTACTTAAATGAAAAGAGTTGGTAAGAAGACCGTAGGTATTTCATCATCTTATTAAGGATTTAACTGCGTCCGTTAATTCATACGTACATCGATACAATGCACTGGGTTCGATTGATTCCCCGGTCGGGCAAAGAATTGTTAAGTATTATTCTTAGGACCAGCCCGCTGTTAGAAAACTAGGAATGTTCCCTCACGTGCATCGGAAACCACGTTAATTCTTCGATCCCAGTATCACTAACATATGACAATAAATGTCCATAGCCCTTCAAACAGCATTGGCCTACGAAACCCTCTTTCTTATGAGGAAAGAGGCCCAGCTGTGGGTCGTTAAGAGACTAGATAAAGCAACAGATTTTGAAATAGATCACCCTCAAGGATTAAATTTGAATGAATAAACGCGTTTATTTTCTCAAAATAATACTTTATTTTGGCAAGAAATAGTGTATAACTTATGTAATATAGTTATAATATTAGAAATAAGAAAAATATATAACTGTCGACCAACGCTTGATGACTGTTATAATAGTAGCATGATTTTGGATATAACTAAGGATTTCTTCAAAATACCCCCTAGGGAATAATTAGGAGGCATAATTATAGACCAATTTCTTGAATAAAAGATTACATTTATATTACAAGAAACCGCAATATTTTTATCGTTTATTCGTTCGTTTATAAAACTTCGATTAATTTTATTATAAAAGTTAAAATGCAACTACATACCAGTCACCATACTGTTATTAATGAATTAAGAAATATTACAAACGAATAATTATTTTCTAAAAATAAATATTTCACATGAAAGAAATATAAAGATTGATTTCACATGTCCCAATATTTAAAAAATAATAATTTATTTACTATAATAATTTAATATTAATGATATTTTACAAGTTGTATCTATATCACTTCTTACAAGCTGCATGAAGTGAAATAATTAAATATCTAGAAATATTTTTTTATATGAATGACGTCAAATATATTCATGTAATCAGTTTTTTATAATACTTACACATATATTGTTTCCAAGTTATGTCACTAGTAAGTACTTGATATGGTGTATTATATATTTGAAATTACATATGTTATACATGTACATTATATTATAAACAAATAAAAAGTAGACTCCGTGGCCTGTGAATGTTTTCTTACATTTTATGTTAAATATGAGAACACTACAAAATGCATGAAATCAGTTACAGGCGGTAGTGTAGATGGTTATTTATTTACTCGTGCATAGTTATCACGTCATCTTCAATAATGTCATAAAACAAAATAATAATCAGAATTCCTTATATATTGTCAATTAATATTATTATAACAATGAAAAATAAAACAAAATACCTTTCATAGATAAAATACTTGCTAAACGAAAAGCTGCTTCCATACAGAACGTATAAAATACATATCAATATTAGGATATAACATTTAAATTGTACAAAAAAGCCAATTTTAACTAGTAGTAATAAGTTTCCATTTAACCACCCGTTTAGATGAGATGGAATGTTTAGAGATTATAGCAATAGAGGGGCGTAATTATGAGCTATTAATTTATCTTAGGAATTTATCCAAAACGACACTTTATTTTGTTTCAGTTATGCAAAAATAATCTATCAAAACTAAAAGAATAAATACTGCGATCTATGATTATTAGCGACAGAGCATTATTATGTATTAAGTTTTTGAAATTAACTTAAATATTTATAGATACATTTGGCGTTTAAAATCATTTTCTTATCTAATCCTTATTATTTACGGTAGTTATCTGAGTAGTCATATTAAAAATAACTATAATTCTGCTTGATTTGTTTTTTACAAGCCGCAGCTAGTTTAGTAGACATATACGTGACCTGACTGTCGCTCATTTGCGGTTTAATACATTTCAAAAACGCTTCTAATGTTGAATTATTAATAACATTCGGACTATTCATAAAAATCGAGTTACCCATTACACTCGTAGTATTCTGAGGTCTTGGACTATTCAAAACATTCGAATAATTCAAAACACTTGATTTTTGTAGAGTTTTCAGTGGCAAGTCAGCTGGCCTTACACTTTCTATGGTGACTAAAGACTTTTTTGGATTCAAAACCATATTTTCAGTATAATCCTCGAGGTTTTTGGAGGCGTCCATCCAAGCTTCTATATCTTTAGTGACGGTCAACTTCTCTGGCGTAGAAGGGGCAGGACTTTGGTCGTTTTTATCCTGTTTTGTTTGAGGTAGTACTTCCGCTGCTGGTGAATGTTTATCTTTATTTTCATTGCCGCAAGGTGTATTATTGCTTTTGCTTTTGCAATCACTTCTGTCGGTCGATCGGGTTTGCTTGTCGCTGCTCGACTTTTTATCTGTCTTAGTACATTTACATTTGAGTAGTAAACAGTTTTCACAGTCTGTCTGTTCGTAAAACTCCAGCATATTTATAAGTTCTTTTCGCACTTTGTGAAGATTTATCTCCTGAAACAGGTAAACAATAAAATTGATTTTTATACAATCATGTATGGTAGACTATTATTATACAAACATATATACTAGACTAACATTACATTTTGTATGCAGTTTCTTATTCGAAAGGATTGGTCGTCTACTTGAAGATTACGAAAATTTTACTACCGGTGTGTGCGTTCCATTCTCATTCGCACACTCGAAAAGCAGTATTTTTTTTTTTATATTATTCTGCATTTTGTACATCTAAAACCGGTTTTTTTTTTATATACTACAAGTTAGCCATTGACGGCTATAGCTTAGACTGACCACCAGTGTAAGTGATGATGCAGTCAAGATAGTAGCGGGCTAACCTGTTAAGGGTATGGTAAACCCACACTCCTAATTGGTTTCTACACGACGGAACGATAAATCGCTTGGTGACACGTCAATGTCGGTAGGGTGGTAACTAGCCACGGCTTAAGCCTCCCACCAGAGCAGACTCGAGCCGGGAATCGAACCCAGGACCTCCAACTTTATAATGCGACAGTGCGCGCATTACGCCACGGAGGTCGTTAAAAAGGTTTTGAATATTTAAACTTTTACTTCTTATCCCTAACTTCCCACGAGTAGAGGAAATATTAAGTAACTCATTCAAAGGAAATTGTATTTTATTCTATAATAAATTACCTATTGATATCTTGGAGATGTCTATTAATAAGTGCAAAGTTTTTATAAAACGAAAGCTTGTAGAAAAATCATATTACGATATTAAGGATTATATAAACGATAAAAAAGCTTGGGTGTGAATTGCTCTATCTCCATAGGTACTATAGTTTATTATTAATTTTATTCATTATGTGAGATGGCGATAACGAAAAAAAAGAAAAACCCCGGCTAAGTTTGTGTGGGCTTCTTCTTAGACCGGGGCGCGTTTGGAACCCTCATAGCTTTAGTTTTAAGTTTACGAATATAGTTATCACCATGAAATAACTACTATGTAAATTATTGACGCGTCAAAAGTGCCTTTTTAAGGACTATTTGAATAAAGATTATTTTGAATTTGAATTTGGAAGTAAATTATTCTAATTTTGTCATTAAATGTGTTGTTAAAACTTGAGAACCAGTTTGCCTTGTTTTCAAATATTCGTTAGTGTTTAAGGAAACCTGGAAAGGTATCCGAGATGGATTATATATCCAGTATTATACGTTATAATATTTAGTAACTCTGCTTGTGTCCTTAAACTAAACTGCTAAACGAATTTCGATATAATTTGGCATGGATATAGATTGCATTCTAGACGGACATGAATACTTTATTATTTTTGTAGACATAATTTTCGCGGTCGGTCAGGTTAACTAAGTACATGTAAACCGGTACTATGTTCGGTAATTTAATTCAAGACGGGGTTGGATATCGTGTGAGGTTAAGAAATTTTGCATCTTTGAAAAAACAAAAACTTAATTACCACAGGACTAACTGGCGTATGTACGTGTAGGTATGCCAAACTTACCAACTGAAACATGGCGTCAGAATAATAATATTTATCCATCTGCAACATGGCCACACAAATCTTAACTTCACTCTTAACACAAATAATTCTACCTAGACACCAATATTCCTTATGAAATTCAAGATGAAAATTACGTACGTACTATTTGCACTTAAACTTTTCACTGTCAAAAAAAACTTAACTAAATTAGTAATTAAGCAAATTCGACATTCCTGTATCCACTTCGGGAGGTGAATGAATATTTTTTTACAAAATACCTCACTTTATATTTCGCTAAGTAGGTAGGTATTTTAAAAATGAATTACGAATCAGTTCATTCAAATAAAGGTTTTATTGCTTCAGGCGAAGGGGGTTTATCGCGATAATGGTACGTTTTAAGGTTGACGGTTAAACTGCCGTCCAAATGTTTGCCTTTATGTAATTATACCTACCTAGAATGAAATAGGTAGGGTTGTAAAGTCGGCTTTACTGTTTCAACTGGTTTTCGAATTCGTTGTAAGCTTTTCCTTTATTTCAGATAAAAGATAAGATAAGCAAGATAACAAGAGTGCAAGATTCTAATAATTTGGTGTTAAAATAAAACCTTGATAAGGGTTTTAAGAACAATGGGTTTTAAACTATAAGCCAAGATCATTTTCTTGTTTTATGTCTATACCAACTTAGCTACCTACTTAACTAACTACCTACGGTTTTTGGAGGTTGATGTAGGATGAATTATGATTTTCAAGTAATAAATATTGGAGCTTCGATCTAAATAATCCTTTTATTAGTTACTAGCTGTTGCCCGCGACTTCGTCCGCGTAGAATTGCTGATATCCCGTGAGAAAAATTTCAAGCTTGTTGAACTTCATAATAAAAAATAAGCAAAAACCATCATCCCCTATTTTACCACCCTTAACAGGTAATATTAAAAAAAAATGATGTACACTTTTTTTATTTATTATTATTAAACTTAATGCAAATTTTTGTGTCTTTAACTCTAAAAACAAAGAAATTTCATACAAACTTCCAACCCCTATTTTACCCCCTTAGGGGTGGAATTTCCAAATATCCTTTCTTAGCTGACATCTCTTAACTATCAACTACCTACTTTTTGAGATCTCGTGTTTAATCAGTAGATAAGTATGTAAGTAAGTGACCTTTCGCTTTTATATATATAGATAACTCGTAATAACCGGGTTGCATAATGAATAACCTACATTAAAAGTTTTGAAAATGATTTATATATATTTAGTCAGTGTTGGTGCGACCGTCTTTGGTAAAACCACTTGCATACCGACGGTAATAACATAAAAATAGTGCCATCTATTTTTAATACTTTGAACTACGTTCTGGTCATGTCGATACACTTGAAATTGCTTTGTTTGTCTAGTGGTGAACATGTTCTGCTACAGATCGATCCTTGGTTCAAATACCGAGTCGAGCCAAAATTTTACAATAAACTACCGGGTGACATCTTGGATCAGATATTAAACATTCGTTTATAAAAACTAAATAATTATAGTACAAAAACTTGTTCCTCTGCCTTGGTCCTGTTAAGTAGTCTTAAGTGATATGGTGAGAACAAAAATAATACCAGCTTACATACGTTGCCTTCTTAGAACAGGGTATTTTAGTAACCTAATAGCTTTATTTTCTACAAGCGCGCCCTTAAAATGCCCTCTTGAATTCGGATAATTTTGAATATTAATTTTTTAATGAATTTTGATGAAGTGACTGAGTGGGCAATGCTAGATAGCTAACAGTCGTTCGTAGGACCAGTATAGCGCAGTAGGCACGACTCACCGTCCGACCCCCCCGTTATCCCAAAAGTCGCCTAAGCCGAGGTTCGGCCTCAAAGGAGGCGCCCTAAGGCAGTCGTTCCCTTAGTTTCTTCGAGCCCTAGGGCTCAAAATTTCTTCTGGTAGAGCTTCTTTCCAAAGCTCGCCAAACAGCCCGGTTACGCTGTGGCAACCAATAGAGTTTGTACAGCTAATAGACAGTCCAAAAAAAAAAGTAGGTACGTATAGGTTTTTTTTACATTACAAGTTAGCCCTTGACGGCAATCTCACCTTGTGTAAGTGATGATGCAGTCTATAATGGTATCGGACTAACCTGTTAGTGATAACGTAAACCCACACTCCTAATTGATTTCTACGCGACATCGTGCTGGAACGCTTAAACGCTTGGCGACACGTCTTTGTCGTAGGGTGGTAACTAGCCACGGTCTGGTCTAGTGGGAGCACAAGACCAGACTCGAGCCGGGAGTCGAACCCAGGACCAACTTTATAATGCGACAGCGCACGCACTGCGCCACGGAAGTCGTAAAAACATCCCACAGATGGGCATGATAACAGCTCTGCCTAATTAGGTACTAGCACATTTTAAATTTCTTCTTTCATTATATTATTTAAACTTTGCTGCCTTACAACATAAAGACCCATTATAAAAATATCTTTTATATTATTTCCCACTTGACCCACTAACCAGACCCAGTAGCGTTTAAATTTATATTTCTTTTATTGCTTTTATATGCAATGAAAATAATTTTTATCTTAATATTTTTTTATTTGAGTTATCTACGAGTATTTTACTGCACTATTGTAGATATTATTTTGACGACCTCCGCGGAGGAGCGCGTGCGTTGTCGCATTATAACTTGGGCGGTCCTAAGTTCGATTCCTAGCTCAAGTCTGGTATGGTGGGAGGCTTTGGCCGTGTCTAGTTATAATTCGACTGGAATCGACGTCCCCACAAACGATCTAATGTTCCAGTATGATGCAGAGCAGAAACCGATCAGTATCAGGGTTAAGGCGATCGATGGATCCTCTTTTTTTTTCGGACTGTCTATTAGCTGTACAAACCCTATTGGTTGCCACAGCGTAAACGGGCTGTTGATGGCTCCTCTGGTCCTGCACATGTATATGGACGATGGTTATCGGTTACCACAGATCCACCTTATCAAAACTGGCAAAGTATGAGTTGGACTTGAAAAGTTCCGTACCGTGCAATATAACACTACATTATTAAGATCAAGAAGAAAAAATATTACTGCACCAAACAAACATATCTTGTGTATGTTTTTGACGACCTCTGTGGCGCAGTGCGCGCGCTGTCGCATTATAAAGTTGGAGGTCCTGGGTTCCATTCTCAGCTCGACTCTGGGGGGCTTCGGCCGCGGCTAGTTATCACCCTATCGACAAAGACGTGTCGCCAAGCGATTAAGCGTTCCGGCACACCAATTGATTCTCCTAACAAGTTAACCCGCTACCATCTTAGACAGCATTGACACTTACCAACTGGTGAGATAACCGTCAAAGGCTAACTTTTAGTGTATTAAAAAAAATTACCCCTTTAACAATATTTTCATTTTTTGGAAATTGCAATACATGTTTTAACTATTATTACATTCATAACATACTGATCGATGGCAGACACACAGAAAACCAGACACCGAAGCCATAAATATTCCAAATTACAAGTCAATATTATTACAAGTATATATAGAGATAGATTAGTCTTCAGTGTATAAAGTTAATAAAACATTACAAATTAACAAATTAGGACACATAATGAATAGAAGCAGGCGTTACTTTGCGGAAATCCATGATAAACAATAAACAGCAAGTATAATTTGCTATATTCCGCCGACAACCGGGAGATTTGTATAATGTCACACCACACAAAATCTTCCACTAGAACCTTTCCATCCTCAGGAGATGTTGACTTCACAAGCGAGAAAAGTAAAGTAAATTAGGACACAAATAGCGGTTAGTGAATTGTTAAGTTTCGATAGTCTCGCATATATTAACGGATGAAGTCGACCCAAAAGTGGAATTAAACTCGGATTATTTCTTCGGAAACTGAAAATTAATTGAAAATTTAGCGAGCGTGCGATCACATCCACAAAAGCACTCAGAGGTTTCATAAAAATCAATGAACTATTCGAGCGGAATTGCCGACAGCCGGAGTAACGCGGAGGCATTCCGCTGAACGTCGAAGGGTAACCCACTTCTGTCCATTATTTCCCCCCCACTTTATTGTTCCAGAAACCGTCTTTTAATAAGCCGCCTGTTCCGGTTCTTTCACTAACATCTTATGGAATAAAATTTTAAGTTATCGATTTTGACGTATTTTGATGATTTCGTTCTAAAAGTGGCAGCTGTTACGCAAAAACGTCTGTAGCGTTGTGTATCGTAGAAGCGGGAGGTTCTGGGTTCGATCCCCGGATAAATATTTAAATTGTCGTAAATTTAGATATTTATCATTTCTGAATTTTCTATGGTCTGGAATGGTGGAAGGCATCCGCCGTGGCTAATATAATCGGACAAAGATGTTTCAGGCGCTTTAGGCAGTCTGTTTTTTATCTACTATAATAACTTGTAGGTTAGCCCATGACCGCTATCTCACCTGGTGATGATGCAGTCTAAGATGGTGGCTAACCTGTTAGGGGCGTGGTAAACCTATACTCCTAATTGGTTTCTACGCGACATAATGCCGGAACGCTAAATCGCTTTACGACCGAAACGGCCGAAGCCTCCCACGAGACCAGACTCGAGCCGGAAATCGAACCCAGGACCTCCAACTTTATAATGCGACAGCGCACGCACTGCGCCACGAAGGTGGTCAAGTGGCAGCTCTTACGCATAAACGTCCATAGCGTTATGTGTCTTAGAAGCGGGAAGGGATCGAAATATATAATTTCCCTAATTTAGATATTTATCATTTCTGAATATTCCATGGTCTGGACTGGTGGAAGGCAATCAGGGGCTTGAGGCAGTCTGGACTGTATAGTACAGTCTCATTTGAAAGTAAGTACGAACAACCTAGTTAAGACAATAATTTAAACCAAAGCATTTTTATGGCAAACTTAATATAATAACTTCCTCTTTTTAAAAGTAGGTTGGAAGTCAAAGGGTAGCCTACTTCTGTCCATTATTGTCCCCCTACTTTATTGTTCCAAAGACAGTCTTTTCATAAGCCGCCTCACCCCATCTTCCTGTCCCTTTCACTATCGAACTTTACACGAAGAGTTAACTTTTGAAGTTAAGCAGTCATTAGAGATGTTTTATGGTTATATGAGGGTAGTCTGGTTATCGCATTTATCACGCAGTTTTTTTTTAAATCTAACTTTTAAGGTGTGAGATAACAACCTATATTCCTAATTGGTTTTTACGCGACATCATGCCGGAACGCTAAATCACTTTGAAACGTGTTTTAAATAGGGTTCCCACCAGACCTGCCTAGATCAGATAAAATGCAGAAATGATAAAATCCTAAACGCTCCCTTGCCCCGATCCGATCCGATCCCGATGATCGGATTAATGTTTAATTACCATAATGGAACAGTTTTCGTGTAAAAAAATATGACATTAAAATAGACTATCCATACTTCATATTCGAGGTTATGACGGTTAAACACACATACACACACACTGTTGTAATATCATATGTCATATTAATGTTGTAAAATTTTAAAGGTTGCTCAAGTTGTTTGGTCTCTTCATTTAAGGAAATTGTAAGCTTATTTGGCCTTATTTTAGCATTAAGTCTGAAATGTAAATATATTGTATATGTATATGTAAACGCTGTTGATTACGAATAAATGTATATATTTTTTTTTACTATGAATAAAAACCTATACCTATTTCTGTAATGGGAAAATAGACATCCAGCAAATAGCGAGTATGATCAGTTGTATTAATTTGGCCGCTGTGAAGGCATTTCGTTTAAAATCGAAGGGTAACCCATCTCCCCCCATTATTGTTCTAAAGACCGTTCAATACAGACCACCGTCTGTGCAGTATGCGGCCAGAATTCCAGTCTCTTAATATGCGGTGTGGAGCGACGACAAATATTGGAGAGGCAAGATCAAAATGCGAGGAATTTCTTACGCTTTTAACGGGGCGGGAAGAGGGCGGGCGGGGAGGGCGGGACGTGCACTGCCTGGCGATAACTCTTTTCTCGGAATAATTTACGTGCTAATGTGGGGAATTGTATAAGGGTATGACAATACGTGGCGTGACGTATCGCTCATATAATAAATGACAGCACCAACACAATATCACCTCCTATCAACGCTTATCAATCAAAACAATAAACAGCAAGTATAATTTGCTATATTCCGCCGACAACCGGGAGATTTGTACAATATAACACCACACAAAATCTTCCACTAGAACCTCTACGCACGTTTCGACCTGACACCGAATCATCCTCAGGAGATGTTGACTTCACAAGCGAGAAAAGTAACTTTTCTCGTGCGTAGAGGTTCTAGTGGAAGATTTTGTGTGGTGTTATATTATACAAATCTCCCGGTTGTCGGCGGAATATAGCAAATTATACTTCCAGTTTATTATGGACTTCCACAAAGTAACGCCGTCTTCTATTCATTATTTGCTTATCAATCAATCAAAATCTTTATTCACATAATCCTTTAAAATACACTTTTGACGCGTCAATAATTTAAATTTTAAATTTTAATAGTAGAACATAGTAGTAGCTATGGCTTATTTGAAGAATATTCGAATTTCGGGCGATGTGCTCAGGAAGTTACAGAAGGAACTTCCTGGAGGAAAGAAGGAGTTTTATAGACTGAACTGGTTTAAGCAGTATATTTTCTTAACCTTACAGGACACATCTAAGAGAGATTTATATATATACACACGTCTCAGCACAAGAATAAGACGTTATCTTAATGTATCACAACCTTAGCATCCTGTATATTTATGAGTGCCTAGTATACTCAAACTGGTTCAGAAAAGACATAAAAAAATTATAACATGTATAATTAATAAGCATTTCGAAACGTCTGTCTTTTCGTAATGACTCAACCGCAAGAAACTTAGCAATTGCTGTTTTCCAACACATATCCGCACGTACGCAGGGGTGGGAAGTATGCGAAGGCTTATGAGCTCCGTAATGGCTATCCAATAAAGGTTTTATCGTAAAGGGTTTAATAATGGGGTAGGTTTTAGGAGCAAATGAATATTTAGTATTATACCGTTTCTGACTTACGCTATCGAACTAATCATTTGTGATATAAAAAGAAATGCTGACTGGCTGAGTGAGTGCAATCTGCTATAACGAGTAGCTCAACCACTGGATGAATCTGCTTAAATTTGGCACACAGGTAATTATTATAACGATAAAGGAATTTTGATAATTTATCCAACAACGGCAAAATTAAATTTATTATTTTACTAGCTGTTGCCCGCGACTTCGTCTGCGTAGAATTACTGATTTCCCGTGAGATTGAGGTTTTCCGTGCCGCCAATGCCTTGCTTCAGAAAGTAAGCCACAGGCAAATGTCAAATTGCCGATTTTCGTGTTACTAACTCTAAAAACAAAGAAATTTCATACAAACTTCCAACCCCTATTTTACCCCCTTAGGGATGGAATTTCCAAATATCCTTTCTTAGCTGACATTTCTGAACTATCAACTACTTACTTGCTAAATTATAGCTTTATACGTACAATAGTTTTTGAGATCTCGTGTTTAATCAGTAAGTATGTAAGTAAGTGACCTTTCGTTTTTATATATATATAGATAAATATCTGTCACCTTTAAAGACATATAGTTGCCGTCAAGTAAAATTCGCAGATCTTCATCGATTTTCATTGAGCAAATAGCAAAAAATAAAAAAAAAGTCATCTCTTGAAATTGTCTCCCTACGCTAGAATTTTACTATGACTCCATTTCTCCATGAAATCGTAGTTTCCAGATAACAAGAAACTGAACAAAGTTTTCGTCAGTTCATTAATTACGTCACCCGGGTCAGAGGAGCGTTGTTTGGGACAGTTCCGCGCTGTAATTCAATTTCGGGTTGTGTTGGCTCCAGAAGTTAACGCATCCATTCTCGAAACGTGCGGGGCAAACACACACACACATACTCCTTAGACATATATATTAGAGTTTGTTAGTGTATGTTTGGTGGTTATTTATACGTTTTAACTGTAAGAGTCAACTTCCAATCAGTATGTTAGTTTATTAATGAGAATTTATAATTTCTGCGGTCGGGTGCACAAGTGTTCCCGTGACCCAGCCACCAGGCGACGCGAAGGAGCATCGCTGGGCTTTAGTGGGTATTCTGGTTGCCAGCCTGGCCGCCGGGGAGTCCCACATACCCCGTCGGAAGCGGCGCAGTCATGCCTGCGTCGCCTCCGGAGGAGATGCTTAAACGCATTTCCCAGTGGGAAAAAAAAAATTATTAATGAGAAGGAGTATATGTATGATTTTTTTCAAACTAGGAAAATTTTGAATAATAAGAAATATAAATATTACGGTTACACGTGTGTTGTTTAAAAATTAACTTGAAAAAGATATTAATGCTAAAAATTGAATTTAAATGATTGAATATTTTACAAGATATAATTTATTAAATGATTATATTTTTTGTAGCCGAGAATGTTGGAGACATATTGTGGGTATTTTAATATATATACGGGTTCATTAGCGACTAATTCAGTTAGATTTAGAAACTGTCTAGATACCTGCTCAGGTTTTAAATTATTGCATAATTTTAAATTCCGGACGCAATATTTAGAGATACTATTATAACAACCGTGATTTTTGCATAGTTTTCTACCAAGTTACCACTATTGTCTAGGATCTTCTGAAGACGATATATATAAAGGATTACGTAAATGATGAAAAACCTTGGGTATGAATTGTTGATAATTATGTCTACAAGGCAAAATAATTGGTTGAAAACGTCATCGTATGTACGCATCAAAATCACCTTATAAAAGGTATTTTGAATATAAATTAATTTATATATGATTTAGATCGAATGAGTAAAACAGAACTTCGCAGTTCACACATAAATCTTTTGCAATCATTAATTAACAAGTACGTGTTATCGCCGCGATTCTAAGAAGTTATATATATTATGTACATTATGATATATTTATTATTAGTAAGAGTTAAAATTTTATCTGTATACGTACAAAAGAGCATAAAAATTGACTAGAATACTATTATGAATGTATTAAATTGGTTGTCATCATGTCGTGCCGTCACGCTATGGGTTCGCGCAAATCGGTGGCAAGTGATTGGTCCACGCAAAATAGAAATAACAATGGACGCCACGAGGACATTGCGATAAGTTGAGTGATACTTTTGTAAGAAACGCTTCAATTTAATTGGCGTATTTATCCAAGTTTTTTACAGACTCGTGCTACACCGCACGCGTTTATATACCATTGAGCACATTCAAATCGATTCAGTTGTTTTATTGAAATCATCTGACTCGGAGGAGACAGCGCAAAAGGTAACATATCGTTATCAGCACGTCGCCGCGTAACGAGCGTCTCCGGCGACGCGACGTGTCGTTGCCATGGCGACGGAGCGATCGACTCGCTAATGGCGGAATGAATGCATGCGATCGGAAATGGTGCCATTTTATTTTATTTCCACATCCAGTTGTTTTAAACGGAACATTAGTTTGTATTCTTGAATATGATAGGACTGAATTGATCACCGTCCGACCCCCCCTGTAATCCCAAACGTCGCCTAAGCCGAGGTTCGGCCTCAAAGGAGGCGCCCTTATGCAGACGTTCCCTTAGTTTCTTCGAGTCCTAGTGAACAAAATTTCTTCTGGCAGAGCTTCTTTCCGAAGCTCGCCAAACAGCCCGGTTACGCTGTGGCAACCAATAGGGTTAGCACAGCTAATAGACAGTCCGAAAAAAAAAATGGATTGACGTATTGTATTGGCGTACGTTTTTCAGCGTTTGTTAAATTATGTAGGACACGTTGGGGAAGTTACAGACCTTATGTCTGGAAAACCTTTTGTTAGGAATAACTCCTCCATCTAAAACTTCAGATGCTATTTATCCAGGAGGTCGGGGGTACCCTACAGCCGGCGGTTCCAAAGACAGTTGCTGGCAGCGATGGTTAAGGATAGCAAATATAGGCGAATTTATTCGAAATGTCCTGAATTGGCAGGGACGGTCGCGCACCGCTGCTCTATTACGTTATCGAGAATCGCCAGATGAGCGAATTCAGAATAAAGCTTTGTTAGAAGGCAAACTTTGAGAAATGTGACATTATAGCTTCTTTATTACATTAGTGTTAGTAGACTAACATAATAGATATATAAAAGCGATAGGTCACTTACATACTTACTTAGATACTTACTACAAGAGATCTCAAAAACTATTGTACGTATAAAGCTATAATCTAGCAAGTAGGTAGTTGATAGTTAAGAGATGTCAGCTAAGAAAGGATATTTGGAAATTCCACCCCTAAGAGGGTAAAATAGGGGTTGGAAGTTTATATGAAATTTCTTTGTTTTTAGAGTTAGAGACACAAACATTTGTATTAAGATAAATAATAATAAATAAAAAACATGTACATCAATTTTTTTTACATATCCTGTTAAGGGTGGTAAAATAGTTGATGATAGTTTTTGCTTATTTTTTTATTATGAAGTCTACAGGCTTGAAATTTTGAAAATAGGTTTCTTTTAGTTCATTTTTTTTATCCAAATCTACCCCGAAGGGAGTAAAATAGGAGTTTGAAGTTTGTATGAAAGTCTCATGTTTTTTCACTTAGAGACACGAAAATCTGCAATTTGACATTTGCCTGTAGCTTACTTTCTGAAGCTGGGCATTGGCCGCACGGGAAACCTCAATCTCACGTGAAATCAGAAATTCTACGCAGACGAAGACGCGGGCAACAGCTAGTCATTGATAAAATTATCTGTGCTTGTGCTTAGAAAGTTATTATATGGAACACCTTTGTACGTTCTTATACCGGATGTAGCCAGTGGCTAGATCTGAATGGATGTCTATTTATATTGATGTAGGAAGGTCTCCGAAAGCAGCGATTTCTGGTAGGGGGGAGGAATCTCAACAATTCGTGACAGCAACTACCTTCGGGTTTTCTGGCTGTGTACCCATTGCGCGTTCAGTCAATCCCTCCGTTGCTGCGGACGGACAAAGAAGGACAAAAAAATTACTCTAATTAGTCTGATGATCTTCATGCGCCTACGTATTATAAGGCTCGGGTGTACTGGGTTAAATTTTTGACGAATCTGGTCTGGCGTGAAACTTCAGACGCGGCTACCATTCTACGTATGATGCCGACTAATAACCGATTCGGAGGTTGCGTTCAGCCGGCTACGCATCCTTGGCTCTTCTGGTTCTCCAGAAGTTCATCGGCGATGTGACTACTCGTTTGCGATACAAAAAAAAAACAATAAAACAGGTAATTTTTTTTGGACTGTCTATTAGCTGTACAAACCCTATTGGTTGCCACAGCGTAAACGGGCTGTTTGGCGAGCTTCGGAAAGAAGCTCTGCCAGAAGAAATTTTTAGCCCTAGGGCTCGAAGAAAATAAGGGAACGACTGCCTAAGGGCGCCTCCTTTGAGGCCGAACCTCGGCTTAGGCGACGTTTGGGATAACGGGGGTGTCGGACGGACAGGTAATACAATTTCTTCTTGAGTATGAATTATTGCTGCCGATAGTTCACTCTCACATCTTATTAAGTTCGGGTTAACCATCTGGTTATAACAATAATAATGCCTGGCTAAGTTAGTGGTGGGCTTATTCCAAGAACAGACACGTTTGAAAGTTAGTTGGTATCACCATTGTCTCACGCAATGACAAAATGTAACATTACAATTAATTAAATGACTCTTTACGGAGACATATGCGTTAAGAGTGTAAGTCTTTTTAAAACAAAGAAAGTTTTCACTGTGACTTTTACAATGCTTACAAATTATTGTTATGTGCATGTACGTCGGGAGTCGAGGCGATCGGAATAAGATACGGATATATCCGTGTCTTGATCCGATCGTGTGAACCTTGTTTATCACTGGTGATCCAGGATATAAATGTTTATATCTCGGCATAAACGTTTATCCGGGCGAACGCACCCCCACATATCTCTGTTTTGCTTGACGTGCAAATAAATGAAACAATTTAAACGGGCAGTTTGTTTTGTAGATTGTGCTCAAAGTTCCTTTATTGAAAGTAGCGTAGCGTTACCCCTTTGAATGGCCGAACTAAAACTTGATAATAATTTCTTTATATTCAAAAGAAGTCTGCAGATTCTTAAGTCCTTTGATGCTTATGTCCGCCAGTCTTCGAAATACTTTAACAAACAAAAATTATGTTCTTACTGAGTTATTAGCTTTCATGTTTGCCACGGATCACGAGACCCTAGGTTCGATTTCTAGACAACGCTACGATTGTGTGCAATTGAGTTTTTATCTTAAGACTTAATTAGTATAAGCTCGGTGGAGGGTAATCCCACCATCGGGAATGCCTTCTCCCGGTTTTTATCAATGCCATTATAATAATCGTCAGAACCTGCCAACTTGAATTAGGACAACGCGTGGTGGGTTATACTGTAATTTATACTCATTTTCTAAGAATTTCGTCTCAAATATATAATACAACAATATGCAACTTCGCTGTTCTTATAATTCAAAACTAAGTTTTTGTGCACCTTCCTCAACCTGTCTGGCTAATTCGTTTGTTTTCCAAGCTATTCAACTTTGGAATTCACTACGCCTACCATTAGGTTTCTTAATGTTCCAAGGTTGACTGGTGGAGATTGCTTTTAGCATTAAGTTCGCCTTATGTACAGTTTTTTTGTGCCATAAAGTTTATATATATATATATATATATACATATATATATATATATATATAATCTGCAGGAAAGTCCGCTAGTGTCTATAGAACACGAAAATCTAATCCAGGTACCAAAGACTGATTGATGTTATTACGCACTTATAAAATAATATAATTATATAAAAAAACGATTTTTATTTAAAAATTATAGCGAAATAAACAGAAGCGTAATGTTCAAAGTTTTTCATTTTAAGTTTTCCTGTAAGTTTTAGTTTATGTCACTTGCTGAAGCCAAGGTTACTAAAGTTGGCGCACTCCCAACTTTGACGCTGAGTATTCTTCAGATAAACTGAAGAGAGTTCAGTGAGGAATTTCTCTTTGACTTTATTCTACCTATTTGTAACCAGCTTTTGAGAAAATGGAGGTCGTTAGTACCCATACAATTTGGTTGGTGTAAGGGCGCGTGTGTCCTCCCGTGTCCTGGTTATTATTTCTACTGGTACACGTAAAAAGCCATAGTCTTTGGCAGCAATCGTACCTGGTAGTAACAGAAAGAAAGAATAACACATACTTTATGGATAAATCACTTAAATAAACTTCTACACAATAATTATTCAGATAGTCAATGCTACTTAAGACAACGTTTGGATGAAAGATCACCGAACGCTCAGTCATATAGATGAATGAGTCCGTCCTGTTATCTTTTGTTTACGTAATACCCGCGTTGCAACCGATAATGAAATATCTATATACTCTTAATCAGTATTAGTTTCAAAATTCAAAATACAAATAATCTTTATTCTAATAGTATATAATAAAAGGCACTTTTGATTAGTCAATAATTTACATAGCAGTGATTTAATGGTGATAACTATATTCGTAAACTTAAAACTAAAGCTATGAATGTTACAAACGCGCCCCGGTCTAAGAAGCCCACAACAAACTTAGCCAGATAATTTTTTTTTTTGTTATCAAAGGCGTGTGAAGTCTACCAAGTCTCAGTCAGCGTGGTGGACCTCTCATGTTGAGAAGAGACCTACACCCTGTAGCAGGCCGGTTACGATGATGATGAGGAATATAATCGCATTTATTTGCATGTAATTGTAATACATCGTGAGGAAACCTGCACGCCTGAGAGTTTTCCATAATGTTCTCAAAGGCGTGTGAAGTCTGCCAATCCGCACATGGCCAGTGTGGTGGACTATGGCCAAAAACCTTCTCATATTGAGAAGAAACCCGTGCTCTGTAGTGAGCCGGTAATGGGTTGCTCATGATGATGATGATGAATTGTAATAATGGTCTATTACGCACATCGATCGTCAGAAGTATTTTTTCAAAGAAATTTTTGACCGTCAGCTTTGTGTTTCATGACTTTTTTTTAATCCAGTTACTTCCAGCTGGTGTCGATATCCGCACATCATTGTGATGGGGGGGTGGTGGGCTCCATTATCTCGCCGCAAAAGAGCCATCACACGCAGCGCGGCGCCGCTCGCGACTCAAAGCAATCATAATGCCGGCACTTGACTCAACACAATTACACGCATCCGTAGGGTTGTCACACAAACAGTTTTTACTATCAATTATATATATTAGAAAGCTGTGATAGCCTAGTGGTAAGGATGACAGCCTCCTGATCAGATGTTGGGGCTTCGAACCCGGGCACGCACCTGTAACTTTTCGGAATAATGTGCGTTTTTAAGCAATTAAAATATCACTTGCTTTAACGATAAAGAAAAATATCGTGAGGAAACCTGCACGCCTGAGAGTTCTCCATAATGTTCTCTAAGGCGTGTGAAGTCTGCCAATCCACATATGGCCAGCGTGGTGAACTATGGCCGAACCCTTCTCATATTGAGAGGAGACCCGTGCTCTGTAATGAGCCGATAATGGGTTGATCATGATGATGATGATGATATTTTTATTTTACTATAAGTGAGCTTTCGGCGACAATCTCAACTTCTTCACAAATATCAGTAAATCACTTCGTTTAGTTATCAGTACACTCTGGAGTAATAGTAACACATGCTTCCAATCACTAAACTAGATTGTTAATTTAAATCCCAGATTTTGAGGTTTATTATTTTGCTCCGTATTACGGTTCTCTGATGTGGCAACCCTAGCTAGCCACAACCCGAGAACGTCACAAACACGAGAGGAAATTGAGCGACCATCTTGTCCGGAAGTCAAAATTATATGAATGAGTGCTTGTCCTTACTTGTATTATTGTGCGCGAGATTTTCTGTTGACTCCAGCCTTAATGGTTTGTTTATTACCCGGAATATTGTGTTCAAACAAATATACATATAGTAAATTAACTACTATCAACCTTATTTTCATTTTTTTTATACACCACAAGTTAGCTCTTGACGGCATCTCAGATGGTAGCGGGCTAATCTGTTAGAGGTATGATAAGCCCATACTCCTAATTGTTTGCTACACAATTTTGTTACACTAAATCACTTGGCGACACTTCTTCGTCGATAGGGTAACTAGCCACGGCCGACGCCTCCCGCCAGACCAGACTCGAGCCGGGAATCGAACCCAGGACCTCCAACTTTATAATGTGACAGGGCGCATGGTGCGCCATTTGAAAAACATTCTAGCGTTGGACAAATCGCTAATAATAATAGGTTGGGAAATATATAACTAGACCGTTGAATTAGTTTTCTGTATTCATTAGTGTGCTAAAAATACTTTCTATATATTATATTATGCCAACGTTTTTGCTGTCGTTAAGTCTGTCATTCTCGACCTTAAAATTTATAAACTGACATTTTTTTTTCCTCGATTTTTTAAAACTCTTCTCTTAGTTTAGTAGTAATAAAATGTGGCACATCTATAGCTTGCATCCTAGGATTGAACATATAGGATACATTAGAGGATTGTGCATTTCCGTAACAAAGAGTATCCTATCCTATTCTATTCCGCCGGGATAAAACATGTCTTTTTTACCAATGGACTTCATAGTTACTTATACGAGTATATCTGAATATCTAATATCTTTGATAGCGGGGAAATAATCGGTTTATTTCCCCGCTATACAAAGATAGGATTTCATCAAGTGCCAACGACTGCTAGTACAAAGTAAATATAGGTGATAGCAAAAATAATGGTGTTTGTCGCATAAACAAAGTACAGAACACTACATAGGCGGGTCCACGCGGGCGTACCTCCGCAAGCCTGCCAGCTAGCGATATTCCGGTTCACTGCTCCGTTCGCGGTATTCGAGCATCATGATTTACGCATAATACGCTGGAAAAAAGCTAAAATACTCCCCTCTTACCGCGGGACGACGTTTCTGAAAATATTTGATTTTGTAACAAAAAACAACAAACCATCTGTTCGTTGGAATCATATCAGTACCGTCAGTATAAGATTAGTTTGCTTTATTTCTAGATATTAAACTCAAACCAATCCACACATAAAGACACCAAGATTGTGAAATAAAGATGACTAGTAGGGAAATTCTGACAATATTATGAAAACTTAAGGTCCATTTTGTATAATTAGATATGTTAGGCACTACTGCTAATAAACTCATCAGATATAGTACCTATCCTTATATTTTTGCGCATGATTTTTGCGATAAGATATCTTAGTTTTACTTGTTGAAATATTTGGTATTTACCAATAAGAATTATATATTATTAGTATTCATTAAACTGGGTCGCTGTGAAAGTCAACGTGTGAAACGAATCACACACGATGGTGAGTGACGATGCGGTAGAAGTAGTAATGTAGTCGGTTTCACGAAATACCGTATATATGTGTGCTTTGGCGGTAGGCTGAAAAAGCAGGATGATAACAAAAAAAATTGTTGTGGGTTTCTTCTTAAACCTGAGTGCGATTTGAATCCTCTTAGCTTTAGTTTTAAGTTTTCGAGTGTAGTTATCACCATCACTTCACGAATAGAAATAATGAAATGAACGATTCATAGATGCCTGTAATAGATTTATGTGAATAAAGCTATTTTTAATTTGATTTGATTTGAAATAATGAATAGAAGCAGGCGTTACTTTGCGGAAGTCCATGATAAACAATAAACAGCAAGTATAATTTGCTATATTCCGCCGACAACCGGGAGATTTGTATAATATGACACCACACAAAATCTTCCACTAGAACGTCTACGCACGTTTCGACCCGACACCGGATCATCCTCAGGAGATGTTGACTTCACAAGCGAGAAAAGTAAAGTCAACTTAAACGACTTATACGTATAAAGCTAATTATACTTGCTGTTTATTGTTTGATTTGATTTAATGAACAAGCAACATTGTAAATATGCGAAATGAACTGTAGTTTGGTGGTGTAATGAACTCTTATTGGTTCGTCCGTTGGAGTGTTGCGATCAGACAGACGTACAATAACTTTCAACACCTATCTTTTTAGTCGGGGGTTAAAAACCGGAACGCCCTCGCCGACGTCTCACCAATCCGATTAGACGCTCTTTGATTCAAATCAGCCGACTTAAGACGGGGCGCGAGAATAATTGTATTACGGAGTCGGAGCCGCCTTCAGCTGCCCGGTCCAGCGCCAGTAACTCGCGCGGACGACTGGAATAGTCATTGCAACTCATTTTTGATTATCTTTTATATAAATTTAATAAAAAGGCATATAAATCATAAAGCATTTTTTGCAAATTACCACCTCACCTTGAGGTATAAGATTAAGTAACTTGTTAGGGGTGTAATAGTTATATTTAGTCAACAACCTTTAATCGGTTTCTAAGCGTCTTCGTGCTGGGTCAGAACCTTGTTGGTAGACCAGACCAGATGAAAGATATAATAAGCTATAATATTATATTTTCATTATTTGGATGTCAGTCTTTAGCGAAATCTAACGTTGTGTCTTTGAACATTGTCTTACAAGTAAAAATAATAAAACACATATTGATATTTATTAAAGCCTTTATTATCATCAACCTTTCAATGGATACAAGCCAGTCATCATGAGAAGAATTTTGTGCCGTAGTCCATCACGTTGGCCTAGTGTGGCTTGGTAGAATACATACGCATATTAAGAACATAGTAGGAAACTTATTTATTTATTTATTTATTTGCTTCCATATCTAACAAACATGAGACCCAGTCAGGGCATTGCAAACAGTACAATAGTTATACATTGATGAATATTCTAATGTTAAACAATTCAATCAAAAAAAATTAAAAATAATAACAATTATAATTCAATGAATCAATGTTATGATAGTCAAAAATAAAATTATTATAAATTATTATAAAATTAAAATTATTGTAATTAAGCCTAAGTAATGTAAACTAATAATATGTAGTAGTAAGTAACTAAGTACTTATGCAATTTTCCGTCGCACCATACTTCTAAAAGTTAGTAGATGCGATTCTTTAAAAAGTCTTAACCACTAGTCTATAAGGTTTTACATGATAAGCGTCGTAATGCTATCTCAATTATATACGAAACCAGAAATTCCAAGCGGAAATAAACCTAGTCCGATAAAACGAAATTTGGCGACTTGTCAACTGTCTGTTCCACCAACTCACTTGTACAAACGGGTCATAATTTCCTCTCCTCTATGTAAGTTCCCGCTGATCTAGTTACAGTAAACATTTTATTTGACTGAGTCCTGCAAAGCGGCTGCAACTGATCCAATTAATAGCGCCCAAGGGTTGTGACAGCTTGTGAAAAGACATTTACACTTTTGTTCACAACTCCGAACAAAACAGAACGCTACTCGAATTTTGTGACTCAATAGCTCAATGGAAATGAAGCGAAATAATTTATGACTGACAAAAGGCAAGCTCTTTGTCTGAAATAACCGCAAGGCAAACTTGAAACAACGAGGTTCGTGGCCTGTGACAAAAATGTTATTTTTTATTTTTATTCACCACAATTTAGCCCTTGACTGCATCATACCTGATGGTAAGTGATGATGCGGTCTAAGATGGTAGCGGGCTAACCTGTTAGGGGTATGGTAAACTCATACTCCTAATTGGTTTCTACACGACATCGTGCCGGAACGCTAAATCGCTTGGCGACACGTCTTTGTCGGTAGGGTGGTAACCAGCCACGGCCAAAGCCTCCCATCAGACCAGACTCGAGCCGGGAATCGAAACAAGGACCTCTGACTTTAAAATGCAACAGCGCACGCGCTGCGTCACAAAGGTCGTCAAATCGTCATATCATATCATCATAATCGTAATCGTCGTATTTAAGAATTAATAAGAAAAAAATTATTGCCACTGACGTTTGATAATAGTCGTTTAAGCTCGCCAGCAGCGACGTGGAGGGCCAATGTTCTAATCCCTCCCTCCCATGGGAGAGGGCGAGAAGGTCTGTCTCAGCATTAGGACGTCGCAATTAGGATAATGTTTAAGCACCTGCTCTCAGGTAGATCTTCGAATGATATTCATATAAAACTATAGACGTCTGCTACTGGACGTAGGTATTTCTGCCCAACGCTGCGTTAACCGGTGAGGGTCGCCAATGCTTGATACCCCGACGTCCATCGGATCTCTGAGCTATTTGCTACTTCAACTGCAGTATTCGTTGAGCTACGTAGGTAATGCTGGTTCATCTGAGGATATCCTTAGATCCGATTTGATCAGTGCCACAAAAATAGCAACTAATTTGCAAATCAAAACACGACTGCTATGCCATTGTAAATATACTTAACTAATATTTACCAAAATATACCGCACCGCGCTGGAAAACTCCCGGCAACTTGCAGTATTCCATCTGTAGAAATTGTAGCGAACCATACCTATCTAGGCTCCCAAATATGCAACGATGGGAATTGTATCCCAGAATACAGGAGACGCAATGTGATGGCGAAAACAGCCATGACGAGCCTAACCGGAATATGGAGGAATCGTGGTGAAAGTAGCAACACCAAGAGCCGTCTGGTCCGTGCCTTAATATTCCCTATATTTATGTATGGAGTAGAAACATAAACCATCAAGGCGAGGGAAAGACAAAGGATAGACGCGTTCGAGATGTGGTGCTGGAGACGCATGTTGAGGATTCCATGGATAGCTAAGCGCACAAACGCGTCCATCCTGACACAGCTAGGAATAAAACCGCGACTTTCCTCCATATAATCCGCACGACGTTGCAAGGACACCAGGATCACGATCTTCAGTAATGAAGAAACGACTTGAGAGAGAGAGAGAGACTAAAATATATCGGCCGTGCCTCCAGGACGAAAAAGGAAAACTAGAAAGAGTTATTTCCTTTTGACTTTTTAATGTAGCCATTAATTATTTCCGCTCACGAGACGTTGGTAACAATTAATGTTTTCACGGCGCGTTATGTAACGCGGTGTTACAAAGTAAAGCCTCAAATGTGTTGTGTGAGTTTAATGTGTCTGTGTCGGCGACGTAATCCCACCGCGTGATTAATTGTGATCATAATTAATTGGTACACGCGCGCGAGACGGGTCGTGTGAACGTGGCTTTATGATCATCTCCTACTACCTTACACGTACATTACCTTTGAATTATTATGTAACTTCCTCTGTGGCACAGCGGGTGACATGTTTAATAACGGACGACAAGGTTCCTAGTTCGATTTTCGATTTGGAGAAGAAGAGCGAGAGCAGAGAAGCTCTTGTCATAAACCTCTAATATCTAGGTTTCGGTTGCACCAGGAATCGAAACGAGATCTTGATCGATTGGAAATGCTAACCACTCTACCATCATTATGATCAACCCATTACCGGTTCACTACAGAGCACGGGTCTCCTCTCAATATGAGAAGGGTTTGGCCATAATCCACCACGCTGGCCATGTGCGGATTGGCAGAGTTCACACGCCTTTGAGAACATTATGGAAAACTCTCAGGCGTGCAATTTTCCTCACGATGTTTTCCTTCACCGTTGAAGCAAGTGATATTTTAATTTTTTTAAAACGCACATAACTCTGAAAAGTTAAAGGTGCGTGCCCGGATTCGAACCGCCGACCTCTAATTAGGAAGCTGACGCCCTATCACCACACTCCACTCTACCAATGAGGTTGAAATTCGAAAAGGCTGTATGTGTTTTAGTTACAGCAAAGTTAAAAGACTCGTTAGGATCGCTCTAACGTAAATGATATCGATGCATTTGTATGGTCATACCACATCGTTACAGAAACAAAACAAATTTTAAATGAATTAAAAAACTGGCATAGGTCGAGGCATACGAAAGGTGCATTACTAAAACTTCTAAGTGTGATAGCTAAAATATCAGAAAAGCATGTTTCTTGGGTGGCTTTAATTTTCAAATTAGGAGTATAGGTTTACCATACCCCTAACAGGTTAGCCCGCTACCATCTTAGACTGCATCATCACTTACCATCAGGTGAGATTGCCGTGGCAATGGCTCACTTGAAGTGGATAAAAAAAATATATATTTTATTTTTTTATAATTTCTCTGAAAATGTTATCTCTTTACACGTTTTATGGTTCTTGAGACACAACTCGCTGATAGACAGATGGTAGGATAGTCGGCTAATAGAGTCTTGGTATCAGGTCCGGTGGTACCCTTCGAGTAAGGAACTTTAAAAATTGGCAGTTCCCTCGCTAGTGAAGATTCTGGTGGTAATAATTTCAGGTGACCAAACAGCTCGATGGTACATCTTGATAGTTTAAGTGCCATCGTTTGTACAGAAACGGTGACTGACTGACTAACTCAACGCACAGCTCAGACCGGTACAGAAATCGGGCGGTATACATCTGATATATTAACATCGACGTCCTCCCATATACAATTCTTGATAATTCATCACCTAAGCGGGCAAAATAGGGCTTCGAAATTAATCAAACTTTCAGAGCATTTTTGTTTATTAAAAATTTTTAAGATACAAACACGAGAACGACGAGCTTATAATATGTAAAAAGTACAAATTTCCATTTCTTGGACATAGTTTTTTCTCAATTTCAAACAGTCAGGACATCACACCGGGGCTAAAAGAATATGTTCGTATGTATATTTGCATGCATCGTAAATGTTAAGTAAAGGTTGTTATATTCGATAAAAGCTCTTTCCGCCATTGATTTGATAAAGTGGTTTTATACGAAGAGGCTGTTATTTCAATTGCCGTAGATAACTCCTGATTGCGTTAATGGACTTTTTATTGAAATTCAAAACTCAAATCGCCTTTGGTTATATAGCCCATTTGCAGGCTGTTTTGAACTTTCATACATTATTTTTGTCGTTATATATTGTACGATAATGTTTATTCATTATTTGTCGACAAAGTTTTATTGAAAACGCCATGAGAAAGTAAACCTCGTCTCCATGTCGTAGCATATCACATGTGTAAGATGCACCTGTAAGATTTGCCCTAACTAAAATTCACTCGATGTGGCTAGATAAGTTTCCACTCCAATTAACTGACTAAAAAAAGAAAATAAAAGTTAAGACTGGATTTTTCGCATCGCTTTCATGGAGCGCGGTCGACTAAGCCATCAGATCAAAGGCCACATTGAGGAGTACGCCAAGAAAGGGCACGGAAGTTTCAATACGCTTAATCCGTTCTCTCGACAGCGTCGCAAGTAAAACTGGGCGGCGCGGCTTTGCAAGTGGTGGAAGAAATAGCATTTGTTTTGTAGCTTCAAAGAGAAAATAATTTTCCTCCATGAGTGACTCCGTTTTTTTCTACAATAAATCGCCACTTGTTGCGGCTTAGCGAGAGTGTCACGCGCGATCTACCCTTTCAGAGTGCATTACGCTCCGAGAGGGCGCGCGTGGTAGAAGGGACACGCAGACAGACGGCATGCCTGTTATTTATGAACTGACTTCTTAAATGTATCAATTTCACTCCGATACCATATAACAGTCAAATTTCATACATTTTTAATTTTTAGTGTCGTATGGTTTACTTGGTTTTTTAATTTAATAAAAAAAATAAGAAGCTGTGATAGCGTAGTGGCTAGGACGTCCGCCTCCTAATCAGAGGTCGGAGGCGCGAACCCGGGCCTCAACTTTTCGATTTTATGTGCGTTTTTAAGGCATTAAAATATCACTTGTTTCAACGGTGAATGAAAACATCGTGAGGAAACCTGCATGCCTAAAGTGCATAATGCTCTCAAAGGCGTGTTAAGTCTGCCAATCCGCACATGGCCAGCGTGGTGGACTACCCTTCTCATATTAAGAGGAGACCCGTGCTCTGTAGTGAGCCGGCAATGGGTTGGTCATGATGATGAAAAAATTTGAGATAGATAAATTCTTTACAGTACAAATACACATTAGAAATACGAAAACTTCAACCTTTCTACATCATGCTTAGGTTAGTTAATTATTTTCTTGAGACATAAAAGGAGTTGGAGTTAACAGCGGCACAAAACTGAAAACTAGCGTGTGGAAATTGCGAATGATATGTGCAGCATTGGAAGTTCATCAGTTAGTAATGGCAATTATTAGTTTCATATTGTGACTCCATGCATAGTTTGCATGCTACGAGTATTGGCGCGATTTGTTTAGCGAAGTTAAAATATATTGAGAAATACTGGTAAAGTCACTTGCCTGTTCAATTGAGACTGTTCACTAGAAATCGTGAACTTATATGTGTAAGCTAATTTAAGCAATTAAAATATAACTTGCTTCAACTGTGAAGGAAAACATCGTGAGGAAACCTGCACGCCTGAGAGTTCTCCAGAATGTTCTCAAAGGCGTGTGACGTCTGCCAATTCACACATAGCCAGCGTGGTGGACTATGGCCGAACCCTTTTCATATTGAGAGGAGACCCGTGCTCTGTAGTGAGCTGATAATGGGTTGATTATGATGATGATGATATGTGGAAGATATTGGACTTAAAAATGAAATGCTTGAACCGTTACGCCCGCGGTCGCCTGTAGCTTGCTCTGCCGATCTTGCAGCAGATGTCTCCGAGCAATAAGTTAGAATTTTCCTAATAGTGTTCCACCAACGAGAATGAGCGTATTCAAGCGAAAAAATAAAATGGCCGCCGCCAGCGGATCAGTTGACTCGTGACGCAATTTAGGTTTGAGTGCGAGGGGAAAGATATTATTTACTTTTAAAAAGTTTTTTTTTTTTTAAATTAGAAATAACTTTATTGACTATGTTCACTACGCATTTGTTTTATTTAAAATACACGCATAACCCTGTTTGTGAGTAAGTAAGCCTCTTGCGTAAATTTCGAATAATATCTACCATACAAAAATTTTCAAATTCAAAATAATCTTTATTCAAATAGTCCTTACAAAAAGGTACTTTTGCCGCGTCAATAATTTACATAGTAGTTATTTCATGGTGATAACTATATTCGTAAACTTAAAACTAAAGCTATGGGGCTATGTCGCTAGGCGGTATGTGTGTGGGTAATGTAATAATAAGCAGCTATGTCAGCCACAGAAGCTGATTTTTTTTTATTGAATTTGTATGTAACATACAAAATTATTTCTATGTAACATACAAAATTATGGACCAAATTAATAATAGTTATTATGTCGGAAAAAAACCCATATTGCCCTGCCTCTCTCTCTCAAATCTTAACCGATTTCTGCAATTCTTCTTTAGTATAAACATTTTATATATTTCAAACTTTCTTTGTAGTGAAAAACTGTGTGATTAAAATATTATATTATAAAATTATTTTAACCGTAAAAATATTTCCTATGGAAACTCAAATTAAAAGTTATTCAGCAATTATTTTTTAAAACTCCCGCAATATGGAGATGCAAACAACCTTATTTCGTTTTCACTCCATTTCTTAAATTCTTATAAAGTCCAAAGCAAAAGTTTCCAACTAACCGCCAGAGCGGAAGCATTTTAAAATTAAAATTAGAGAAAGATACCGAGCCTTTAAACTGCGCCTTGTTAAAACTTCCAAAACTCCGGACAATTTTGACGGATATTAAAATTGGACGATTTTACACGACACTAACCAGTTTTTGCCGCGGGGTACATTTATTTGAGGGCTGCCAAACTTACTAGTTCAATAACCATATTAAAAAATTAAAAATATTTATTTCACCAAAAACACAGTTACAGTTTTACATATTCCGATGGTACCCACACTAGGTAATCCTGTCTCGTGGGTACCTTAAATTATATTTTATTTGTATCACATAAAAAACTATTGCCGAGAGCGGAATGTTGGTTTAGAGACGGTCACTCTAAGAGGGGAAAGTGTGAGACCGTATCTTTGAGTATTTGTGTGGTGTGGTTTAAGATTATAGCTCTTAAATAATTTTAAGTGGCATATAACATGTCGATAACCAATGTATGTTATAGAAGCCCGAAAATTTACCACTTCGCGATTTTAAGTTTACGAATGTTGTTACCATCAATTCACTACTATGTAATTGTGCCTTTGAACGGACCATTTGAATAAAGATTATGATTGATTCATTGTTTAAAAATACGAACAACCACTTGACGACTTACGTAACAATTAGCTGCCAATACAAAAATGGCGCTGGCGCTCTTTCTGTTGGCTATGAGTCAACAGAAAAACTTTTCTCGCATCTATTATAATGGATTCCTTACACAAACAACAACAACGTTTCTAATCTATTACATTTTTGGCGACTTCCCTGGCCTGTTTTGAGTAATGTGGTCTTAGGGAAGTGGGTAGGGGCAATTTAAAAAATATTTTTTTTCCGAATTTGTTCTGGTCTGATTTGATGGCAGCATGATGTCGCGTAGAAACCAATTATCATACCACTAATAGGTTACGCTGCCATCCTCTGCATCATCACTTGCCACCTTGAGATTTTTGTCAAGGGCTAACTCGTAGAGGGATATAATATATTTATATAGGTTTTAGACGACCTCTGTGGAGCAGCGCGCGCACTGTTGCATTATAAAGTTAGAGGTCCTGGGTTCGATTCCCGGCTCGAGTCTGGTCTGGTGGGAGGCTGTGGCCGTGGCTAGTTACCACCCTACCGACAAAGGCGTGTCGCCAAGCGATTTAGCGTTCCGGCACGATGTCGTGTAGAAACCAATTAGGAGTATGGCTTTACCATACCCCTAACAGGTTAGCCCGCTACCATCTTAGACTGCATCATCACTTACCATCAGGTGAGATTGCCGTCAAGGGCTAACTTGTAGTGTATAAAAAAAAAAACTTATTAATTAGTTAATTGTTAATAAATTATTTTCAAACTGAGCGACAAACATATTATGTTGTTGATAAATGTATTTTATTTTTTTCAATTTTCAATTCAGACATGTCGGTCTGTTGCTGATTAAGATTTATAGTTAATACATATCGTGGACATTGCAACTATTAAATACAAAGTCTTCCTAAAAGTTTTATGAAACTTTGGAGTCCAGGATCTCGTTATAAGTTTTTAAACCGGCTTACCACTTGGACAACGAGTCAGTAATAGTTATCTACTTATCGTCCCAACATTATCAACCCATTAATAACCACAAAGAACAGGTCTCCTCTGAGAATGAGTTGGGTTTTACGGAAATGCCCTAGTCCACTATGCTGACAAAATGCGATTCGGTAAACCTTACACACCTTTGAGACAATTTTAGAGAAATATCAGGCTATATATAAAGCGGTGATAGCCTAGTGGTTAGGGCGTCAGCCTCCTAATCAGAGGTCGGCGGTTCGAATCCGGGCACGCACCTCTAACTTTTCGGGGTTATGTGCGTTTTTAAGTAATTAAAATATCACTTGCTTCAACGGTGAAGGAAAACAACGTGAGGAAACCTGCACGCCTGAGAGTTCTCCATAATGTTCTCAGGCGTGTGAAGTCTGCCAATCCGCACATGGCCAGCGTGGTGGACTATGGCCAAACCCTTCATATTGAGAGGAGATCCGTGCTCTGTAGTGAGCCGGTAATGTGTTGATCATACATCAGGCTATAGTTTCATGATAATTTTTCATTTTACTGTTAAAGTAAAAAGCTTTTAAAATTGGCTATAAAACAAAAATTCGAAAAATGCGAGATGCATTTCGAGGATCGAACTCAGTCGCTTTGAATGGTGTCTAAACTCTTAAGCACTAAGCTATCGCCGCTTTTAGTATAACACTAGTGTAATTACAATAGCTAAGACGTAACCAGAGGCGGTGGTCGTATAACCAACATGAACAAAGGGAGGTTTCCATTTATTAATTCACGCCGGAGCCTCATACATATGGAGGGTGCTACTCGACTTGCGCGTTCCATGTTTATTGCTGAATATATACATATAATCACATCGTAGAGGTCATGTCTGTATGTATATGATGTTGTACAATGTGCACACGTTTAAATAGTGTAGCAAACAAATGGCATATAAATAATAATTGGCCGAGCGAAGCGGGGTCTTACAGTTTACTTAGGCGGAATTGGATTTTGTCCCTCTGGCAGGAATTTTATTTCGAATTCACGTACGTAGTTACTTCAAATTTACTTAATACATATATTTTTTAATCCACTACAAGTTAGCCCTTGACGGCAATCTCACCTGATGGTAAGTGATGATGCAGTCTAAGATGGTAGCGGGCTAACTTATTAGGGGTATGGTAAACCTATATTCCTAATTGGTTTATTTGCGACACGTCTTTCTAGCCTCCCACCAGACCAGAATCGAACCCAAGACCTCCAACTTTATATTGCGTGCCGGAAAGCTAAATCGCTTGGCGATAGGGTGGTACGAACTTATCTGTTATGTTATTTCCGTTTGTGAAAGAATTTTTAAACGCGTGGATTTGGCTTGAAAATGTCACAAACAAACTCATTTGTTATAATAAATTTAACGACCACCGTGGCGCAGCGCGCGCGCTGTTGCATTTTAAAATTGGTCCTGGGTTCGATTCCCGGCTCGAGTCTGGTCTTGTGGGAGGCTTCGGTCGTGGCTAGTTACCACCCTGCCGACAAAGACGCGTCGCAAAGCGGTTTTAGCGTACCGGTACGATGTCACGTAGAAACCCGTATAGGTTTACCATACTCCTAACAGGTTAGCTCGTTACCATCTTAGGCTGCATCATCACTTACACCCACCCACATGGTGTGAGCTGTGATTGCCGTCAAGGGCTAACTTGTAGTGGATAAAAGAAAGGTCAGATTGCATTCTTTTGAATAGTTTAGTTATTGATATATTGGTTTATTCTGGTTCCATTCTGACCACAAGAAAAGAAGACCACATCAAATCACTGGAGTATTAAATATTCCATTTATCTCTTCAAGCAAGCATTTCGGAGCGTTAATTTCTTTGAAATAAAAGAAGGATGACCCACTTTACAAAGTACCTACGTCAAAAACGCCTCAGGCAAATTAATAATGGCGGTGAAGTTCCGGAAATTGTTCGCTGCCATCTTGGACCGGAAGTGGACCGACACCTTCGCCATTCGACGCCGTTCGGCCATCCCGGCGATTCCGATAAATAATAGATGAAATTCAATGGATCGCCCATTTGGGGTTTATTGGCAAGCCATTGGGATTTAAGTTGTATATTCGGCCAGTTTGGTGGTCATTTCATTTTTGGGCCTGTTACAGCTCGTTATGATAGTAAGAGGGTATTAAAAGAATTAGCCTTACAACATTACTTATGAGGTACAGTGGGTCGTGATACCATAATTTTGTTTATGATTTTATTTGTGATTACCTAATGACTACCTACGCGTTACTGCTTATCTGGTACTCAAAGTCTAACTAATGTTGAATAAAAAACATAACTAACGGTTATTTTTATTCCACTACAAATTGTCCCTTTTAATGCATCGTGCCGGAACGCTAAATCGCTTGGCAATAAATTTTTTGTCGATAAGTGGGTCGTAAATAGCCATAGCTTCCAATCGACTACAAGTGATTTCTTTTGATGACCTCCGTGGCACAGCGCGTGCGCTGTTGCATTTTTAAGTTGGAGGTCCTGGGTTCGATTCCCGGCTCGAGTCTGGTAAGGTGAAAGGCTTCGGCCGGGGCCAGTTACCACCCTACCGACAGAAACGTGTCGCCAAGCGATTTAGCGTTTCAGCACGATGTCGTGTAGAAACCAATTAGGAGTGTGGGTTTACCATACCTTTAACAGGTTAGCCCGCTACCATCTTAGACCGCATCATAACTTACCATCAGGTGAGATACCGTCTAAGGCTAACTTGTATAAAAACAAAACTGACAGTAATCGCAAGTGTATCGTAATACTTACTCCACATTTTCTGACCATAACTCCTTCTCATATAATTAATGAGGCGTCCGTCTCGAGTTGATTGAGTGACTTGCACTGAATCCCGACGCGGCCCGCACTACACGCTATAGGTACATCGCACACCGACACGCCGCGGTCATTAGGGCCCGCTGAGTGTATGTTATCTTAGGCCCTTTATATGTATACGTAGGGAATTACTGTTTGTATACGTCGCTCCAACTTATGCGACATTACCGCCAGATTCATAAATTGATTGCCCAGCACAAATAAACTGTGAGAGGTCGTCATTTAAATGTATTTGCATTATCGTAGTGTCTTTTTATTTTGGCAGCTATTCTTCTCTTGATAAATGAAAACAGAAATCTTTTCATTTTGCACTTTATTTTGTCTTGAAATATTCATAATACCATCTTTTTAAAAGTAGATACTCGTTCATTGAAATATGTGGTTTTCTACGTTGATAAATGTTATTGTGTAGTTTGTAATTTTTTTTATAATTTCTGTGGTAGATCTAATTAACTAAATAAAACTTTGTTCATATTTTCATTGCAACCTATAATTAGGTCCATAATTAAGTTATTTAATAACTCTTTCATAAATTTATTTAATGATTAATTAGACAATTAGTAGTTTGAAATACATATATAACTTAAAATAAAATAAATAATCCATAATTTGTACCAAAAATGAATAGATTTAGGGCTGTACAAAATCGGGGCTGAAACCTTCCCCCAGACAGAAAATTTAGAGATTATAAATTCTCATATGGCCCCTTCCGGAAACCGAACCCGTCTAATAAGACCAACTTGTTTACCACTGCGTCAGGCTTCGTCAAAAGATAAAGAAAGCAAAATAAGTTCAATAACATCTATGAACTGTAATCTGTAACTTCTGCATTTCCTTTAACGCTCATAACAAGTCGAGTATATTAAACAAACACCACAAAGAGAGAAAGAATCAATCACCTTCCTTTCCTTCCTTACACCTTCCCCCATAGCTTCATATAATTGTAATAAACCTGTTAATTCACGCAAGGAGAAGGGGTGAACTAAATCACTACCCCTAATGTTAGTGTAAGATTGATTCAACCTCATGCGTCATAACGATGACGGCGCGGACGTAATAAAACGTATATTTTATATTAAGCCGTGTGTGATAAATGCACGTCGCTATCAAACATCTAGGAATGATAAGAACCAGCTTGCCTACTTTGATAAATGAATCCTGAATGTTTCGTATTATCCACGCTTAAATAATAAATGTATGGTTCCAGCGATCTCGACTGCGTTCAACAAATCAAAAATAGATTTATTCATGTTAACCATTACAGGCATCTATGCTGTTCTATCTATGAATCTATTATATATGATAACATATTTTTCATTATTTTAATTTATATGGTGATGGTGATAGCTACACCCGCCAACTTAACTAAGCTAAGAGGGTTTTCAATCGCGCCCAGGTCTAGGAAGAAGCGCACAACTATCTTAGCCAGGTTTTGTTATCACCCTCTCAGATCATAAATTATCTATGAAGTTAGAGCAATTCACACCCAAGCTTTTTAGTCGTTTGTATTACCCTCAATATCGTAATATGATTTTTCTATAAGCTTACGTTTTATGAAAACTTTGAACTTATTAATAGACATCGCAAAGATTTCAATAGGTAGTTTGTTATAAAACAAAATACAATTTCCTTTGAATGAGTCGCCACAAGGGTACTACAACTCTACTTTTATTTCTAATGTTCAGTGCGTTACAGGCCATTTTTTCCTGAATTTCGTAATATTTTTATAGACATACATAAAAATTTTCTTCTTATTATATTTTATATTCTTAACATATTAAATATACTTACATTTTTTCGTACAAGAATGCTCATTTTCTATTCTACCGTCTGTGTCCGTTTACTATTTTTTTTTTATCGTGGGTAAATCCTCATGGATACCTCTGCGCCACGGGGAGGCACAGAGGTTGTGTCAGACTCCTAAACTGACTAAAACCCCCACGTGTTCCTACTCATCGCTGTATGGTGGAGTCCGTCCGTGTCCGTGTTATTGCTTCTTCAAGAATTTTTATGTGCTAACGAAACGAAATTCCAATTTATAATATAATTTTTACGGATTTAAAACTTTAATTACTCTTAATTTATTACTCACATTTAAAACGAGCCTGGAGCTTCCCTTACGCTGATCTATCTCTCAAGCATATATACATAGTCGTAGGCGTACTGCGCCAGTCATGGTAATTTCAAGCGTCGTTAGCGATAAGCTGTTCTCAATACAACTTGCTTCAACTACTAGCCGAATGATGGATACGTAAATTAATAATTATAAACTCGCACGCGTACGTCACGGTCGAGTTTGAAGGGTTGACTGTAAATTGGTGCGATGAAATAGGTCAGCCCGATGTACAAACAAACACAGTCGCATTATAAAGTTGGAGGTCCTGGGTTCGATTCCCGGCTCGAATCTGGTCTGGTGAGAGGCTTTGGTCGTGGCTAGTTACCACCCTACCGACAAAGACGTGTCGCCAAGCGATTTAAGCGTTCCGGCACGATGTCGCGTAGAAACATATAAAGAGTGTGGGTTTACCATACCCCTAGTAGGTTAGTACGCTACCATCCTTGACTGCATCATCACTTACCAGCAGGTGAGATAGCCGTCAACGGCTAACTTGTAGTGTATAAAAAAAATAAAAAACGTGCAGTCCACTGAAAAATCCCAATCGTTATATCTGCGAATGGGTTGATCTCTGTTAGCCTCGCTCACCATTTGAGGCGACTGGGGTTCCGTGGCAGTTCGCTCGCAGCCAGGATGCAAAAAGCGGTGTTGCCTGACTCGGCTAGGATAGTCCGCCGGTTTCTCAACCTGTCGCCCTGGCCCCCAGCCATTTTGTCTCCCCTGCCGGGGGGTAATCCTCCGCCCGGTACAAATATGAATTTAGGTTTATTAGGTTATTTATATTGCTTTTGGCTAATAAATTCAAATTCAAATAATCTATATTCAAATAGTCCTTTAAAAGGCATTTTTGACGCGACAATAATTTACATAGTAGCGAGTTGATGGTGATAACTTTATTCGTAAACTTAAAACTAGCTATGAGGGTTCCAAACGCGCCCTGGTCTAAGAAAAAGCCCACAACAAACTTAGCCTTAATAATATATGTATTTATTTGCACACGGGCGTGAGATTAATATTAGCATAACTTAAATAATAATAATCAGCTATTCCCAATATTATCACAATGAAGAAATATGACTAAAACTCAACATAGTATACAGTATCTTTTTTTTAAATAAAAAAAGAATACAGGGTGTAAAGGCGGCCTTATCACTGCAAGTGATCGCAATTTTATTCTTGGCTATTCTTCTAAACATGAAGTCGGGATCATCGAAACACATTTACATCGCCAGTCGATTTCTCCGGCGTGAGTGACGCCGCGCGTCGGTGTCGGGCCGTCGGCTGATTCATGCCTCTGCGGAGGCGATCGTGATTTAGGGCCGAATTGATTATGCTGATCCTGCGAACATCAGTTCGGTTGCATTTGAAAAATTGCTTACATTCAAACCATCGCGGCCGAGAGCCGATACTGATTTAGAAATTGAGGTCACTTGAATAAAGCTCGGGAATCACTCGTCCTTACACCGAGCGTATGGTGAGATAGGTGAAATAAATGTCCAAGTTGGTTCGCCATATTTATTTGTATTTTCAGTGATCTTAGAAGTAACCTTTAAATCTTTAACATGGTTTCATAATTTATTACGAATAAATTAAAAAATATAATTAATGAAAAACCATTCAAAACCACAAGAGAGTTTAACTCTAAAACAGAATAAAATTACTTACAATCTACAGTAACCTGAAAGATCGTAAGATCATCAGTGATTATATCATGAATTTCTGCAAATGATTTCAACTTTCAAAAATTTAGTTTTTTTTTATGCACAACAAGTTAGCCCTTGACGGCAATCTCACCTGGTGGTAAGTGATGTTGCTTAAGGATGGTAGCGGGCTAACCTGTTAGGGGAATAGTAACACACACCCACACTCCTAATTGGTTTCTACGCGACATCGTGCCGGATCGCTTAATCGCTTGGCGACACGTCCTTGTCGGTAGGGTGGTAACTAGCCACGGCTGAAGCCTCCCAGCAGACCAGACTCGAGCTGAAAATCGAACCCGGGACCTCCAACTTTATAATGCGACCAGTATCCAATATTATTGGTTTGTCTATGTCTATGGACCAAAATTAGTACCACTGTGTCGTCATGTTTTAATTTTATTAGATTTTTAGGAAGGCAGGTTGTGGGTTAAGGTTCAAAACTGTTACAATACTAATTCCTGCAAAGGCACGTGAAATATCTTCTTTACATAAAACGTGAAAAGCATTTGGCTAAATTGGAACAATTTATTCTTAAAATCCTCGAACTTCTCTGCGGGGATAGATAGCGGCGGATACTCGCGCGGAACTGCGAGCGATATCCGGCGACATCCGCGCGATCCGCCGCCGCGATAAATCACTATTATAGTTCCCAAATATCCGCCTCTCGTCAGCTTCCTGTTGAATTTATGGAACTCCAACGCTCCGAATGGATATTGGAACAAACCCATTTTTCCCTGCGACAAAGTTTTTAGCTCCAACAATTGTTTTGTTTGCTCTCTCGACAACCACTGTGCAGGCTCCTGTAAGAAATATCTTTACAGATAAACGTCCTTGTTCAGTGTTTTTTCCGCTCCTTGTATAATGTTATTTTTTAAGGGGGGCACTGCACTGTACTGGTAGCAAATAAATGAAAAATGAAATGAAAAAAGTTTATTTAACTAAAAAAACATGTTAAGTTGTTTTTAGTCATATATCCGTTGTAAGCCACTCTAGATAGTCTTGTATTGTGGCTTTGGTAATATATGACATATTATAATTTTAGTGTTTGTATTTGATTAAAACGGAAGCATCACAAATTATCAAACATAACGATTAAATATAAATGATGTAAGTTACTCAAAAATCACTTCAGTTGTTTGTTTTCATGCTATTTGCGAGAGTTGCTTCATAGTCTTAGGAAGGGAGTCAGGAAACAATGTTTCATATTACAGGCGTGGAATATTTTATGGTAAATTATCGGGTCTACAGTGTATCGTTTTATCACTACCCTTGGTTCTGTCCAGCTGAATCATGTGATTTCGGGGCACTGTCCTTGCGTGTAATGCAATAAGTTATTATTGATTGGCTTAGGGCAAAGTAAACAGAGCGCAGAGTTGCTAAAGAGGTTCTGCCGCATAGCCTCTGTTACTTTTTCACACATAAGCAAAAAAAACCGGTATGTAAAGTATTATTAGCATCTGTCAAGTTTTTTTTAAATATAAAGTATTTCAAGGTTGCACAATATGTCGATCGTTTGACAAGTAAATTCGTGAAAGTAGCAAACAAACGAACAAATGCATTTGTAACACGTCTGCTTATAAACAAAACTTGCTGTTGTCACGACTTCGTTAGTGAAAAATCGTTGTGTTTGTGTAAAAACTGACGACTCGATCAAAATATCTCTCCCACAGGACCTTCATTCCAGAATAATAAAAAGCTTATGTCAGACTATCTAATATATCTGTGACAGAGACAACCAGATCTGTTCAGCTCTTGTGGCATTATAGAGTAAAAAACATCCTTCCATTCCAACTGTCATACATACTCATCATCATTTTACATACAATAATAATTGAATAGCGTTTATTATAAATTTACCATAATTAATTTACAACTTGGTATTTCGTTGGTCGAATGGTTAGTATGTACAACTATTTATGTTTACTATACTGTTTAATATTTTCTTATTGTATTTCATTTTATTTTGTGTAATAAAGAAAGTATTTATAACTTTCGTATTTATTACAACAGTTAAATATCATCGGTTATATTTTACTTAGTGTTTTTACTTAACAAACAGTGATGGTTTCACGTGTTCTTATTTCAATTATATTTAATACAGCCTCTAAACACAACAAAGAAAACATTTTCTCGCTAATAGAAATGCATCGGAGTGCAAATATCGTCGATAAAAGACGCGCCATCTTGAATTAGCGTACATTCAGAGCTGTCACTGCGGGAGCAAACTTGTAGAGGTCAACCTTTGCTGCAAGCGACGCGTTCAAGCGATCCCAATCCACTTGTGTTTTTTTTTAATATTCTTTTATAATTATTTTTCAATTTAATCCAAACAAGTTCGATTTTCTTATCTTAATCTCTCTCAATAGAATCTCTAACCTCTTATGTTCTCGTGATTTTTAGCTGGATCTAAATGAACACATGTTTTATTTACCAGACAAACTATTTTTTGCTACTAATGTTTAAATGTATGTAATCTTCAATTTCACCTAATTACCTTATCAATATTATGAATATAAAAATTGCTGCGTAAATAAGGGCAATCTAACTTGCACCAATTTACTAGTTTATTGAGATAAAAAATAAGTGTGAAGTATATCAAGCCTCCAATACCAAACTTTAGAAAAGAACGTTGATCTTTTGTTAGCTTTAAAAAAAATTGAAACTATAAACTTGACCATTTTGCCAAATAAATAAAAATATAGCCTAAGTCTATGTCTATCTATCCGGCCAATTACCAGCTCGATAAAACATATTAATCTAATTTTAATTCCCATCATGAAATGTATATACTATATATGTGTACGGTACACAAATTCGCATTTATAATTTTAGCATGGATTGATAGAAGTGCTTAAAAATTAACTTGTGTCCATTATGTAGATAGCCGGCGGGTAATAACATCACGTGTCTGAGTGTTATTGAAAGCTAAAAGGCGCGCCATCTTAAATTACATTCAAGCTGTGAGTAAATCGCCGTATTGCTTCAAGTGCGCACTTCTACGGTCACTTTGAAATACAATTCATAAGCGAACGCGGTGTTTGCATTTATTTTGTACAAATAATGCAGTTTTATATTGAAGCTGTGATAGCCTAGTGGTTAGGACGTCTCACGCACCTCTAACTTTTCGGAGCATGTGTGTTTTTAGGCACTTACAATATCACGTGCTTCAACGGTCAAGAAAAACAACGTGAGGAAACCTGGACGCCTTATAGTTCTGCCAAACCACATGGCCAGCGTGCTGGATTATGGCCAAACCCTTCTCGTATTGAGACGAGACCCGTGTTTTGTATTGAGCCGGTAATAGGTTGCTCACAATTGGAATCCATTATAAATTTAACGGTTTTACGGTCTTAAGTTTTAATTGGTTACCTAAATTCCTTCATGCAAAATCTAGTCGATCCATCTGTTCGTTACTGTTTACAAGTACAACCCAATCAACACACTTCCGCATGAATAATTATTAAGATTGAACTACCACTTGATACAACTATGTTTTTTTTTACATACTACAAGTTTAGTCCTTGACGCCTATCTCGTCTGGTGGTAAGTGATGATGCTCTCTATGATAGAGGGCTAACCTGTTAGGAGTATGGTAAACCCACGCTCCCAATTGGTTTTTACGCGAGACTATGACTATTATAACGCAAGGCGTCGCTTAGAAAGAACTTTGAAAATTAATCCCCAACGGTTACAATTTTTTTTAATACCTATTGGTTATAAATTTTGAAACACGAGAAAACAAACTAGAAGCGAGCAAAGCGGCAGGTAAAATCTCGTCGCTAACAAATCGCATCCTCATATAGCTTACACCAAACGCTATTTTATCTGAGGAGTTTTCTAGTTAATTCATTGACAGCACCCACTGAAAGCCTTCGCTGGTCTATTTGTTAAGCGTATTTGGATCAGTTACAGGCGTCGGCCAGTTTAATCGTATAGACAAACAAGATGGATAAATAGAAGGCTTTCCTACGTTTGATTTTCTACTTTATCAGGTTCTCACAGCCGTATCTCCATCGATATACCGAAAAATACTTAAATTATAAGAGCCTCTGAGCTCTCTACGTATGAATGGTCGAAGGCGAATGGTCACGGCGAAGCTTTCGTTTCTTTTGACTACGAAAACCTAAAAATGAATACAACAAACATCTTATTTATTTATTTATGTATACAATTTATTGCATACATATTGAAAGGAGAACAACAAGAAATACATAATATAAAAGCAAAAGGCGACCTTATCACTTAAAGCGATCTCTTCCAGGCCACCTTTTTGTAAGAAGCTGACAGAAATAAAGACGGGAAATAGCAACACTTATACATATATACATACTAATAATTACATACTACTAAAAAATATTATAAATAAATAATTTCTATAATAAATACATACTAATATAAATATCTTAATAATAATTAATAATATCTTTATATGTTTTATGCGCAAAAATCAGGCAAATCTGCTCGATGAAATTTATTATTTCCTCAATACGCTGGAAACCCAATTGATCTTCTTAAATGGCATCTCATTTCGACACCAGCGCATCTTCAGTAAATGTTTGTATACAATGAGATGATGAATACAATTTTGTCGATAAATAGACCATTACATTCAACTAAATCATTGTGTGCAAAATATAACATAAATTTTAGTAATGAATAGAAGCAGGCGTTACTTTGCGGAAGTCCATGATAAACAATAAACAGCAAGTATAATTTGCTATATTCCGCCGACAACCAGGAGAATTGTATAATATAACACCACACAAAATCTTCCACTAGAACCTCTACGCACGTTTCGACCCGACACCGGATCATCCTCAGGAGATGTTGACTTCACAAGCGCGAAAAGTAAAGTTGCAAGTAAAATTGCAACATTAAAAATTCGTCCAGTTCAGTATATCATATTTAAAGTCAAATTATTATTGTGTTATAGCTAATTATAATCATCACTAATTTTGTTAGTATTGGCAGCAAATTAATAGAAAAGGTCACTAATTCTTATTCTTCTCTTAAGAAGTCCGTGAAAAATTAATTCTCACAATCAATTTTTCACGGACTTCTTAATGTCTCACCGCATATCTACTAAAGAATTGATAAAATATCTCACTGAGACTCCTCACAGTAAAAGTACCTTGGCTGGGTTAATTTACTGCTCTATCACGTGATATTTGAACTCACAAACGATACACGTCTAAAATATTTCTTAAGATAAGTTTAGTAACAGTTTTTTTCTCGCCGCTATGAATGTTACCCATCCCCAATCTGACCCCGAGGGGTTTGGATTGCGAAAAAATCCGCCGAGTTATTCTAATTAGAAATCCAAACAAACCATTAACACTTATCATGGCGAACGTGTGGAGGGGCGGGGGGGGGGGAGGCTGTCAGGGGTGAAGGAGGAGGAATAAGAAAACGTATTTACCGAAACCGCTTGTTCCGTATCCTTATACCAGCGAGTGCAGGGTTGGCACTTTTGGAAACTGTTTCTTTTATTTATTTTAGGCAGATTCTTATAGTTTTTCTTACATACAAACATACATACATATGGATATACTGAGTGCTCATTTGGTTAAGTGGATAGCGTTGATTTCTGTTTGGTTCCGGATCGAGTTGGGGCCTAAAATTGTTACTTGTTTAATTATGTACTGGATGGAGTTAATTAATTGACAGTGTCTACTAGTGCTTCGGAGAGCACTTTTTTTAAATGAAACTTTATTTGTTCACATATTACAGTATCCGATAAGGCCTTCTGTTAAGTATAATCTTTGTCAGAAGGACGCGCTCTTCCCATTATTAAATATTCAATACACATAACAAGTTTATATTATTTAAAAAGTTTTTTTAAATCTAATATTAAAGCTTACTTACTAACATGCAGTATGTGAATGTGTATGTGCGTGTGCGTGTGTGTGTGTGTGTGTGTGTGTGTCGTATATATTTTGGCACGCGCGTCGTGTCCTTAATTCATCATTAACTTTCAACCAATTCACTCTCTCCGATGAGATAGGAGGCCCGTGTCCAGCCGCGTTCATTAAGAGGCTGAGAGTGAATAAAAATAAACCTTTTGTTTGGCAGACAAAAGCCGCTCATTGTTCAACCCTGCGTCCATCAAAGGCCCCTTGCTAAGCACATCAAATGAATTGTAAATGAAATAAGCAGCGAGTGCCTATCGGCGCGCGGGCTCGTTTATGTGCACGCCGTCTTTATAACACTTCTCCACACTACACTACACTACACTACCTTACTACTTTACTGCACTACTTTTACGCTAAAATCATGAATCAGTTTTGTAGTTGTACTAATTAACATAAATAACTGTTACCGAGAAATTAATCCAAAACCAGCATAGCTTTATTCAAATAATACTATCACAGGCATCTATGATTCGTTCATATATTATATATTTTTATAGGTTTTTTTTATTATTTCTATTCGTGACGTGATGGTGATAACTACACTTGCACAATTAAAACTAAAGCTAAGAGGGTTCTAATCGCGCCCAGGTTTAAGAAGAAGCCCACAACAAACTTAGCCGGAGTTTTTTTTGTTGTCACTATTTATTTTTATTATTTATGTACCAAATTTGTGATATCAAACTCTTACAAAAGAAGTACACTATATCATATAATCAATAATAAATTATAATTGGCTATGGAGTTAGTACAATTCACACCCAAACTTTATTTATCGTTTATATAATCCTTAATTTCGTAATAGGACTTTTCTATAAGCTTTAATTTTATTAAAACTTTGAACTTATTGACAGACATCTCCAAGATATCAGTAAGTAATTTATGATAAAGTAAAATACAATTTCCTTTGAACGAGTTACTGATTTTATACAGCCTACTAAACGGTACTACAAGATTATTTTCAATTGCAAATGTTCAATGCGATACAGTCCATTTTTTTATTGATTTTTTTAATATTTTGGTGGACCAAACACGCGCTATTTTTAATTCAAACAGCTTGGTGGGTTTTAGCCCCATAAAGTTCATATGCATTTTTCTTAAGAGAGAGTCAAGTCAATTTGAATTTGAATTGACTCTTAAAGTTTAAATTGATGGCGCTACGACAATTATACGTCGTAACCGCGTAGCACCTGCTACGATGGCACAGTAGCTACTACGTATATTTTCAAACTTCTTGATATTAATTATGTAGCATTTCTATTCAATTGTTCTATTTATAATAATAAATTGTTTTTTTTTTTCAGGTAAATAACACGAAACTTGAGCGAAACTAGAGTACGAGGGCTAAGGTAAAACATAATTTAAGATAACTTTTATAGTTCTTTAAATGGGTTTAATATTTTTATAAAATCAATACACTTTACACTATGTAAACTTACCGAAACTGAAAAAATATTTGTATTACAAACTCTCTTTGGAGTCTGACTGAACGAGTATATTAAATAAATATTAAAAAATAAATATATTTCAGGCCTAAATAAAAGTAGTACAATCTAAACTTAGAACTATGTTAGTACCAGTGATATAGATTATTAATTTCTCTTAAAATAGAAGCACATATTTTATTTAATCTTACATTCGTTTACTTTCTGATCTTAATGATCGGCAACTTCGCGCTTCTAACAATTTTTAATTGAGCTTTCGTACATTTCTCTCGACTCACCTTTCTAATGCCTTTATCTTTCGAATTATTCAACTGTTAAATTCACTCGCTGATAGCTGCGGAGTGAATCCTTTTAAAATAAGAGTAACATTAAAATTGGCTAGTATTAACATAACAATAATTTTATTTTCTCTCTTATTAAGGGCAATTCTTTCTTTTTATTTATTCTACAATTATGTTTTATTGGGACATGATTAGGGCGTTAGGGTAGGGCGTCAGCCTCTTAATCAGAGGTTGGCGGTTCGGATCCGGGCACGAACCTCTAAGTTTTCAGAGTTATGTGCGTTTTTAAACAATTAAAATATTACTTGCTTCAACGGTGAAGGAAAACATCGTGAGGAAACCTGAACGCCTGAGAGTTCTTCGTAATGTTCTCGAAAGCGTGTGAAGTCTGCCAATCCGCGCATGGCCAGCGTGGCAGACTATGGCCAAACCGTTTACATATTGAGAGGAGACCCGTGCTCAGTAGTGAGCCGATAATGGGTTGATCATGATGTAGAGGAAAAATGGGATGCGGTGTACTAGAAGGATCTGTTAAAACAAATTATATATACAAGAATGCGTGTGTAGATATTCCAATCGATCGTGAGCACACCAGGTAAATAAGTCGTTGATTTCGTGACAATAAAGCTTGTACTGCTTATAAAGCGGTCTAGCTGTAGGAACGTAAGAACATTTTGCGGAAAACACTTTAAATTAACATTTAAGACATATGCTGACTTAAAATTAACAAGTTCCTCATACTGTGATATAAAGCAATCATTTATAAGCCTGTAACTATAACTCCAAACTGCGTTTTGTTCGCTTATTCGTCCGCGCGTATTATTCGCGTGTGCTTGAAGCCTGCTTTCCAACTAATGGTATAAAAGCGAAAGTTGTATTAAAGAAGGGCAAACTAAAACACTTGTAAAAGTAATAATATTAGTAAGCAAATATTTCGGAATAAAATTATTGAAGGACTTCTAGTTTACCTTCTAGTACAACAAATAACCAGACAGTTTAGTGGACTTGCAGCTCTGGCAGTATTAATAACAATCCTTACTTAAGGCACGTCAAAGTGTGTATATAAAAAATAAAAAAACAAATATAAAATGGACATGCAATAGTAGTAAGCTATCAGATCTAGTTAACTAAGGGGTTATCAAGTTTGATGTTCTCCATATAACTTGACCGATTTACACTGAAGAGAACGTGATGAAATCTTCATGAAATACTAACACTAAGGCTTCTGATATCATCATCATCATCATCATCATGAACAACCCATTCTCGACTCACTACAGAGCACCGGTCTCCTGTCAATATGAGAAGGGTTCGGCCATAGTCCACCACGCTGGCAATGTGCGGATTGGCAGACTTCACAAGCCTTTGAGAATATTACGGAGAACTCGGCATGCAGGTTTCCTCATGATGTTTTCCTTCGCCGTTGAAGCAAGTGATATTTTAATTGCTTAAAAACGCACGTAACTCCGAAAAGTATTAGGTACGTGAAACCCCGGCCTCTGATTAGAAGGTGGACGTCCTAACCACTAGGCTATTACAGCTTCAGCTCCTGATATAGACTTCCTTATTTTATGAAAAACAATTCTTATTCAGTTTTCTTTTATATTCCATTTCATTCTTATATCATATAAACCCACAAACGTCTTATATCTCAAGCAGTACTAGTTCACGTATTCGGCCCTTTATATTTCAAATCACTAAAAGCTTTATTGCACATAAAAACCTTCCTCGCCAAGTGAGGAAGGAGTATTAATTTAAAATATAAGAGAAAGGGACAAGGATTTTAGTTCGCAAGGCGATTTGCGAAGGGAAAGCCCTGAGAGACTTTTTTATTGCAGTAACGTATTGTTATAATACCATTTGACTGGTACTAACTTATCTGCTTTTCACAAAAGGGTAAGCTTTTCTTATACTTTAATAATTAAATAATATTGAATATTTTAAAATTAAAAAACGAGTCCTTCTGACACAGGTTTTATACTTAACAGAAGGTCTCAGCCTTATCGGACATTGTAATATGTGAATCAGTCCTGGATGGAGGCTTATTCTCGCATGGGATGGGATAGGCTTTGAAAAATAACTTGAAAAAAACCCCGTCACAAAGTTAGTGTAGTTTTCGACTTAACTTGCTCTTCGAAGCACATACACTGTGCTATTATTAACTCCGGGCTACTACTGAGAACTTTTATCTGAAACCCAAGGTCTTAAAATTCTTGAACTAAACCGAAAAAGTTCTTATAGCACATAAATTTTCCTAATATTAAAAAAAATTCCTAATAAAAGTCTAATATTAAAATATTTATTCATGTTGGCCCAACTCAGGCTGTATGAAACGTTCATACATAATATTACATATTTTTATGTGTAATTATTTTTGAGAGGTGATGAAAATGCCGCTTCGCTCATGTTAAATTCGTTTTTTATTGATAATATTTAACTGCAAGGGTTTAAATTTGATATTTCTTTATAAATTGGAGTTTATGTGGCCCCTTTTCTAAGCAGTCATCTACGTTATATATGCTAAATTTCTACGCAGTCCGTCTAGTGGTTTGTTGATAGATCTTCCAGTCTGTCAGCTTTACCTTTCATGCATACATAAAACAATATTTATTTAGTATACTAAAACGGGAATTGAATGAAGCCACAGAAGTTTGACATCAATGCCAGACCCTTAAATTCAATGTTAAGGCTCACTAGACCAGAGAGTCTGAAATGAAATGAAAATACGCTTTATTGTACACTACACAAAAAAAGAAATAAAGGACAGAAAAAAAAGGTACAATAGGCGGCCTTATCGCTAAAGAGAGATTTCTGCCAGGCAATCAAGGTCTAGTGAGAGGCTTCTGCCGTGGCTAGTTACCACCCTGCCGTTCCAGTACAATGTCCGATTAGGGGTATGGGTTACTTCCATAACAGATTAACCCGCTACCATCCTATTGTCTCTTACCACCAGATGAAATAACCACCGCTGTCGAGGGCTAACTTGTATTGCAATAAAAAATAATCTGCGCTTGTTATAATTTTTTTTTTGTCTGGTGGGAGGCTTCGGCCGTGGCTAGTTACCACCGTACCGGCAAAGAGGTGTCGCCAAGCGATTTAGCGTTCCGGCACGATGTCGCGTAGAAATCAACTAGGAGCGTGGGTTTAACATACTTCTAACAGGTTAGCCCGCTACCATCCTAGACAGCATCATCACTTACCACCAGGTGAGATAGCCGTCAAGGGCTGACTTGTAGTGTATAAAAAAATAAACGAGGCATAAACCTAATTCTGATTGCAAGACCATTCTCCCCAGTTCAGTAATGAGGCTGCAAGGACGGACTCGTGCTTGACTCATCCGAGCGCATATTAGGATGCCGGACGCTCAACTATTTCCCCGTTGTTTGCTCAATTTGAATATTTTATTAAACGGCGCGTCATAATGCCGACAACTCTTTAATCTGCACAAATTCCTTGTTTAGAACGAGACTTAATTTAATAAGAATGTAAGTTATTCATTTGTATGCATCAGGAGATTTATTGCCTCTGTGACTCAATGGTTTATGTGGTCTGCAATGAAACTGACTACAAAATAGGACTACCTGTTCAATGGCAGTTGTTTAACCATTACTTGTGCTTATTGTAGAGAAGAATGTCATTATAAATAGATTACTATCTATCCATCTCTGGAACTTACTATTAAATTTAGAGAATCTAATTTGCATTAGAAGCTGTGATAACCTAGTGGTTATTACGTCAGCCTCTGAGTTCGAACCCGAGCACCTCTAACTTTTCGGAGTTATGTGCGTTTCTAAGCAATTAAAATATCACTTGCTTCAATGGTGAAGGAAAACGTTGTGAGGAAACCTGCACGCCTGAAAGTTCTCCATAATGTTCTCAAAGGCGTGTGAAGTCTGCCAATCCGCACATGCCCAGCGTGGTGGACTATGGCCAAACCCTTCTCATATTGAGAGGAGACCCGTGCTCTGTAGTTAGTTAAAAATGGGTTGAGCATGATGATGATGATTTGCATAAGATGCAATGCCCATTTCTTGGACGAATGCTGGCCATTACAAAATACCTCAAAAAATATAAGCCAAAAAGAATGCTTTTTAATACCATCTTCGCTGTTTATTGTGTAGAATTGGGGATGAATGTTTTGGTCTGAAATATTCATCTATCAAAAGTTGTATGGGAACGAAGTTGGTGCGACCGGAACCCAGTTAACTATTTCCTAGATTTGCGTGGTTCGGCTAATATTAAAGCCTGTGTTCGCATACGATTGGCATGGCGAGTTTAAGATCTGAAATCCCTATGAGAGAAGAGAATTTACTAATCCCCTTGAATAATATATTGAATAACATTAAACAATTGTTTCTTACTCAATTAATTAATAAGGTATGTTATTCCATGTTTCGAATCACAATTTTAGCTGTAATTATTTTTCTTTAATATTTGGGCGACGGTTGCGAAGAAATATGATCCGTACATATCTTACGAAGATTCTAAGAGAAGATGAATGAATAAATGCATTGAAAAGGCAAAGGACATCGCTCGGCGGACATGGGCCTTCATATCCCAAACTGCAAAAATGTTACCCTGCTACATAAATTCAGTAGTAAATAGTAATAATTCACTGGAAAATTCAATATGACAGTCTCTCGAGATGGACATACAACATCAAACAATTTATAGGCAGATGTTACACACTCGCTACATCTACCGTGGAATGTGTAAATCCCTACTAAGATCGTCTTTGCGGGCTTTGCAAGTCTCGGTGAAACCCCGAAGCATTAATCATGTTATTTGGCAAAACTATGAGTGGGTAGGATTTTTACATTATACCTACCAGTGCCAGCCCGTGACTTTATTTCTACGCACAGCTCAGAATTGAGTTAGTATAGCGATTAAATATTGATAAATTCAAATTCAAGTTCAAAATAATCTTTATTCAAATAGTCCTTAAAAAGGCACTGTTGACGCGTCAATAATTTACATAGTAGTTATTTCATGGTGATAACTATATTCGTAAACTTAAAACCAAAGCTATGAGAGGGTTCCAAACACGCCCCGGTCTAAGAAGAAGCCCACAACAAACTTAGCCGGGGTTTTTCTTTTTTTTCGTTATGACCATCTCACATAATGAATAAAATGAATAATAAACTATAGTACCTATGGAGATAGAGCAATTCACACCCAAGCTTTTTTATCGTTTATATAATCCTTAATATGATTTTTCTACAAGATATTTATTTGGTTAAATTCTTTATCGTTCGACTGCTTTGTAAATACGGAATCGCATGTCTATGTTACTAAGTTTGCGTGTAAAACGACGATACCAAAATAGGTTTATATACCCTAAGGGTTGACGATGATTTTCATTAAGGAGACAATGCCGAAGGCGAAAAGGGATTTCACGATATATGCCGTATTGAAAAAACTGTGTGAGTTACAAAAATAAATCATTTATCATGCAAGGTTTAACAAAGAAAGAAACCTATTGTGGAGTGTGCTAATGTAGCTCCTTGATACAATACCACATTCGACCTAGTAACCCCACTTAATATATCGACGCCCCAATTTTCACCCCTTTGCAATGAAAATTTAAATACGTATTAATTAATTTTTAACAAAGTCGAAGCGAGAAATTTTTATTTTGAATTAAATAATTGAAAGAAAAATCAAATCCGATTAAAAGTAGATTTAAAAACCTGTTCTTATTAAGTATTCAATTATTGAAATACGCAGTTGCTATAAACGGATAAAGTAGCACTATACGGTATGTTTTTACCTTTTTAGTACGAAGTAAGTTCTCAACTTTGTATTTAAATATAGTGGTGGCGACTTATAACTGATCCAGAATTTATGCTTACTGGAATCAAAACTAGGACCTCTCATTTACCAAAGAGATTATCAAACTTATTTACTAACCACATTATAGTACATAAACATAATATAAGTATATAATCTATAATTATCCGATCAAGGAATACTGGAAAGAAGCAAGCGTTACCTAAATAAGGATGGTATCGATATGTACGTATATTACGCTTCTTTACTACCTGATAATATATATTTAAGATGTGTATTGTGTAATTAAATTTATTTACTACACGACACATAGATCTCCCATAAAAACCGTCCGAATACTGTTGGTAATGAGTAATGAAATACGCTTCGAAGTTAAGCCCTTCGAATAAGCGATAATTGTTACAAAAACGTATTATACATATTCACAAAAAAAAACACGGCCAAGTGCGGTTTTGACCCGTACGGGAAGGGTCCGTGCCATGGTGCAGTATACATAATAACGGCAGTATTAAAATCGAGCAAAATCTTTTCTTGTGCGGCCATCGTTCCTGGAGTGTAATGTCCGCATTGGATTGGTTGGAAAGATCAAAAAATTAGGTTTAGTTGCACGACATATTTCGTTGGTCATCGTATTAAAAAATAACCTAAATAAGCGCTGGGTCTTGAAACACCAGATGCATGAGCCAGTTGTTAAAATTATCGGCTTTTAAGAGGTCTGTTATAAAATGGTTCAGATTTGCTGCCATCAAGCCATTTTAAAGTAAGCGAGAGTCGACCCACAAAGCGCGTATATTCCCTCTGTCAAATGCAAGCCATAATACTAAATTACTTAATGCATCGACCTATAAAAGATTTAACGCACTCACACATAAACCGGGCCACGCCCACTGTCGGCGACCCCTTTGTTCTTACGTCACACATGCGCAAAACGACCGCCCGCTCCCTATGTGTGCGTAAAGGGGAAATAAAATATACAACCAATTTTTCTTACTTACTCTTTTATTTATAGGAACCATTTTGTATTGGCGATCGACGACTAGCCTAAAAGGTTTACCTTTTTGTTTAAATTACCTACCCACCCAAAATAACCGAATTCAAAAATTTCACATTTCACCGGGAATCAAATGTAGTTATAATTTTTTCCGAAACTCTTATACATTTTCTTTATCCAGCAAAGCGAATTTGGAACCATCTCACTAAATTTCAATAAATGTGGTTAAGTTAACAATTGACTTTCAATTGATATACGTTTTATTTTTGTTGAAAGCTGGGTAATGAAGATAAAGGGTCTGAATGAGGTGCCGGGGCTTCATAAAGGCCCGAGAGATTTCGCGTTTATATTTCTGGCGCAGAGCGAATATCGGCAATTACAATCATTATAGACACAAATTGACGGGAACCAACTTTCCTTCCCCATTACAGATTGACAATAGCTCCTCCATTTCCTTTTGCACCCACTTAAGCGCCCCTGTGTGAGTGAGGGGTGTGAGAACTACTGCGCCTGTGTGAGTTTCCCTGCATAAATAGGGGGTGCGTACTGGAAAATCCAGCATTGGCCCGCCGCCACTCGCGACGGAGGGTCGTGTCGTGTCCACGATGTAATTTCTCGAACAACTTCTTACTCTTTCCTGCTATCCTAGTACTAGTTTAACGATACGTATCATGTATTTTCTATAGAAAAAAAATTTGGTGCTCAATTAATAATTAAAGATAGATAAAGATTAAGATATTTTTTATATCGGCGCTTTGTTATGGCAAGTTGTTAGCTTAGGTTTAGGGTTGTAGTCAATTTTCGCGTCAGTGCATTCAAGATGAACTTCATAGGTAAGTCTACTTTTTCATTTACATCTTAAATTATTTGGTACAGTTCAGTTTCAACTTCATACAGGCACATTTTAAATATTTGTCATCCTATTATATATTTAATTTTACCTTTTCCTTTCTAAAAACCTTAAAGTTTTAATTGAAATCGATACTGTGCAATTAACGTTTCCAATTTGAAAACCAAATTACCATCTGATTATTAATGCCGGAAATATTACAAGAAAAATAATCAAAACGTATAATTTGCATCGGGAAATTCAATTGAACGGATATTTGCGGTTTGGGAAATAATTCATGATTAAAGGCTAACGTAAAAGTTTTGTATGAAAATAAATTGTATTTAAATGTTCTTTGTTGACCGTTTAACTATAAAAACTTAAATTCTGGAAACTGTTACTGGTTTTAGTTATCATTATGAAGTCATTTTATTGTCTGGATATTTAACGTTAATTGTTTCGTTGGTCATATTGAAAATTAAAGTCAACTTAGCTTGGCGATTCGCATCCGTAGGGCTGCAGAACTTTGAATGAAGACGACGATAAGTCCCATGTGAATGAACTGTACGAATTGAAGGAAAATAAAAGATATTTGTGGGATATCTAATAAAACCATTTCAAGACTTGGCAGCTGTTTCTTAAATTACTATCAAGACTTGGCAAGTTTCAGGCATATTTTTACGCTGAATATTTAAGCTTTAAGTTAACCTCAATCTTAAATAAAGATTTCTATTTCTTCTGCTATCTGTTTTCAGTTACTCCAAGTTTATGCACTATGTGTTTAAATTTTCTGGAAGTATTACTTCTTATCTTTGTCAAATTTAAGTCGATTTTGGATAATGATAAAGAGTCAATCTTCTTCCTTATCCCATTTTTATTGAAGTCAAAATAATAAGGTCGGAGAAGAACGTCACTCCAAATTTTTTTAATATTCAATTATAATTATTATAACTCCATATCTGCTATGAAACAAACCTGTTCCAATATTTTTCTTTTCCATTAAAAATCTATTTTGGCACTCAAAAAGTTGACGAAGATCTGATGACGGTCTTCAGACAGAGCAAAATTAAGTTATAGAACAATGATCCATCTTAAACTAACGATATAAAAGTAAAGTACTTATTAGTTTGAGTTTTCTTAAACATGGCCTAGCAGATATTTTATAGGCGGTAATATTATGACTTATAAAATAAAAACTTAAACGTATTGGGACTTAGCCAAGATATCGCTCGGTAGTTGGTGTAACTGAAATATGAGCTTAAGACCCAGAAATTTCGAGTCGGTTAAATAAAGAGTCACTTCATTTAACCGGGCGGGCTTTGGCCTACAACCGGGCTGGAGGTACATGGAGCCTCATACCCTACTTGGCGCCGCGCCAGAAGGGTCGACCTCCGGAGCATGCAGTACGCAATGTACTTTATACCGACGAAGCATTGTAACCTCTGCTGGTATAAATATAAGAGCTACAATCGCTTGGAAAATATGACGATGCTGTAATTGAAGGAGGTAATCGGTTTGGGACGCCACTAACTTGCTTCCATGTTACAGTTTTAAGTTGTTTTATAACCGTTGTGTGAAAACAATTAAATTGGTCATACATTAAGGGAGGTATCTATGAAACGAGCTTAGCCTTACCTTTGACTAAACAAACAGTTAAAACGAGACAAGGCGTTGTTTCCGACCCAAGACCATCTCGTTTTAAGACTTTAGCTGAGCAAAGTCGAATGAAGTTAACTCTATAGATCTCAGCCGAAGGCAAATAACGCGGCACAGAGCGTTATTTATTAAATTTAGTGTGAATACAATTGTTTCAACTACATAAATGCTAATTAAAGACCGCTAATGCCGACAAAGACGTGTCGCCAAGCGATTTAGCGTTCCGGCACGATGTCGTGTAGAAACCAACTAGGAGCGTGGGTTTAACATACTCCTAACAGGTTAGCCCGCTACCATCCTAGACAGCATCATCACTTACCACCAGGTGAGATAGCCGTCAAGGGCTAACTTGTAGTGGATAAAAAAAAAGATTTAAACGAATGAAGGATTAAAAATTTTCTGTATAAATTAATTGAAGGGTAGCGGCAGCGGATTTTGACCCATTTTTATACATACCATATTTTATATACATACCATACCAATACTTTCACAAGCCGCTAGAGAAATCTAAACTAGCTTGTACCGAGGCGAAAACGGAACGAATTTCTATGATAAATTTTAGCGAGGTATCCACATATTAAATATATACTATATACTATAAATATACTATACTATAGCAACACTATCTATATAACTGTACTATATATAGCCTACGACTTACCAATACTTTAAACCGAGACATACGTAAAAAACTAAAATATTACGTTTCAATATCTTTATAAAGAGCTGTTTAATATATTAGTCTATCCTAGGCAATCTGCAACAAAAAATTTGGGAATGAAATGCTCGGAAAACTCCTAAATAATTTATTAACTATTTTGGTTACTTAAATATGAAATCATAAAAATGTTAGCATTTTATATAAAACTTGGAAAAGAGATTTTTATCAGAACTGAAGTAATTGGGGCGTGATAAGTAATTAGAAAAAAAAGTGTTGAACGAAAAAGCAAGGCTCATTAAGGTTGTCCTAGTTTTTTACGGCGTTTCTCATGGTTTTGTCACCTCATACTCCGGTACGTCGCTGGTGAAATATAGGGACTTTTACGTCCCTCAGAAAAGGGCGCTGGATGAGCCACAAGCTAGCTCCTGTAGCTCAACCTGGTGAAGCAATAGAGAACCTTGGAGTTTTATTCGGGAATGTCACCATCATTGATACGTCGGAGCATCACCGTTGTGCGGTAGTTTGCATGAGGCTTTACTCACAAAACTATTGACAGTATTAGTATATTATATTAGTGTAACTAAATCAGGTGACCGACTAAATGGAGCCGCTTAGACGAAGGTCGCTACAAAGCGAAATGTTAGCTAGGCAAAAGCTATGCTAATTAGAAGTCTTCAAAGGTCTCCATCGCTTTGGGCTATGCTCGAGACCAAATTATAAACTGATATAGTTTCGAAGTTACACGAAATATATCAAGCCCTTGATTCTTTGTATGCGAAACATAATGTGAATTTTATATTTACAGACAGACTATTCTAATATATTTTGACGACCTTCGTGGCGCAGCGCGTGCGTTGTTTCATTTTAAAGTCGGAGGTCCTGGGTTCGATTTCCGGCTCGAGTCTGGTCTGGTGGGAGACTTCGGCCGTGGCTGGTTACCACCCTACCGACAAAGACGTGTCGCCAAGCGATTTAGCGTTCCGGCACGATGTCGTGTAGAAACCAATTAGGAGTATGCGTCTACCATACCCCTAACAGGTTAGCCCGCTACCATCTTAGACCGCATCATCACTTACTATCAGGTGAGATGCAGTCAAAGGCTAACTTGTGGTGAATAAAAAAAAAAAATCTATGAATGCTGTCTTACTATATACTATATACGAATACTAAATAGATTAAATAAACTAAAGATGTACGTTAACAATTTGCAAAAATCCTTTGTGGGGTAGAAGTTGGATTTTATATCAAGACTTCCAAGGTAATATTATACCTATTAATTAGTTCAGCTTATTAATTGACTACTAACTACAATAATGTTAAAACACATTAATTAAGTCGAGGCTGCTCTACATTGATGAACGTCGTAATGACACGGCTGCTCAAAAGCGACTGACCTTGTTTTCATCTCGCTCAAGATGAAATACGTAATTATTATTGTTAAATTTGAAAGCGTTGATTCGGGAAAATAGCGACTACAAAGTTTCTTACCCGCTTCGTTCGGTAGAAATTGAGATTCACATCGGTGGTAGCATCATCATCATCATTTCAACCGATAGACGTCCACTGCAAGGTCTTTTGTAAGGAGTTCCAACGGACACGGTCTTGGGCCGCTTGTATCCAGCGACTCCCTGCGACTCGTTTGATGTCGTCTGTCCACCTTGTTGGGGGTCGACCAACGCTACGTTTGCCGGTGCGAGGTCGCCATTCCAGCACCTTGGGACCCCAACGTCCATCGGTTCTCCGAGCTATGTGCCCCGCCCATTGCCACTTCAACTTCGCAACTCGCTGAGCTATGTCGGTAACTCTGGTCCTTCTACGGATCTCTTCATTGATAGCGTGGTGGTAGCATCGCTACAATTTAAAAGACTTATTGTTTAAGAGATGAAATAGTTAATATAGTAAAGTACCTCTTACGTTAAATAAAATTTTAAATGTTTTTTTAATCATATAAAAGAATAAGAACCGAACCCAGCAACTTCTTTCACGACCACACCGTACGCCGCTGAAACCAAGGGGTCACAAAAACGAGCACGTTGGCTAGCAAAGAGAAAAGTTAACACTCAACAATCAAAACATTTTTTTGTCAAAACCTAGATTTGTAACAAAAGCCTCGAGCAGACTCATGGCATTGTCGTCATTTGGCGCTTTGTTCGCGCCCGCGGGTTATTATGTCGGAAGCAGATATAAAGAAAAGCCAACGAATAACTCGCTGTTGTACTTTGTATGCAATCAAAGGCAGACTACGTCGAAACTTTTAAAGATTTAGTTCGAAAAGATCTTCAAGTCCTGTTATTATAATCATCATCATCATGATCAACCCATTACCGGCTCACTAAAGAGCACGGGTCTCCTCTCAATATGAGAAGGGTTTGACCATAGTCCACCACGCTGGCCATGTGCGAATTGTCAGACTTCACACGCCTTTGAGAACATTATGGAGAACTCTCAGGCGTGCAGGTTTCCTATAATCTTAAGTGACCTCACCATCGTCATTCCTCCTCACAGCTGGCCGTAGAGAGAACGCTTATAGGAAAAAGGGTCTCAGAGGATACAAAGCTCCAATTTCTAAGTCTGAGCGTGAAAAATTCGCAAATCAACTCACATCCCCAATGCTATACTATTTAACACGCAAAAGGCCACATTACTTTTAAAATTCCGTGACTTCACCGATCTTGATGAAATATGACATATATTTTTAGCTTGCATTTTGCAAATGAACGTAGGATACTTCACCAGACCTACTAACTGCACAGTTATAAATGCAATATTGCGCTAATTGCATTTTTAGTCAAATGCTGATAACAGTATCGTGGTCAAACCGCTACCACTCGGAGGACCTGGAGATATGCATTCAACAACCATACAAGGTGTGCAAATTCAAAATTGAAATTCAAATAATCTTTATTCAAATAGTCCTTTTAAAGGCGCTTTTGACACGTCAATAATTTACAAAGTAGCGATTTGATGGTGATTACTACATTCGTACACTTAAAACTAAAGCTATGAGGGTTCCAAACGCGCCCCGGTCTAAGAAGAAGCCCACAACAAACTTAGCCGGAGTTTTTTTTTCGTTATCACCATCTCACATAATCAATAATAAATTATAGTATAATATGTATAAAAACCTTTGAACTTACTTTGAGTAAAAATGGAGGCCTACCCTTCGATGGCTCTGAATTTAAAAATATCCTAGTTACATGAGACACTAGAAATTCTATCTGGACGAAGTAAAATATATAGCCTTAATATATACCAGACTTTCGTAGCTTATGCGACGGAAGCCAATAATTTAGACACTGGCTTTAAGCCAAATCTAGACATCCAGACTATTCCCTTGGCTATAGATAAAGGCTATATCTAGGCTAATTTGCTTTTTCCCTGCGCTAGGCACAAAGCATTCAAGTGCCCTATTTGGTTGGACGGATCAGTGGCCTCAGTTTAAGTTTTCATGTAAACTCACGTTACATATACCTTGAATTTAATCAGTCATATCTGTATGGAGTTATGAGGAATCTACTACTTTTCCTCTCTTACGTATTTTAATTTTTTATTAGCTTCTGATCGAATTGTTCAAAAGGATGCTACAAATTAATCTTGGTATATTAGAATGACTTAATAACCAATTAATTTGTTAATGTGTTTTAATGTTTTATGCCTGATAATGACGGTAGACGGTCATTTTTTTTAATAATTAAAGAAGCGTAATTGTGACTTACGTATAAGAAATAGTTTTACGGTTGCGCGGATATTTTGTGTTATATCTAATAGAGGATAGAATTTCTTGGTACCTATTACTAGAATTTAGGTAGAACACACGGAAGCACACGGCCTTTCTTCTAGCTGCTTTACAAATGCCATTATTTGAGGCTAAAATGTTATTGTAACTGAATTAAAATGTAGCTTTTGTTAGTTCTAGATGAAATATCTTTCTCATAGTCTAAAAACTATTAAGTCAATTGACTACTTTCAGAATGTATACATTACAATTACACAAACATCAACAAATATTTTCTAATGTAAATATATATATATATATATATATATATATATATATATATATATATATAAATGGATTTAAACTTAGTCATTTGTATCGTTGCTCGCCAGTTTTGACGGAGGAGCATAAATATCATTTTGGTAAATTCCTGAGTACGCTAACCGAAATATAACGACTAGACGATAAACAGGCGAAATTCCGCTGGTGCTCTAGGATTAGTATTGCCTGAATTTTCTCTCGCGACAGTGAACAAGGTTTCTCCAACCACATTTTGGGCTACATAACTTATAAAATGATTACAGCAAAATCTGAAATGTTCTTCTTATAACAACGTTATTTCATACGTAAAAGTTGTATAGCGTATAGTACGGATTACTGTCATATTTGAAATACTTTAACACCCACCCCCTGGCCGCAAAGAAAAAAATCCCCTTCCATTAAACCATATAAAACTTTCGATCTTAAAGCGAAAACTTTTTTAACTCCGGAATAAGGAGAGCTATTACACAAATCCCCTCTTTGTCAGAATAAAGAGAAACGATATATGTGCGAGAGGGAGGTACAATAAGAGTACATTCACACACGAGCAACTATTGTCTTCAACTCATTTTTTAATTTTTCATGGTTTAGTGGTCATAATTGAGTAGAACATTTTTGGTCTTGCCCTGTATATACTCGTAGTTCTTCTCATATAACACAGAAAGTTGTAGACTACAAATTTACCTCAGCGCTTCAATAATGTATAGGAAATAAATAAACTTAAACCGTACTTCTACGCGGTATCTAACCGAACCTTTCGCTTTACCATAACTCTTCCATTAGCGATAACAAGCTAAGAAATCAATGTTATAACACTCTTTATTCAAATTCTAATTCAAATTCGTTTATTGCATGAAAGTGGTACATTTATCAAGATCTTAAGATTAAAGGGTAGCCTAACACATTCTGCCTAAAAGGCGTGCAACAAAAATCTTACAACGAAAAAAACAATAGTGTCAATTTAAAATTAAAATTAAAATAAGAGTTATGAAATCAATTAATATAATGAAATTAAATAGTAATAAAGATTTAAATAATTATTTAGGCTAAAATAAATATCTACCTGTAGAAGACATTAACTTAATAAATTACATTCATTATATAAAATATTTATGTGTACTATTTTCTTGTCTTATTACTAGGAGAGGGACTTGAATGCTGGTATAAAAGCATCTCGCTAGACAAAAGCTATAGTCAGCGGAATAATAAATCGTAGAATGTTTGTGGAGGAAGCGCCTTTTAAGCTAAGAAATCAATGTTACAATAAAATATCTAACAGTAGAAGAAATTAACGTAAAAAATTACATTCATTATATAAAAAAAAAAAATATGTGTACTATTTTCTTGTCTTATTACTAGGAGAGGGACTTGAATGCTGGTATAAAAGCATCTCGCTAGACAAAAGCTATAGTCAGCGGAATAATACATCGTAGAATGTTTGTGGGGGAGCGAGTCGCTCGTGTGCGCACGCTTGTGTGCTTAGGACACATTCCCTGGACTACATCGGTATGCTTTTAGACGGACACCGGGTAAGGCTTAAATTCTATATAAATGTACTCGCTGATGGCACAGAGTAAGTGCGCCGTAGAGTTAATGCGCCGCCTCTTTTATTTGCGGCTGTTTATTGTGTTTTATAAAGTGGGGGGCGGTGTCGTTACTGCCCGCCGTGTTCACGCCATCTTGAGCGAGCTGTCATTATAAGTTGATCACTTTTTGTAGGCTGTGATAGCCTTTTTTTTTGTATCCACTTCACTTCACTTCAACCGATAGACGTCCACTGCTGGACATAGGTCTTTTGTAAGGAGTTCCAACGGCCACGGTCTTGGGCCGCTTGTATCCAGCGGCTCCCTGCGACTCGTTTGATGTCGTCTGTCCACCTTGTTGGGGGTCGACCAACGCTAGGTTTACCGGTGCGGGGTCGCCATTCCAGCACCTTGGAACCCCAACGTTCATCGGTTACCGAAGCTGTTTACCGCAGCGTTGGAAGATGTTTTCAAGCTTCTGGATTGGAACGGACTGGGCATCAATGGCGAGTACAGCAATCATCTTCGGTTTGGTTCGCAGCGTTGTATACACTACTACAACTAAATTCTTGACGGCAATCTCACCTGATGGTAAGTGATGATGCAGTCTAAGATCGTAGCGGGCTAACCTGTTAGGAGTATGGTAACCCCTACTCCTAATTGGTTACGCGACATCGGGCCGAAACGCTTAAATCGCTTGGCGACACGTCTTTGTCGGTAGGGTGGTAACTAGTCGAAGCCCCCCACCAGACCAGACTCGAGCCGGGAATCGAATCCCGGACCTTCAACTTTATAATGCGATAGCGCGCGCACTGCGCCACGGAGGTCGTTAAAAGGTAGCCTAGTTGTAGGGCGTCCGCTTATTAATCAGAGGTCGGGGGTGTGATCCCGGGCATGCACCACTAACTTTTTATTATGTTCGTTTCTAAGTAATTAAAATGTCACTTACTTCAACGTTCAAGGAAAATATCGTTAGCAAACCTGCAAGCCTGGCTTCACAGGCCTTTGAAAACGTTATATAGAACTCACAAGTTATCTATAACGGACTATAGCGAAACCCTTCTCATAATGCGTGCTCGGTAGTTAGCCGACAATGGGTAGATCATGAATCTCTTTGTAATAATCATAATTTATTTATATCTTCGTCATTCATACTATTATATTTGATATTATATTGGATATCTATTATTGTAAAACACAGTTATTATGAAAGGCGTTCCGTATTACAATGTTTTGTGTCCGGCAGTTTAATGCCGAATTCTATATTGTCCATCTAACTGGAATTATATCAGATTTTAGTGATTATGATAATGATAATCTGATGAGGTTGAATCTTTAATCGACTTTCGGAGCGTTCCTCTCGCTATTACTACTTTTACATTATAATCTATGAAGATATCTGATACATTCACGCAGCCGAAATATTTCAGTATAATAAATATAAAATATCTGTCACTTTAGTTTATTATTAAAGTTATTTTATTTGATTTTTTTAATGAATTACCTACTGATATCTTGGAAATGTTTTTTTATTTTTTATTTTGAGATGGCTTTGCGCTTGACGACAATCAGTACCAGAAGGCACTGATGAGGTCTAGGTTGGAGCGCGCTTGCCTAGGAAATGCCTATTCACCCTTCCCTTGAAGGAACTAAGGTTATATGATATAGGTGTATCAATAGGTTCAAAGTATTTTTAAAACGAGAGCGTACAGAAACATCCTATTACGAAATTAAAGATATATATAATTAATAAACGATAAAAAAAGCTTGGGGTTTTTTTTTTTTTTGGGTGTGAATTGCTGTAACTCCATAGTTAATTATTTAAACTATTTAGTTTCAAGTTGGCGAGTGTAGTTATCACCATCACCTCATGAATAGAAATAAAGAAAATGTGGTATATATGAACGCTTCATAGATGCCTGTAACAGGTTTACATGAATAAGGCTACATATTTTAATTTAGTTTATATTTAAAAAATACACACTAGCTTTACAGTGTTGTATATTTCATTAGCAGGCAGGTATTCAATTTTGAGAAAGAACAATGTATTATAATTTATGTATTTGTGTAATATTAACACAGTAAGTAAGTTTGTGATGATGTTTGTTTTGCAATTACACGTTCACAATTAGATTCAAAATTAATTACTCTGCAATAGGCTTGATATCACTTTTGAAGCGGCTCTTTTGAAACGTCAAGTCAGTCTGTTTGTAGTCACTTGAGAACTATCCATTATCCCCCTTGGAGAATCTGAATACCTCAAAATGTTAATAAACTCCATAGAACTGATAAAACTGTCACGCACTATTCATTAGTCAACGAATGAATGAATCACTTTCATCAGTTGGAAATTTACTAAACGATTGAATTAATTGCTAGTTATCGGCTATTGTTTGTGGGGAATTACACCTTATGATGATTCTAAACATATGAAAATATTTAAAAATTCCCCATCAGATTATTTATAATCATCGTCTCTTGTTGCCAGCTAGTCGAATACTGTGGGGGGGAAACGAATGTATGTTAGAATAAGCATGCAATGAATACAATAAAAAAATTTTAAAACTACAAATGTTTGCCTTTGCAAACACATGTAGATTCTCGTAAAATTGTACTCGAAATGTGATTAAAAATTGATTGCCGAACGCGATCGTTGCGAGCATTACAAATCAGCATTGCCAAGTCCTTATTTGGATTTTGGGTCAACCATTATTGTAAGTTGTATAAGCTTGTAAAGTCAGATTTTTCTTTTCCGCTAGATTTCACTTTGAACCGAATGGAGTAAGGAGGGTGGAAGGTCTTTTGGGCTAACCACCCGTCATTGCACAAGTCTCTTTTTTGTCTGGGGGGGATCAAGCTGTCCTGATCCTCTCTCTTTTAGCGCGGGAGCCCTGTTGGTAAGACTGGAGTGGCTGGTGGATGTCCCGGAAGTATACAATGGGTTCCCCAGCAAATACAGCGAGTGGGACATGCTGTGGTGGTTTTAGTTCGGGTATACCCCAACGATAAGGGGGTGAGTCCCACATAACCTCTGTCCTGCCTAACGGACGGAGGTAGTCATAAAGCTTTTCCACCACGACAAAAAAAAAGGGTGGAAGGTCTTAACCTCTCTCTTTCTTGTGTAGTAGGAGACACGTAGGCAGGGACGTCATAGTGATTTGTCAGTGGAATAATATCGCCAAAACAAAACATAGATACGCGTTAAATTAATAAACTACTATACAATTTAGATATAATCGTATGATAACAACACGAATGGATTTCCATTATGTAGAGAATCTAATAGTAGGGGAAGCAAAATATTCCAAATGCGACCCAGTAATTAAAACCGATTTATAGCTAACAATAAATACGATGAAATTGAATTGAATTTCAATCAAGTGTTATAAACAATATGGCTGCCATAAAATAAAGTGATTGGCCTCTAATTAAGTGGTTCTGAGCCGAGAGTGCTCTGCGGCACTTTGGAACTTTATTAATATTACAGGCTACATAGTTTTTGCGTATGGCTTTGATCGTGTTAATACCCCGCCTCCCCGCCCCCTGTCCACGTCTCCCCCTCGCGTGATAGTTTAATGAAATTAGGGGTGTTGCTAGACAATCGAGTTAGCTTCACTTTAAAACATTTCTGTCTAGCCTTTTATCTTTTACAAGCTTTGCCCAATGTTCCGCCGACATAGCTAGTCTAACCTGCTTAAAAATTGAGCCTTATACCTACCTCATTTTACATAAAATCTTAAAATGGGACTGGTCTTTTGTAAGTGAAGCGCAAACACCTATTTCGAAAGTATGAATGTGAAGATCGCAGTTGGGGTTTAAAGTTTTTTTATAAATTTTAGCTATGTCCATTAAAATATTAAAGAAATAAATGGACAAAATATCAAAAGTAAAAATAATCTTGCAATGCACTTAATTACTGTTGCAAAGTTAGTAATACATTAAAAGTTAATCAAATAGTAAATAAATAGTTTATTAATGCTTTCAAAGTTTATATAAAACTCCATCATTGTCTGTTGTGGGCTTCTTTTTGGACCTAGGTGCGCTTGAAACTCCCCCCCTTAGCTGTCGTTTTAAATGACAAAATTTAGTCATCACCATCAACCTTACAAATACAAAAAAATTACGGGTCAAATTGTACTGGATTTAACTAAAAAAACGACGAACTGCTTCAAAGTGACGGGAGTTTGTAAGGCTTTACAGACCTGAAAGAGAGGACAGTATTCATCAGTAGGAAAGCCCTGATAGCTTGAGGATGAAGATGACATATTTCATGGTAATCTATATATATTCAAAGATAAAGGTCTCACAAGCGTGAGAATCGCAGGCAACCATTCAATATTATGATGAAACCCTATTATTTGTCATTTACAAAATATGTGTATGGTTAAAGCACGCTCGAAAGGCGAAAACCTTTACTCTACTGTAATCAGAAAAATTATGCAGCAATGTATAGCAGTCTGTTAATGACGAACGCTTTGTCCTTACGTTACGAATTCTACCAGTTAGCTCCTACCACAAGCAGCGTTAAGAAACTTCGTTATTATAATCAATTGCTCAAAAGATAAAAGCTCTTCACTTACAGCGTGAAGTTTAAGTTCAGACCGGAGTTAAAGTTGGTCGTAAGTTTACTGAATTATTCACGAGTAACAAGCCGAAAATGCAGTCTTTCATAGAGCACTAGAACAGTAACAGTAAATCCAGATCATTAGCTCGCGCGATAGTCGGGATTTATACCTGCAAGTCCGTTACTAGATACGATTTAGTGTTTGTTACCTTGCAGTTACGTCGCTTGCATTCTGTAGGAAGGAACTGTATTTTCGGACAAGTTTCAAAGTAGAACCAGTTTTGTTGGTATTCTGGATTAACAGTACTAAAACAAATAAGTTTATTTGTTAATTATGAAAAATGTGATATATGTGAATGAAAGAATCGTCGTCGAACGATGCCTGTAATAGGTTTATGTGAATAAAGCTATTTTTGACTTAATTTGATTTGATTTATTGCTCGCTATAAAGATTGCATCCTTTCAACCTATGACCGATCCAGTTTTTGCTCTCAGTTTGAGATGGTTGAGGCCTGGGCAACGGCCTCATGTGCGAAGGTGCGAAGGTAGTCTATAAACTCCCTGTCATACTTTTGCAGGAGAAAATTATGGATAATGCTTAGTCATGGAAGTCTTTTTTATTTAGAATTGCCTTAATATAGAAGCACACAATTTCTTAAAGTAAGGTGTTTGCCAGGCATTAAACTGGAGTCCCCTCAAAAGCTTAACCTCTAGAGTATCGTGTGTTTACCCGGCTATTGTGGCAAAATTATTAAAAGCTACCGAACCAATAACTACACTGAATTGGTAGGTAAATATGAAACTCGTTGCGTAAGCACGAGAGATGGGACCACTGTAGTCATATTGAAATCGATCATCAGCAAAAAGTATTGTAGTTAAATACAATTTTTGACCTGTAAAATTTGACCTGTATATTTTTTTCAACTGCAAAAGCCTCTGGAGAGACAATTACATAATTTAGACCCACCGCTGTTTCAGTTTGAAAAAGGATGAAGTAACGTACACAGTGAATAACAGATTCAAGACGTATTCTTGACGTATTTGATAGACAATTAAATTTTCTGGGAGGCTTCGGCCGAGGCTGCTCTGTCAACTAGCGGTTAAGTGTTCTGCTAAAATGCCGCTCAATAACCGTTTAGGTTTTATGTCACTGCCTTACCCTTGACAGGTTACCTTTACTATCTTAGACTGCATGATTACTCACCACAAGGGTTTCATTATAATGGTTTTAAAGAAATATAATTTCTTCAAAATTCCAGTGTTAATCCTGTTATAATCACAAGGCAACTTGATAATAAAGCAAATTCAGCCGAGGAAGTTGCTGCTCCAAGCACTCCGTGGAGAGTAATTTGAACGTAACTCTGTACTTTCGGCGGACCCTTTTATCGGTGGCAACTTTCGACAAGTATTCCTAAAGTATAAGTACCTTAAAAGTCTTAAAAGTACCGTAAAAGGTACACACACGTTCTGCGATCATTCTCTTGTTAATTTACTAACATCCAGTTAGTTCAAGATACATTTTTGGTTACATTTTTGGATAAAATATATAACTGCTACCCGGTCACCAACTGGATGCCTGGTCCGCTTCCACCACCCGCTATTCCAGGTCATTTCTGCCACGCACCTGCAAATTGTGGAACCAGCTTCCATCTTCTGTGTTCCCTAATGGTTATAACATGGGGATCTTCAAAGGGCGGATTAACAAATTGCTCAAGGGCCAGCAACGCATTGGCGGTTCCTCTGGTGCTGCAAATGTTCATGGGCGGCAGTAATCACTTACCATCAGGTTGACCTGCCTGCTCGTTTGCTCGATATGTATATAAAAAAAATAATAAAAATAATACAGGTATAACAGATTATTTTGTCACGTTACATTAAATATTTAGTGGGCACTGGCTGTTGCCCGCAGCATCGCCCTCTCGTTACTAACTTCTAGACTGATAGACGTAATTTTAAACCTTTATTATTAAATTCTAACGTTCTAATAGCTATCTGTACGCCAGCTTGATCCTCTCAACGGTTATATCTGTGTTTCATAATTAACAGATGAGTCAGCCAATCAGTCAGTCCTTTACTTTTTCCTCACATTTTTTCTGGATCCTGATCAGATTCAGCAGCATTTAAATGTTTTTCATCATCATCATGATAAACCCATTGTCGGCTCACTATCTGTTGTGAGCCGACAATGGGTTTCGTCCCCGTATGAGAAGGGTTTGGCCATAGTCCACCACACTGGCCATGTGCGGATGTGCAGACATCAAACGTCTTTGAGAACATTATGGAGAACTCTCAGGCATTCCTTCACCGTTGAAGCAAGTGATCATTTAATTACTTGAAAACGCACGTAACTCTGAATAGTTAGAGGGGAGGTGTTCATTTTCATACGAGACCCGAAACTGCGATTGTTATAAACTAATTTGACTACTGTACTAAAGCAAATTATAAAAATACAGTAACAATTGAACTACTTTGTGTATTCGTTGTTGCATTATAAAGCTGGAGGTCCTGGGTTCGATTCCCGGCTCGAGTCTGGTCTGGTGGGAGGCTTCGACCGTGGCTAGTTACCACCCTACGTATGATTGGTTTCTACGCGGCACGATGTCGCGTAGAAACCAATTAGGAGTGTGGGTTTACCATGCCCCTAACAGGTTAGCCCGCTACCATCCTAGACTGCATCATCACTTACCATCAGGTGAGATTGCCGTCAAGGGCTAAGTTGTAGTGGATAAAAAAAAAAAATCGTTCGCTTTCCTACCGGGGCAATAGCATATGCCCTCGGGCCGAAAATAAATGTGTCCAACTGCGAATAAAACCGTTTGTTTATGCGTGGCTCGGAAGTAATATAACGTGGAGCCACGCTGGTGACGAGCAGCGCCGGCTCACAAATCATCGTTTTTATATTTCTACGGAACCGGCGCGCTGCCGCCGGCTGAATCAATATTAAGGTCATGATTTGTTGTGAACATTGCTGCTCCGCGGGACAAGTTATACAGTTGAGCGATTTCAATTACGCTGCCTTTTATAAATTGTAAATATGAAAACGAAAATTTGCGCTGGAAAAAAAATGGACGCGTGTACTTATCTAAGAAGCGGTAATAGTGATTAGGACGTCAGCCTCCTTAACCAGAGGCCGGTCGTTCGAATACGGGCACGCACCTCTAACTTTTCGGAGTTATGTGCGTTTGAAAAAAAATCATTTGCTTTAACGGTGAAGGAAAACATCGTGAGGAAACCTGCACGCCTGAGAGTTCTCCATAATGTTCTCAAAGACGTTTGGAGTCTGCGAATTCGCACATGTCCAGCGTGGTGGACTATGGCCAAATCCTTTTCATATTTAGAGGAGACCCGTGCTCTGTAGTGAGCCGGTAATGGATGGATAATGATGATGATGATGATGACTTATGTAAGCGCGTGAGAAGTTATTCGCCTTTGGCATCATTAAAAAATAGTTTTTAGTTGCATGCAAATAATTAATTACGAAACACGTGTTGGGAATGTAGAAACTAGAACATGTGGTTAAATATTATGAATATAAAAACAGTGATCAATGCGACGGGCGTGCAAACAACTAAAAGATCCATTTCTATTTTGTTTGTATTTTTTTTTTAGACTTATTGAGTGGTTTAGCAGGCAGCCTCACCCTATGACTTTTGTGTTACAGAGATGCGCGCCATCTTAAACTTTCAATCTCATTTTTTTTTAATAACGCGCCTAAAGAAGTATATCTTCAAAAAAATTCTATCCTAATGAAAATCATAGTACCTACCGACAATGTCAAAATAATTAAAATATGATTAGTGTAAACAACTATTTCTCAATATGAATTTGTAGATTTAATAAAGTATCACAGTGAGTCTGACAAGGCATTATATTAAAACAAACGATATCTTGATTAATTTTAGTATTTTAAAAGCAAAAATCATTGATAGATTCAGATTTATTAAAAACTTGCTTTTGGTTCCCCAATGCAAACATTTTACGTGAAAGTGACTAACATAATTTTGTTGGCAGCAATAAATCTTATTTTTCTATACGTATATGTTCTGAACATACGAGTAAATAAATACTGCAATACACATAAATACGACGCAGAAATGGTATGCCTCCCTCTTAATTATCTAATATTTTGCTCGCCAGTGACTCCTAAAGCTATAATTTCGTAATGTTAACGAGAAAGGGAGTTTTGCGGGGGATTTAAGTGTCGATTAATATCACTTTTGTTTTGTTGTTTAATTACAAAATAATACCAAACAAAAAGTTTACTGTTTAAAACCCAAAAGCAATATAACTCTGCAATACTTGCTTTGACTACAAATTCGTGAATTAATGTATTAAATTAAAGAAAACTAAGGTAGTGAAAACTTGAAATTGTGAAAATGGAAGAGAAAGACGTTATCTCAATTATCAAAGATTATTAACTGTATTTGTATGAGAGCATTTGAGTTTTAGCTTTGAATATTTACGTTATGATAAGAAATTATTAGCATTTATAACATTTCAATGAACACTCGACATTGCATTTTACTTGTTTTGACGAAGGAAACTAACTTCAAAGTAGAATTATAATAAAGCTTTTTTGCTCGTTTGCGAATCGAAAATACTTAATCATGTTTATTAGACAATGAAGATGACTGTAAAAGTGTAAACGAATATAGAAGGTATTCAATAGAAGCAGGCGTTACTTTGCGGAAGTCCATGATAAACAATAAACGGCAAGTATAATTTGCTATATTCCGTCGACAACCGGGAGATTTGTATCATATAACACCACACAAAATCTTCCACTACAACCTCTACACACGTTTCGACCCGACACAGGATCATCCTCTCTAAGAGGTGTTGTATTATAGAAATCTCCCGGTTGTCGGCGGAATATAGCAAATTATTCTTGCTGTTTATTGAATATAAAAGGTATCGAAGTAATCTATATCTCCTAACCTAAATAAGTATTATATTCTTCATTGGGAAAAGGTTAACACTATTTCTAGACCATTAAATTTAATTTAGTTAAGAGAGTTTTGGACAGTATAATTGACACTAATCTTCTTACTTGCCTTGAGTGCACAAGTTCTTTAAAATGGGTACCGGTGAACCATTTGTTCCGGCACTCATAACTTGCACCAAAGTTTAAATCGCTAAGTAATTTGCATACGCGTCGCGTGCCCCGGCGCCGGCTACGCGGTGTGGGGCTTCACAACGCATTACTTCGCCATTACGTAATTGGTTCATAGGTTTCTTGGTTGTTTTCCTATTACTTTGTAAGGGATGCATAAACAAGCCTACATCTATTATAACATATCATGTTCAAGACCTATTTATTATTTAACAGAAAGGTGAATAATATTTATTTATCTATGAAATTTTTACGAAACGATTTGTTAAATGTTTGGGTGAAGTATTGTTTATTATTGCGAAACAGTCGTTCTGCGCGCAAGATTTCTTTTGTCGAGATGAACCACTTCATAAATATTTTTTTGCAGAATCACCTAAAAATGTAAAGCTAAAAACATTTTGTTTAATCATGCGACAAACATTCAACACAGAAAATCCCTGATGTGAGGAAAATGCCACGAAATACACAAACAAGGTAAAAGGGAAAGGTAAACAGACACATTTTGCCGAACCACGCAACTTAATGTAATAGAAATTATTTTTTCCTTTACCTCCCATATTCCGTATTTCAACGTAATTATTAAAATATATACGAGTATGTGGGTACATATTTGATATATTTCCTGTCATTCAATTCAATATTATAAATATTATTTATGTAAAATGTATATTTTTTACCGAATAATCATAATGAAAGTAAAAATAATAAATATATATACATTTTAATAAATAAAAGTCAAGTTATAAAAGTTTCATATATCGTCATAGTTTTATATCATCATCTTCATCATAATCAACCCATCGCCGGCTCACTACAGAGCACGGGTCTCTTCTCAATATGAGAAGGGTTTGGCCATAGTCCACCACGCTGGCCATGTACAGCCAGTTTTATATGTAAAAGTATAAATAGGCCTATATTTGGTCAAAATAATTTAAAGTTAACTCACCTATTCCTATAATATACACTATCTATATAAATATCTACATACCTTCGCAGAAAATAAGTACCACTCGATTCCAAGCTAAACAATATTTACTTTCCAATCACATATTACTTTATGATTACTGAATCTTCACATCTAAGGAAACATTTATATAACAGAGCTACGAGTTTTTATTACCAAGACCAACGGCAGTAAAAGATGACATTAATGACAAAAAAAAATTGATTGGGAATACCTACCTTAAATTATGAATTACAATTGAAATGTAAAATTTGTAGTTATTTAACGGACTGCCGCAGGTCGGATCTGAACACAATATCTGGCACAAATATTTAACAAAAGCTTTATTATACTCTACATAAACTAGAGTATCTTATTCTAACCAATAAATTAAACAACTCAATTGGTTTCGCGTAAAAAGAGAAATGAAGGGTAAACAACACGTACATCAGTTTTAAAACAAAAAGAGTACAATGTTTTATAACAACAAAGTTGTACACAATTTTTCCAAACAACATTATTTAAAACACCTGAAAACCCTAACTCGTACATAACCCCATTCCCGGTCCAATCCAACCGGAAACACGAAAAAGGTTTCATTCAAACTCAATTTCACGCCCCACGTAGCCAGTTTCAATTAACACAAATCCATCTTCCGCTCAGACTCCAACAATCTGGTGCAAAAGGAAAATAAAATGGCGACAGTTGTGGTGCAGCTGGAAACTTTTAATGAAATAAAAGATGGTCGGTTCACACATGAGGACAAATCTAGATGGAGTAATGGACTTAAATCCTATTACAGGCTACCACGGCTTTATCTACGTAAAATAATTCAATTTATCTTAATTCACATACCGGATTTTTTTATTTAACTTAGCTTACCTATTTTTATGTTTACAATTTTTTTTTATTTTGCTAGATTATTTGGCCGATTTTCTCATTCAACTCGTGGAGAAACCTTAATAGGCCCCTTTTATATTTTACTAACATAGTTTAATAGCTTTATAAGTTCGATAAGATGGCGGTACTTTGTTGTTAATCTGGAAAGTATATGAATGGATGAATGTATAAATATTGTATAAATATTGTTACAAAGATCATAAGTACTCTCATCGAATAACAGAATAACAACTATAATAATAGTTGTTATTGCAGCAGCGTGACCGCGGAAAATAACACCAGCCATATTTCGCCGACCGGGTCGAGCCATAACTCATGGGGTTGATAAAATCACGTAGTGCGGTAACGAGGGGGTAGGGGCTGATATGCTCCGCATTGTAAACAAACACTTACTTCACCTTATATTATATTGGATGTGATCGGGGTTATATCCAGGGTAGGCATACATTCAAAGTAGGCTCATTTTATGGTCACTTTGGAAACGTTAAGTCAGTTTGTTTCTACCACGATTAATCCTAACATACGAGTATATTGTGTACAAAAACTTCTATATTCTTTATCTATACTTCCAATAAAACTGTAACGGGACGATTTCTTTACAATATATACATTGTACAATTTTTGTTGGGGGTGACAAGCTATAGTAGTTTTAAGAGACCTAGTGATAACAAAAATAGTACCGAGATAGGTTTGTGGTGGGCTTCTCCTTGGACCAGGGACCGTAGCTAATTTTAAGTATACGAAGATAGTTATCGTAATCAAAAATTGTATGCGCGCATAAAAAGCGTTAAAGGCCCATTTCAATATAATTAAATAAAATACATAACAGATTAAGAATAGCTATGTTATTAAAGTTTGTAGGAGAAACTTATCTGCACTGACATATAAGCTAGTGAGTGATTAAACAAACAAAACAGTGCTTTATGTAAGCTGCACGGAATATTTAAAATCCTAAACTAAGAAAACCAATAACCTATGATTTTTTAGTCCTGCTACAAAATCAAACTTAGGACCTTGCGATTGTTGGCCAACCCGTCCTTACTAGACCACCGAGTCTATAAACTTTATTAAACTTTTAAATGCACCCACATCCTCACTTGGCTGACAAGATTAATTTGATTAAAGTCAATATAAATGGCGGGCGATCTAGCTCTGTCCCTGACGCGGGACTCCCGACTTAATAATTAACTCTTATAGATACCTTTCAGAATCATTTTCTATTGCCTCATCGTGTCTTGGCCTAGTAGTCTACAGTTAAATTCCAAGATCAGGCCGAAAATTGTTTGAGTTTTTCTCTTTTCTCAGTAATAGCCAGGACTCAGACTCTTAGAGTGTCAAGTCTCTCTCTGTGCCTCGGAGAGCAGTTCAAGCTATCACTAATGATAATAATAATCATTATAGCCCACCAATCTTTATTATATGTTTTTAATCTATAAACATGTTAAGTGATCCCTTTAAATGCAACTTAATGTTTACATGTTAATGAATCTTCCGGCCAACTTCCGGCTTAGCAAAAATTTTTATGACGACCTCCGTGGCGCAGTGCGTGCGCTATTGCATTATAAAGATGGTGGTCCTGGGTTCGATTCCCGGCTCGAGTCTGATCTGGGGGGAGTCTTCGGTCGTTGCTAGTTACCACCTTACCGACAAAAACGTGCCAAGCGATATAGCATTCCGGCACGATATCGCGTAGAAACCAATTACGAGCGTTTGTTTACTATATACCTGACAGGTTAGTCTGCTACCATCCTAGACAGCATCATCACTTACCGTCAGGTGAGATACGCGTCAATGGCTAACTTGTAGTGTATAAGAAAATCGAAAATTTATACGGTTATTTAGCGTACGCTTTTGTTCACATTACCAATCTATTATTTTCCAATCTCACTACAGTGCAGCGCAAGCTTTGCCCTTTCATATTAGTGTAGCGGTGTAAGCGGTGATAGCCTTGTGGTTAGGGCGTCAGCCTCCTAATCAGAGGTCGGTGGTTTGAATCCGGGCACGCACCTCTAACTTTTCGGAGTTATGTGCGTTTTTAAGTAATTAAAATATCACTGGCTTCAACGGTGAAGGAAAACATCGTGAGGAAACCTGCACGCCTGAGAGTTCTCCATAATGTTCTCAAAGGCGTGTGAAGTCTGCCAATCCGCACATGGCCAACGTGGTTGACTATGGCCAAACCCTTCTCATATTGAGAGGAGACCTGTGCTCTGTAGTGAGCTGGCAATGGGTTGATCATGATGATAATGATTAGTATAGCACTAAATTTAACATGAAAAAGGATACGTACAGGCATCGAAGTATGAGAATGAATGCCGGAGTGAGCGGAAGTTGGAACTCGGCTGATTGCTACTATTCAGCGACGAATACTGAGCCAGTGGTACAGTTGAAAGAAAACAGACAGACTAAACGAATTTAGGCTACATTTCTCATTTCTCCTACTCAGCTTTCAGGGTGTGAAAATTCCTTCTAACAGCGTCAGATAGATAGCTAAACAAATCATTGCAAAGAGAATAAAATAAATCTACAATCTTCGGTGTCACGTAGATGCTAGCTACGTGACTTGGTTTCGTGTTGCTACGACGTAGCAATGACGTAGCACGCTACGATAGAGCTTGGAATTGTCTCGGGGGCTTAAAATTTTATTGAGTTTGATAGAAAACTGTTTCCTTTACGACAGAACGGAAACGGAAAATAAAACGGCTAATGTAATAGGTTGATTTTGTGTTGTTTTCGTTTGAATATCTCGGTCAATGCGGTGATAGCCCAGTAGTTAAGACTACGGCCTCTTTTTTGAGGAAACTGAGTTCAATTCCGCACGCTTACTCTTTCCTTTATTTTACAATTGCGTAAAACAGCAAAGTAGGGGATGTGAAAAATCAATGGTCTAACAATTCATGGCCTGACCCGGGAATCGAACCCAGGGTTGCTTGGTAGTTTATACTAACACAAGACCAAGGAGGCAGTTCTTGATACAAATTCACGTTATAAATTATCTCTCTCTTCAGTCGTTCCTTCATTACTGAACTTCATTACTGGTCCTAGTGTCCATGCAACCTCGTGCGGATTAATTGTTTCCACCGGCTTCTATCAGAAGCTAGTCTCGCAATTGTGTGAAAATTGCACTTAGAGCCCCTCAGCTGGTCTGTCCATCTGGTTGGTGAGCCGCCTTATAAATTATAGACTACAGGAATAGAAATAAAAGAAGAAAATATTACAAATGTTAACAACATAGTATTCATTTTACCTCCCACCTACTATAAAATCAAGTACCGAACAATACTGTCAGCTTATAAACTTCTACGCGAACAAAATATCTTCTAACAAAACAGTTTCAAAGGATTCTGTAACTCACAACACACGTAGCAGCTACGTGACCTGCTACGTCGTAGCAAAGTAGAGGTGCGTGCTACGAGTCGGAGCTTAGAAACATTGTCTTGAAATTTCCCTATAAAATACTTTTTCCACTCTATAACAAACTTCGACAGCCTGACTGAACTTCAAAATTCTTTAAATCTTTATCATATCCATTACATATACATATTTAGAAAATTGTGGTCCGGGAACCTAATGTACAACGGAAATAGATTTTTATTTAATTTTTGTGTGACAAAAATAGTTGTACAGATAAAAAATTAAGTACACTTATAAATGATTATTCAGTTCTCAATGAGACTATTTACAATAATATTTAATATTAGTGGACACCATCAAGCCCCTGATTTAAAATGACACATGAGTATGAACTTAATAAAAATATAAAAGATGTAAGGATGTTTTTTGGTTAACGTCAATAAAAGGAACTGTAAGCGAAGGACGCCCAATTCTTTTTCAAACATCCAACGTTGGTTCCATCCATTTACTGAGTTGAATCAACGTAATCTATTCCCACAGTTTTATTTAAAACTAATTTCGCCACAGAACTCCCATGTTTCAGGTATATCAAAACATTTTTTGTCAAATTTGACTGGGATTAGCTTGGATGCATGCACTTAATCATACAAACTCCTGGTTTTTTGTATCATTTAAAAATCATGTAACTGTGGGGAGATTACACAAAAAATTTTACATAGATCAATAAAAATACTCACACAAAACGGTAATAATAATAAGATAAACTAAATAAGAACCAAAAGTGAAATTCTCTCTTTTAAAGAGTCCCTTATTGTGTTCCGAACAAAAGACAAGAAAATTCGTCAAGTAACAAGAAATTAACGTACTCTCAAAGTGACACCTCGAGACAAAGGTTCCGGGCATAATTACAGTTAAGATAACCGCTCGCAAAGTTCACGGCTAATAAGTCTTAAAGTAGTGTAGCTCAAGTTCAGTTTAAGACTATTTTCAAAGTTTTAGAACCTCATTTGAAATGAGAATAAAGAAGAAAGTTCCTAGCGAATAGATTTATGGACTACTTGCGGAGAATCGTTTGTAATACTCACGTGTAATAACTTAGTATGAGTCTGGCATCTACATATACAGTGATTGATAATATATTGTGCAGTGTTTAAGCGTTTTTTCGTTCTCGAGATGACTAATAAAAATAATTAAAACGACTCTGCTGCTTATGGAATACTAAAAAATGACTGGTAAAATCTTAATAACACTTTATAATCTGAAAAGATTAAAATCCTTGATTGCAATTAAAGTGGAAAGAAATTCTAAATAATTAAGAAGAAAGTATTATTTATATTGTTTTTATCATGATATACCGTATGATAGACTATCGACGGCTATCCATTTCACCCTTGTTGACGAAGGGTGGTAATTAGAAGCGTAATCCTATTTTATAGTCTATAACCCTCCCCAATAAACAAGCTATCAAAACATGCGGTAATAATTCAAACCCTGTTACTTACTAAAATATTCATTTAGCAAAAGGCATACATACGTTTAAGAATACTAACTTTTTAGTTATGTTCAATAGTTAAGTTTCTGTAAACCTCGACTATGAACATGTTTAGATTTGGCTTTTGAAAAATTATGCAAAACCTTTCATTTTTCCGGAGTCGTATGTACGTCCAGTATTCAAGCTATATCTGGGTAAAAATTTCTAGCATCAGTGTTGCTGGGAAACCGGTTTTTTAGTCTCCCAGAAACGTTACCCTGGTGGTCTTCCAGAATAAAAAGTATTAATTTACCAGTTCCAGGATCCAAGTTATAAATATGTGATTTTAATCAAGATTTTGTCAGTGGTTGAGGAACAAATAAACAAACAGACACGCGCATTTGAATTTATAATATTATTTTTTGAAGCATAAAATTTGTTCTTGTTTTGCATAGATTCGTCTATAAAATGATCCGTACATGTAGGCACGTCGGTTTAGGCACTGTGCAGTAGGCTCTATTAATAGACCAATCGATATTCGCGTCTGTGGCGACGACCTGCCGAGCTGTCACCCATGCGAACCACTCGCTGTCTACCGCTACACAAGCTTCAACTAGCTGCTAATTCATCACATATACCAATAATATACTGTCAGAACAAACATAACTACGTAACAAGTATTATATACTGTTTCTATTATAATTACGTAGGTCATTTAAATGTTTCAACCGTTTCCTCTCACCAAAGGTCGCCTGTAAGAATTGGCTGTAACAATAAGACCGGCTTAGGCACATGCATGTATTTATTTTTCAATTAAAATAAATTTGATTTTCAATTAAACAAACAGTTATTATACATTTAATGATATTATTTTGGCCATTGTTACAAAAGATAAAAAGATTAAACACGCTGTTTGACAACGATCTTTAGGCAAATAGAGCTGGGTTACAATCCCGGTTAGGCCAATGTACGTAAAATGAAGTGAAAGTCGGAGAGACTCGTAAAACTATCGGTTCCGCTTACTAACATAACGTTATTGACATAACGCCCGTATTGTTATCCAAGATGTTAAATCATAATCTCCATGTATTAAGTGATCTCGTGGAGGGATTTTACGAGTCTGTTTGCGCCGTTCCGGTAATAAGATATTTAGGATTTTATGCGTAAGACGTTTTTGTAAACAAATTACGCGCGCCCTACTTCACAAAGGGAGGGTGTTAATGGCTATGTTATGAGATATTTCCGGGTATAGGTTAATAAGGTAAGCTTTGGATAAAAAAAATATATATTTTGTGGTTTATATTGCCCTATACGACAGTGCCAGAAAACATTTAACAGTTGGACAAGATTCTTGGTTCAAGACTAATTTGCAAAATTATAAAAATTGTCAATTTTATCCGTCTAAAAACGTTTATCCTGATTATATTTAGAAACAGGCACTTAATACAAAATGCCATCTAAACATCCAAATTTTCCAATTATTCATTGATGTTAGCTTACAAACATTCAAAACAAAGTTTTATAAATCAGCCAGTAAGGCACTGTTTGCTTTAAACATCATCATCATGATCATCATGATCAACCCATTACCGGCTCACTACAGAGCACGGGTCTCCTCTCAATATGAGAAGGGTTTGGCCATAGTCCACCACGCTGGCCATGTGCGGATTGGCAGACTTCACACGCCTTTGAGAACATTATGGAGAACTCTCAGGCGTGCAGGTTTCCTCACGATGTTTTCCTTCACCGTTGAAGCAAGTGATATTTTATTGTTTAAAAACGCACATAACTCCGAAAAGTTAGAGGTGCGTGCCCGGATTCGAACCGCCGAACTCTGATTAGGAGGCTGACGCCCTAACCACTGGGCTATCACCGCTTCAAACATCATATAAAGCTTATTATGAAAGAAGAAGGGCCAAATTAAAATTAAATATACATCAATGAATAACTGGCTTCAGGAACCATTAATGTGTTTAATCTCATTTGAAGTAATATTCTTACTTATTCAAAATACACATTAGGTTTGGTTTCTTAACGTCAACTTGTTCCCTCGGTTTCAGCTGCATTGATTAAGAATCAGGATGTATTTGTTGTGTGTTCTGATTAAGGAATCTATTTGAACCCAACTGTGTTTTCAACCGCTTCTGTCGGGTCGCGGTTGGCGTGTTTAACTACGGTTCACAAGGCGCACAACGCAAACCATCCTGGCAAGTCAGTTTTGGTAGGAACCTGATAGCGAGCTTAACATCCATCTACGATATAACTCACTTAGCGTCAGGCAAAAGTCTTTCAGTAGGTTATAAAGAGATTTTCTGTTATACGCCTGGCTCGTAAATACCTACATAGTTCTTATTCGTTCATTAAAATGTTGTAAAATTTTTAATAGTCATATTTCCAGTACTTAAATCTTAACACGTTAAAATTATGATGATGGATTTTCACTGAATTTATTGGCATAATTCACGCATAATTATAGTAGTATAGTATATTAGTAGTATAGTAGTCTCTCTCTCTCCAGTCGTTCCTTCATTACTAAAGATCGTGGTCCTGGTTTCCTTGCAACCTCGTGCGGATTATTTGTTTCCACCGGCTTCTATCGGAGGGTAGTCTCGCTATTGTGTGAAATTTGCACTGAGAGTCCCTCAGCTGGTCTGTCCATCTGGTTGGTGAGCGGCCTCGCGATCTTTTAACGTTATTATATGTACTAACCTTTAATTTATTTAACTAAACAATTTTATAAAAATAAATTTAAAAAAATGTAATATACAAGCTAATGAACCCATGCTCACTACAGAGCACGGGTCTCCTCTCAATATGTATGCCTTAGTCCACCACGCTGGCCATGTGCAGATTGGCAGACTTCACACACCGTTCAGAACATTATGGAGAACTCTCAGGCGTGCAGGTTTCCTTACGATGTTTTCCTTCACTGTTGAAGCAAGTGATATTTTAATTACCTAAAAACGCACATAACTGTGAAAAGTTATAGGTGCGTGCCCGCGTTCGAACCCCCGACTTTTGATTAGGAGGCTGACGTTCGAACCACTAGGCTATCACAGAATATACAAGCTAGTAATGGTTAGCAATATTGCAGAACGGAGAGTTCTCCGCAGACAACTCAATAAGACTCCAGTTTTAATTGAGTTGCCGCTCTGCCGCCCGGACTAGACAAGTTTGATCTAAAACATAACAAGAACAACCTAACCTGATTGTGACGTGGTGCCGGCAATAATTGGAATCAAATCTTGTTACAAAATGCCAGCGTTTATAACAAGTATATAAACTTATCGCTCGCTCTGAATATTGCTTTAAATGCCTTTGTATTTTTTATATTTAATCTTTCTCTTTTTGTTCTTTGTGTTATGTTACATTGAATTTATCTTGTCTCACCTTTTTGAGATGGCGTCACAGTAGCACCTTAGAACAAAATGATGAAATTGAATTTCTTTCTTATTCGTTCACTCTTGGCGGAGGCCAAAAAGAGGCCAGAGTGGTCGTGGTTATGATTTGGCCTTCACAGCAGCTCTTACGATCTCCCTCCAGCGATTTCTGTTCGTAGCATCACGGAAGAAATGATGAAATTGAATAAGAAACGAATATCATAAATAATAAGGTTACACATGAACACGTAATTATAAATAACAATGATGAATTTTTCCAGCAACTTTACTTTTTCATTCTATTAGGGATAGAAAATAAAAAAATAATCCGGAATTATTTTATTTTTTCTTGAAAGGTTTCTTGGTTATTCTGTAGGGAAGTCCTGACGGGATGGTAGTAAAAACGAATAATCTTTTGATTTATTAAATAATGATATATACTTAAAAATACATGCAGTGAGAAAATATAGATACATTTATTACATAATCCATTCTCTTTTTTTTAGCAATCTTTTCACATTATTTAAAGCAATTTTTCATTTGTTTCCCTTTATGATTGTGGGGCATCAAAAATAATTGATCCCCCATTATTGGGAATCTGCCATATTGAATTAAAAGTGATTTCACTTTCCGTGCCTTTTCATCCAACCCAAAATCAGCTACAATAGCTTGAGGATTACTTTTAATTCATTTGCAAATTCGACCCACACATCCGGAATATGAAATAATAAAGCTTGTCATATTGACCTTTTCAAAAGAGCCTGCAACAAATTCAAATTTCATAGTAAAACACATTTTGAATGGCGTTTCGGCCCGTAGCGGCCTCCCGGCTTTATTGTGCGTATAAAATTCATATAAACATTTTATTGCACGGCGCCGTCGTCGCTGGAGGATTCCTCCATTATTACACATTACCATAGGCACGTCCAGTATTGAACGTGTTTGAACCCGGCTGCCGCACTGTCGGCAAAAAACGTGGACAACAATAACTTAGAAATAAATTGATAGGTAGATGGGTTCATGGTTTTCTTGGTGTTTCTAAATTCAAATTCAAAATAATCTTTTTTCAAATGGTCCTTTAAAAGGCAATTTTGACGCGACAATAATTTACATAGTACTCGTAGTTATTTCATGGTGATAACTAAATCTAATAGATATCTTCCCCTTATGGTTGAAATGAAAAAGAAGTGAAATTATTCAGTTGTCATATTCATTTAAATTTTGGACAGATGTACTATTGGGTATTGTAAAGTCAACAATATCTATGAATTCTCCTGTATAGTAGCGTAAGATGCATAGGTTGTGTGTTGTATAAAATTTGTAGATGTCTAATAATATTATAATAAAAAGAAAATTTGCCGCAGATTATAGCAAACAATTTTCGCCCGCGTTACAAGCGTTATGTGTGTTAAAACACATAAAAAACATGTAAGGATTAATTTTTAAGTTATGAAAATTTCATATGATTATTTTCATATGAAATATTTTTCATATATGACTGTTTTTATTATTGTTATGGAATTGTTTTCTAGAAAAAGTTTTTTCTGCTGTCTGTACCAGGCGATATTAAACGAATTCCTCAAGTATGAGATCCAATTTATTGTAGGCATTCAATAACCGCCATTAACACGCAGCCATTACCAAGTGATCAAGATGTGGCTGACATTCCGTCCCCCTTGCCCCCTACTGCAGGGGAGGGGGTAAGCTACCCCAACAGCTACTCTCTGCCCCTTAACGCGTCACGTATTTCCGCCATATTTGATTACTTTTATAGAATTTAATAATTAAATGTCTTTGCAATAAGGAAATATAAAAGTAATTTTTAAATATATTTCTGTTCATTCATTTCTTATTTCCAAGGTGAGCTGTGAATTCGCGCATATTTAAGGACTTTATACGGAATATTATTAATATGAAAAATTCCTACTTTAGAGCATCCTAAATACTACGTTACGTTAGGTTTAAAAAATAATTTGAAATTATAGATTGTATACTACGTTTAAACTTATTACCTTATGCCTTTAAATACCATCTAAATTATTTACACAATTTAAGGCATAATTGCGTATAATGGTAGAAACAGGACACTTAATCTAAAATATTACTCCAAGGTGACATGAGACATGCTAAAAATGTAACAGTTCCGGTTGCTGGCTCCAGCAGTCTTCACGACTCGAACGATCACGAGTAATTCCTGATAGCTCAATGATGATTCGGTGTTGGTAAAACGAACCGCCTGAACAATGTCATTTCAGTTGCCGACATAAGGAATAAAAAAATGAAAGCAATGAAAGAATTTAATCTCTCGATTTGACATTTGTATTTTTGTGCTGTCCGTACAAAAAATAAATATACTTGGAGTTTTCCCGCATTGAGTCGCGGAGTCTCGGATGCTTAATTAAATATAAGACCCTGAATATTCATCCGGGAATTTGAATAATAATGAATTTTTTGAATGCTCGCAAGAAATGGATTCCTTTAACTTTGAATATTATTATGAATTCGGCAAACTTGAAATGATAAACTAATATTGATTACAAAATTTTGTGTATTTCTGCCTAATTCAAATAGATTTCCGTGAAAGAGTTTTCGATAGAGATTGTATTTATTCTTCCGCCAATGAAACTTATCGAGTATTTACTATTCGCTTACTTTTAAAAGGCACAATAAATTTAGACAAATTATTTGAATTCTTGCGTCTACTTGGTGGATCCTTTTGCAAATAATCATGTCGTCTCCACAGATTTTAAAGGTAGATTTTTCCGACAAACCGTACAATATAAAGGGTGTACAACAAATAACTGTTTTAATGGTTTTTGATAATTAAAGGGAAACAAAGGGAAAATAGAATTATTATTTATGTTTCACTTCAAAGTGCTTCACACTTTTATACTTCAAAGTGTTTTTAAAACAAAATTAAAACGCCAGCGAAGCATCGTGCTGGGTTCATTAATTCTGTATAAGAACATAGGAGACCAACTTTAGAGGCTTAACTTAAAAAAATCAAAATAATCTTTATTCAAATAGTCCTTAAAAAGGCACTTTTGATAACTATATTCGTAAACTTAAAACTAAAGCTATGAGATTTCCAAAACCGCGCCGGTCTAAAAAGAAGCCCACAACAAACTTAGCCGGGTTTTTTTTTCGTTATCACCATCTCACATAATGAATAATAAATTATATATTAAGAGATAGAGCAATTCACACCCAAGCTTTTTTATCGTTTATATAATTCTTAATATCGTAATATGATTTTTCTATAAGCTTTCGTTTTATAAAAACTTTGAACTTATTGATAGACATCTCCAAGATATGTTTTATCTTAAACAACGATTATCGAGAGATGTAAGAGACAATGAGCAGGCACGGCGCGGCGGCGCAGTCCGCTCGTCGAGGTAGGTACTCGGCTTTCAGCGGGAAGCCGTAAGAATTACCGCAATATGTATGACCCGTACAAGTTTCACATCTTTTGCGGTTTCCTAACTCTCATCGCTGCAGATTAATTATCCAAGCCCAATACTACTCAGACTATTTTGTTTTTCTTTATTACACAAGTATTCACTTAAAGTACGAGTAGATTTAATTCACTCATATATACTCATATTCCCCTACTCCAGATCTGTATCTTTTAGTAAAAGTTGTTATAGCATGTCTATTAAAATATATAACAAATTGCCTAATGAATTGAAAGAATTACCGTTAAAAGTTTTTAAAAGCAGATTGCAATGGTTATTAGATAAATGTTTTTATTGTTTAAGTGAATTTTTCAATACAAAATGACATAATATTATTAATATTATTATTGCTATTTAGAGTATTTTTTGGCATTTGTTAAGTGAATTACTAAATGATTTACATATAATTAAAATATTATTGTTGGACGCCTACCCAGCAGATTGTAAGCAACTCTAATTAAATGTAACACCAATTGTTCAATGTTTAAAGTATAAATAAAGACGTTTTGGGAATCATAATCTTTATTCAAATAATATTTTAAAGTATTATATATATATATATATATATATATATACCCAGCGACTTGTATCGTTTATTAAGGCTGAATAAACGCAATTATCTATTTATTAAATATGAATTACATATTTCACTAATGAAAGAATTTCACTGTCTAAACTGTGAATGTAATCATCATCATCATCATGATCAACCAATTACCGGCTCACTACAGAGCACGGGTCTCCTCTCGATATGAGAAGGGTTTGGCCATAGTCCACCACGCTGGCCATGTGCGGATTGGCAGACTTCACACATGTAAAATAATTGTGAATGTAATATCAAACTGGTAATTTCAGCGCTAGCTCCACATTGCTAATGGAGTGTTATTGTTTAAATATAATGTTATTTGCAGGCAGTGTTTGTTCGCCTCAGTAGCGAACACGCCGAGGGTTCAACCGCAGTTATCACGGCAATATATTAGGCCGCGTAATAAATGCCTGGCTCCTAAACGATCTTTATTGTCGTGTCCCCACAAGCCTAACTCGCAAAGCCTGCGAGCCGATAAAAACCTTTTAAAAGTCACCCTATTGGAAAATAGGGTCCCTGGATGCCGACGCGTCCGGGCGCGCCGCCTAATGCTTATATTGACGTATAATGGATTCTTGAACGGCTGGCGGGTTGGATTCCAATACGGATGGGAATGGTTTAAACTGGTTCGCACTAGTTAAAATTTATTGCATAACTCGCCCCATCTGACGAAGCCCATTCTATATATACAATAAACGGCAAGTATAATTTGCTATATTCCGCCGACAACTGAGAGATTTGTATAATATAACACAACACAAAATCTTCCACTAGAACCTCTACGCACGTTTCGACCCGACACCGGATCATCCTCAGGAGATGTTGACTTTACAAGCGAGAAAAATAAAGTACTTTACTTTTCTCGGTTCTAGTGGAAGATTTTGTGTGGTGTTATATTATACAAATCTTCCGGTTGTCGGCGGAATATAGCATATTATACTTGCTGTTTATTGTTTTTCATGGACTTCCGCAAAGTAACGCCTGCTTCTATTCATCATTCTATATATGTGTGGACAACTGCGTTAGAAACTGGGGAATGTCATTTTAGATGCCAACCGAGATTTATTTATCATCATGATCAACCCATTACCGGCTAACTACAGAGCACGGGTCTCCTCTCAATATGAGAAGGGTTTGGCCATAGTCCACCACGCTGGCCATGTGCGGATTGGCAGACTTCACACGCCTTTGAGAACATTATGGAGAACTCTCAGGCGTGCAGGTTTCCTCACGATGTTTTCCTTCACCGTTGAAGCAAGTGAAATTTTAATTTGTTTAAAAAACGCACATAACTCCGAAAAGTTAGAGGTGCGTGCCCGGATTCGAACCACCGACCTCTGATTAGGAGGCTGACGCCCTAACCACTAGGCTATCACCGCACCGAGATTTATTTATAAATGACCTAATCCCAATTATCAAATTAAGTTACTGAAACCTCTTATCTACATACAACTGTGTTTATTATCATATCATCATAAACATACTGAAAGATCAGCCTGCGGCAGTTCCCTGCTGGACATTATCACGTTATATCATGGACTATTAGTGTTCCGATGGTACAAATACGAGTAGCTATCGCACCTCAATTTGAAGATTATTTTTATTTTAGTTACTTTAATATATTGCGAGTCTTTAACAATTCAATGAAAGCATAACTCAAGTTTTCTTATAAGCTTGCTGAACCAATGTACGTTAGTTCCAAGATGATTAAATGGCGACCACGCAACGGTAAAGGCATCATAGGTAGACCCAAAATTAAGTGGGTCCAACTAAACTGTCACAGGGAGCCATTGGAACCAAGTTGCAAAAACTTGAGTCAGGGCTAGCGGGAGGCTTCGGCCGTGGCTAGTTACCATCCTAGTGACATATACGAGTAGCTAAGTTATTTAGCGTTCCGGCACGGTTTCACTTAGAAACCAATTGAAAGTATAGCTTTACTATAACCCCACACGGTTATCCTGCTGCCATCTTAGACTGCAGCCATCACTCCCCACCACGCGAGATTGCCGTCAAGGGTTGTCAAAACAAAAAAAACAAAAAGCTACTTTTACACCTCATGTCAGATCGAACCGATTTCAATGTACCTTAACATACGAAACGGCAAGAAGTTTTCATGATTAATTGATATCGTTTCAAACGGTAAAATAAAATTCCGTCTAACCAAAGGACCAGATCTGCTGAGAGCTAAGAGTCTAATAAAAGATTTCGCTTTGGAAATCGTCAAATTGCTTGTGGCTGGGACAACTGCGTCCCGTAATTTCACAGCTCGAACTCAAATTGCCGCTGCAATGAAGTTTGTCCCGAGAGACGTCAGTTTGACAGCTGCAATTGATTCTCGCAGATGGGCGTAACGAAGTGATTACATACTCTTTGGCAGAAGGGCTCAGTATTACCTGACATTGCTTCACCGACCAAATTGCAATACAGTCTTTTGAATATCAATGTGATCGTTATTCTTTGTCACTTTGCCTTAAGGCGTTTGAAAAGCCACTCCTTGCTTCTGGATTTAAGTTACATTGATAATCATCTTGGGCTTATTAATATTTGACTGCTAGACGCTAGGGCTGCCTTAGGCGAAAGCGTGGATTGTCGGGTTTTACTAGTTATTCAGTTATTAACATTATATGTTAATTTTGTAAAGCGACTAATGGCTAAAGATGGCTAATACTGAGTCAGGACTATTATTTTGCTGCAACAGACCAGTGCAATGGATAGCTTTCGTTAATCAAATAAACAAACTTAAATAAGCTAAGGAGCGTATTTATTTCATTTGTAGGTTTTTTTTTATTCACCACAAGTTAACCCTTGACTGCATCTCACAATGGCAAGTGATGATGCAGTCTAAGATGGTTGCGGGCTAACCTGTTAGGGGTATGGTAAACTCATACTCTTAATTGGTTTCTACACGACATCGTGCCGGAACGCTTGGCGACACGCCTTTGTCGGTAGGGTGGTAACTAGCCACGGCTGCAGCCTCCCACCAGACCAGACTCGAGCCGGGAATCGAACCCAGGACCTCCAACTTTAAAATGCAACAGCGCACGCGCTGCGCCACGGAGGTAGTCAAAATCCAAAACAGATCAGTATTGAATATTCTTTCAACATTTTGATTCGAACAACGAATTTACCAGTTGCATAAATCCGAGCTGATAATGATAAGCAGAAAACTTTTTGCAGCTTTAAAAGAAGCTAGAAAGTCGAATACTGACACCCTCATTCTCGCATTCTCGCATTGAAACACCCTTACCAGTACACCAACGGGTAACTTGCGTTATTGTTATAGAAGCTAATGTTGTTTTGTCTGTTTGTCGCAGGCGCGGTCGGCGGCGACGGCGATGACAGCGACGACAAGGAGAAGGAAGAAGAGGCCGAGCGCGAGCGGCAGGAGGCCATCCGCGAGGCGGAGGAGCGCCGCAAGGAGAAGCACCGCAAGATGGAGGAGGAGCGCGAGAAGATGCGCCAGGAGATCAGGGACAAGGTCAGTGGACTCCTTCCTTTTTATTTCGCAAACAGTATAGATCGGCGCTTGGGACCAATCCTGCCTGATGGAGGTGATGAAGATGCAGCGGAAGTCGCCTAGGAGATGCCAATTCAATCAAAATTTTAAGGTTTATTATAAGTAGTTCGAAGAAAAGGCTGACATGCTACATGCTGTGCATATTAGGAAGCAAAGCAAAGTTCTCCACACCGGTCTTTGAAACGTCAAGTACGTACAAGTACAAGTACAACGCCTTGCAGTTCTGTCTACTTCTATTTGTATTTAATGGGAGTAACCCAAAAAACGTGCCGAGATATCAGAACTTTCCTTCTCAGCTTAGACTTTGAAGTTTTAATGCAATGTTAGACAGGAGCGGTCATATTTTTAATTAGTTTTTGTAGTTTTTGAAGACCTCCGTGGCGCAGTGCGTGAGCTGTCACATTATACCAGTTCCTGGGTTCGACTCCCGGCTCGAGTCTGGTCTGGTGGAAGGCTTCGGCCGTGGCTAGTTACCGACAAATACGTGTCGCTAAGCGATTCAGCATTCAACACGATGTCGCGTAGAAACCAATTAGGTGTGTGGGTTACCATAACAGGTTAGCCCGCTACCATCTTAGACTGCATCATCACTGATCATCATAGTATCTTTACATTATAGTAGAACTTTTCTGCAAGCGTACGTTTTATATTATGAATTAGGAGGCGGACGTCCTAATCACTAGGCTATCACAGCTTCATAAATAGAAATAAAATAGAGAAAATCGCTAATCATGATCAACCCATTACCGGCTCACTACAGAGCACGGGTCTCCTCTCAATATGAGAAGGGTTTGGCCATAGTCCACCACGCTGGCCATGTGCGGATTGGCAGACTTCACACGCCTTTGAGAACATTATGGAAAACTCTCAGGCGTGCAGGTTTCCTCACGATGTTTTCCTTCACCGTTGAAGCAAGTGATATATTAATATATTTTTTAAAAACGCACATAACTCCGAAAAGTTAGAGGTGCGTGCCCGGATTCGAACCGCCGACCTCTGATTAGGAGGCTGACGCCCTAACCACTAGGCTATCACCGCTATAAATCGCTAATAAATAGAAGTAATTGCATAGTTTATGTTTGGCTGCGGTCTATGTGCACCGCGGAGCTAGTTGGATACCGCGTCGCTTTATGCGCGTGTTGCTATCGACGTATCGCTCGGTATCGATTGGCCGTCGCCCGTTCGTTAGCCGGCATTCAGCCGGGTAAATGTATTCCGGCCCGGGCTGCGATTTACATACGAGTTATGTTCACTAATATCGTATACGGCGGGCTTTTGCTACTATTATTACTAAGCAGCGTATAGAATATAAAACATTGCGAAACAAATCGAATCGAAAATCATAAATTTCCCTATTCGAATGCCAAAAAACGTCAGTATAGTGTTTTTGACGACTACCGTGGCGCAGTGCGTCCGCTGTCGCATTATAAAGTTGGAGGTCCTGGGTTCGATTCCCAGCTCGAGTCTGGTCTGGTGGGAGGCTTCGGCCGTGGCTAGTTACCACCCTACCGATAAAGACGTGTCGCCAAGCGATTTTGGCGTTCCGGCACGATGTCGCGTGGAAACCAATTAGGAGCGTGGAGTTTTTTTTATTGATCACCATCTAAGATAGTCAATAATAAATCATAAGTACTTATATACCAGACACGATCCGGGAATCGAACCCGGACTTCGACTCTATACTACGTCACGGAAGTCTTCCGTCGTTTATTTCTGAGAGCAATATCTCGGTGATTATCGCAACACGTTAGAATAAACGCGATTTAACGTTCCGGCACGATGTCGCGTAGAAACCAATTAGGAGCGTGGGATTACCATACTCCTAACAGGTTAGCCCACTACCATCCTAGACTGCATCATCTCTTACCACCAGGTGAGATAGCCTTCAAGGGCTAACTTGTAGTGTATAAAAAAAAAATATTATAGCTCAGTTTGGAAACAGTGAGATATTCTGACTATTTTATGAGCAAAACGTGTATAATATATAAATGTCTGTTGTTTCACACGTTGCAACTGATATTAAGTGGTTTTGATAGCCTAGTGGTTCGGACGTCTGCCTCATAATCAGAGGTCATTATTTTAACTTATGAGGTGATGTTGATAAATACTACTGGCCAACTTAAACTTAAAGGGGTTCCAGTCGCGCCGAGGTCTAAGAAAAAAGCCCACAAAAAAACTGATTCGAGTTTTTTTATTGATCACCATCTAAGATAGTACCTATATACCAGACACGATCCGGGAATCGAACCCGGACCTCCACACTATAGTACCACTGCGTCACGGAGGTCTTCAGTCGTTTATTTCTGAGAGCAATATCTCGGTGATTATCACAACACGTTAAAATAAACGCGACCCGCAATGTCAGAACTTGCAAGGTGTAAACTTTAAATACGTCTGTACTACGACTGGAAGCCCAGCAGTGGGATGTCATTAGGGCGATTGTCTGGTGGGAGGCTTCGGCCGTGGCTAGTTACCACCCTACCGACAAAGACGTGTTGACAAGAAATTTAGTGTTCCGGCACGATATCGCGTACATACCAATTGTAATTGTAAAGTGTGGGTTTACCATACCCCTAACAGGTTAGCCCGCTACCATCCTAAACTGTATCACCACTTACCACCAAGTGAGATAGCCGTCAAGGGTTAACTTGCAGTGTGAAAAAAATCTTAAATCATCGGTATTTCCTTAATGACGCCTAAGTAGACACACGCTGCATTAAGTTGGGTAATTTGTGTTTCACGACCTTGTTTGTTGTCTTACGTAACGAAACTTTGGATGTATGCAAAGTGTGCTCGTTATAAAAATACATAGAAATAAGAACGGAGATAAAAGAAACGTTTTACAATGGAAGTGCAGTTAAGGCGTGGATAGCACGGACATAAGCGTTATATTTATTTTTAACTCCACTTGACCTATATTCTTTTATAAAAGTTTTTATTATATATTAAGTTTTATTTAACTTTTTAAATGTTAACACCTTGCTGGCATCGTGCTTAGAATGCGTGGACCATCATGAGTCGCGAGTTTCAGACTATATGACGACTTTTTTTACACACCACAAGTTAGCCCTTGACTGCATCTCACCTGATGGTAAGTGATGATACGGTCTAAGATGGTAGCGGGTTGACCTGTTAGGGGTATGGTAAACCTATACTCCTAATTGGTTTCAACACGACAAATAAAATAACATATATAAAATTACATATTTAATATACAGGAACTTAATGACAAAATATTTTAATACGTTTCAGTTACTATTTTATTCATTTGATTGTATTGTCTGTATCATGCCGGAACACTACATCGCTTAGCGACACGTCTTTGTCGGTAGGGTAGTGAGTAGCCACGGCCGAAGCCTCCCACCAGACCAGACTCGAGCAGGGAATCGAACCGAGGACCTCCAACTTTATAATGCCACAGCGTACGCGCTGCGCCACGCAGGTCGTCAATCTGTGCGCTTTTATAATAATATTTTGATATTTTCATAGTTAAAATCTTACAATGTCAGATAAAGGTGCTGGAATGGCGACCCCGCACCGGTAAAAATAGCGTTGGTCGACCCCCTAAATGATGGACAGACGACATCAAACTAGTCGCAGGGAGCCGCTGGATACAAGCAGCCCAAGACCGTGGCCATTGGAACTCCCTACAAAAGACCTATGTCCAGCAGTGGACGTCTATCGGTTGAATGATGAATGTCAGATATCTGTTACCACAGTGATGCGTGATACATGGTTTTAAGCGTATTTTTTGACCAGATATCTGTGGTTTAACAAGAAAACATTGCACCGCACAAATTTCCCTGTTTATAATGGATATTACGGCTAGTACTAATTTACACAATCGCCTCACCTCAAATGTATACGAACGTTTAAAAAGTGTCCGTGTATACAGGCCTGTTTGTATTAAGGACTTATGAATTCCCGTAATTAGTAGGCTACCATTCGCAAAACGACTCGTTCACATTAAAAAAGGGGTATTCTAAATACCCCTTGTATTTAGAATACCCCTTTTTAAAGGGGGCAGGAAACGCATTGAAAAACGTATTTCGCAATTACATTCGATAAAGCTTCGGGCCTGAACAATTAATTCGGCGAAACGGGTCAAGAGTGCTTGTGCTCACGCGGGGCAATTCGTTCCGTGTGAAGAGCCTTTACAGCGCGCCGCGTGTGTGTGTACGTGTTGGGTTTATTCAGAAAAAAAGCCTATGAATAATTGAGCGTTTTGGTGAAATTTTATGCGGCTTCGAATCAAATTTTTATCTCAGTGTTGCCCGCTAGTATTTTCCCCCTTCGCTCTTTCTGTCCGTCATACGCTGAAAACAAAAACATTCATCATCATCATTATGATCAACCCATTATTGGCTCACTACAGAGCACGGGTCTCTTCTCAATATGAGAAGGGTTTGGCCATAATCCACCACGCTGGCCATACGGTTTGGCAGACTTCACACGCCTTTGAGAACATTATGGAGAACTCTCAGGCGTGCAGGTTTCCTCACGATGTTTTCCTTCGCCGTTGAAGCAAGTGATATTTTAATTTTTTTTAAAACGCACATAACTCCGAAAAGTTAGAGGTGCGTGCCCGGATTCGAACCGCCGACCTCTGATTAGGAGGCTGACGCCCTAACCACTTGGCTATCACCGCTTTACAAAAATATTGCTGCCAACAAAATTTTGTTAGCCATTATCATAAATGTTTGCATAGAGGAACCCATAGCACTTTGTTTCAAGCAATAAAAGCTAACTTTGTCACTGAGTTTGCCACTAAAACTAAACTAAGCAAGTTATCATTCCTGTCAATGTCATGATGGCATTCAAATGTAATGAAATGTTTCAATGAAATGAAATGCAATGGAATGTAATTTAGTAAAGTATCAGAGGAAATTTACAAAGTGATATTCTAAAGTGATCATTTTTACAACATTTATTGTTTATCGTTACTATTAATCAGAGGTCGGGGGTTCGAACCCGGGCACGCACCTCTCGGTGATAGCCTAGTGGTTAGGGTGTCAGCCTCCTAATCAGAGGTCAGCGGTTCGCATCGAATCGAAACCTCTAACTTTACGGAGTTATGTGCGTTTTTATGCAATTAAAATATCACTTGCTTCTACGGTGAAGGAAAACATCGTGAGGAAACCAGCACGCCTGAGAGTTCTCCATAATGTTCTCAAAAGCGTGTGAAGTCTGCCAACCCGCGTGGCACATGGCCAGCGTGGTTGACTATGGCCAAACCCTTCTCATACTAAGAGGAGACCCGTGCGCTGTAGTGAACCAACAATGGGTCATGTTACTATAATCGGAATCAAACATGAAATACTAAAACAAGTGAAATTCTCACTTATTAGACATTATTCCAGTTTAGACTAAATTTATACCTATCCATTATATATATAAATTTAGTCGTACACCTTCGATACAATAAATACTTACACATATGAAATGACCAATAAAGAAAAATGTTAAACCAAAAAATTTTCGCGGAGAACCTCTAGTACTATGACACAAGTTAAGTCCTAGCTTGAAACTTCCTAAGCCTGAATAGTTAAAAGAAAAAAGCAGAGAGGACGCCATCTTGTCGCAAATTACCCGCCTAAGCCTAAGATGGCGTCGAGGGCGCGTTACGTAAGAAATTACTCTCAAGCAGTTCTTTGCTTGGCCTTTAGGTACGAACACGTAAGAGCTAACTATGCGCTCTATTTTTGAGCTGGAACTTGGCTAGAACACTAGAAATTATGCTTGCTTTGTAGTCGCAGGAAGCAGCAATTGCGCAAGGTTTAATTAAAGCTGCATTGCCTCGGACTTTTCCGTACGTAGGATTTAAATTTCAAAGGCTCTAACTCAAAATAGTTAACATTCCTTTTACTGAGATGACTTATTCTGTTACCTGTTCGCTCCCGAACTCTTGTATGTAGAATGTAAAAAATACTCGTACTCGTAACTAACTTCTAATTACCAACCTTATTTGCTTACATTCAAATTAAATTCAAATTTCAAATTCAAATTCAAATAATCTTTATTCAAATAGTCCTTTAAAAGGCGCTTTTGACGCGTCAATAATTTACATAGTAGTTATTTCATGGTGATAACTACATTCGTAAACTTAAAACTAAAGCTATAAGGGTTCCAAACGCGCCCCGGTCTAAGAAGAAGCCCACAACAAAAACATTACGTGTCGTTTCCCGTCTCACTACTCTTGAACTATCTTCTTTGTGACTCCTTTCATGTAATCTTTCCGTTTAGTTCCGTTCCGTTTACGAGCACCGCATTTTTCAATGTGGGACTTTAAGAATTTTCGAGCTTTAAAATGCTGTCCATACTTATTGAGCTATATGGCTCCTCATTGGAATACCACCACCACTTCCTCTTTCCGTACCTGTCTTCAACGTCTTTGGAAGAGATCGCTATATAGTGACAACGGGGCCAAATTATATGCTGTTTTCTGACTGTGCCTATTATTTTGTGGTGATTATTATATTACAATAAAAAAGTGTTCAATTATTTATTCATTCACTGACAACATTCCGAAAACTCGGAATAACTTCCCAGCTTTGTCTGCTCTCTCCATGGCCTGTAAGTGATTCTCAGCTTTCTCATCAATTATACATGAAATTTTATATTGATTTAATATAGTTCGAGAAAACCTAAAAACCGGCACCATCTTCAGGAGATGTTAACTGCACAATGTTTTCTTTTTAATCCACTACAAGTTAGTCGACTTAATGGCAAACTTTATCTGGTATAAGTGGGATGCAATCCAAGATGGTAGTGAGCTAACCTGTCAGGAGTATAGTTAACCGATACTCCGTGATATCGTGCCGGAACGCTAAATCGCTTGGCGACACGTCTTTATCCGTAGGATGGTAACTAGCCACGGCAGGTCTCCCACTAGACCAGACTCGTCTAGTGGGAGACCTGCCGGCGTCGTCGAAAGGCGTGTCGCCAAGCGATTTAGCGTTCCGGCACGATGTCGTGTAGAAACCAATTAGGAGTATGGCTTTACCATACCCCTAACAGGTTAGCCCGCTACCATCTTAGACTGCATCATCACTTACCATCAGGTGAGATTGCCGTCAAGGGCTAACTTGTAGTGGATAAAAAAAATAAAAAGACTCGAGCCGGGAATCGAACCCAGGACCTCCAACTTTATAATGTGAAATAGCACACGGTACGCTATGGAGGTCGTCAAAAATGATTTAACAAGTGAAATACCTAGTTAAATTCTTTAGTGAGTTATCTATTCTGGTCGCGATCTTTACATCGTGTACATAATAACAGTGTATATTTCATTCAGGTACCGTTGTTTGTTTAATCAGTTTGTTTGTCATGCAGTGTCAATGCACTCCCCTGATTGGTCGCTTCGCAGTCAACGCAAACGTTAGCACAGCGGCCGCGTGCCGGCTAGTTGGATTATATTGTCCGACTTAGCTTTTAATAACGTCACTGCACTGTCTGAAACGCTGAATTTGGCCGTACATCACTGTTAGCCCTAATTCGTAATAAAGACCTGGAATCCAAGCGAATGGTGATAATGATGAGTTATTGGTGTTTTTGGTGATCTTAATTATGTGAATGCTATGTTGAGCTTTGAATTGTATCTTGGTACAATACATCTCATTAATTTAGTTTTTGTTGTCTTGTTTTTTGTTTTCCACTTTAACTTAGCTCTTGACTCACCTGTGGATAAGTGATGATACTGTTAAAGATGGTATGGTAAACTCATACTCCTTATTGGTTTCTATCTGACATCGTTTCGCCACGCTATCTCTCTTTGCCGCCGCAAGTCTCCCACAAGATCAGAATTATGAAAATTCAAAAATTAAAAATTCTTAAATTGTCCATGCTGGGGATTAAACCCCATCTCCCACTAATAAGGCGTCAAATAACCACACTTTTAAACATAACACATCTTGTAAACTTTCAGTGTCAACAACTAAGGCCGTCAAATTGTATACTACTGTGTCTGTTATTTCTGTCTTTTTTTGTTTTATTTTTCCTTTTTCGTGGTGTACAATAAAAGTGTGTAAATAAAAATAAATAAATAATACTAAATAAGTAATCATACTTAACGAGTTTTCACCGTCACTTCGTCTGGCTTTGTCTGACCTGCCTGTTGCCCGTATTAGAAAGTGTCCTATGTCCTTCCCCAGCATGCAATCTACGAGTATCTCCTTGCCACCATTAATCAAAATAAATACAACGCGCGTTAGGCGAGGTGTGTTTTGGTGTGAATTTACTGATTTATTTTCGAATTTATAATATTAGTATTTATTTATTTATTTATCCAAAGCGCCACCAACAGATTTATATGTTAAAAAAATAAACATTTTAAAAACCTTAAGTGCTAGGATATACATATAAATCAATTTAGAGGTAACTACAGCATGCCTACTATAATAACTTAAGTCGACGCTAATATGTCGCTAATAATATGGACTTTAAGTTGTACAAAAAGTAAAGTAAATTTTATTTAGCTGTAAGTTTTGAACTGGTAACTCACGCCGCGTCATCTAACTCACTAACTAACTATGAAATTAGCAGGGCCTTTGACGCAGCGTTTCAGAGGAAATTCTATTAGAAAACGTTTGAAGCTCTAGTGCCGGGTAATGGCCCATTAGAGCAACCCTCCCCTGCCCCCCTTCGCCCCCTCACCATTCTGGTATTAGGGAATGTGGAAGTTTTAGACTTTTCAAATTTTCACACAAATATGAAAATAAACGACTTCTTCACTCGACATACCAATTCTGATCTATATTTTAAAGTAATTGGCGGTATTACTTTCTATACATTTGTCATTTCCTATCTTTAATATAAATTAATCAAATTTGGGTTAAAATTAATCAAATTTTCTATTTGTAGTTTAGATTCCAAAAATATGAATTTATTTTCCCACCACAGCATATGTTCCAGTGGGTTCCAGTCCCATCAGGGGTACATTTTTGTGATGAAAGTAGCATTGACCTACCTTTAAAAAAGGCATTTTCCTTCACTTTTTAGGAAAATTGAACGTTACGGGTATGTAGGTAAAAAGAGGCATTTTTTCTAATTTAATTTCTTTGTCTAAGATAGTTAACCCCAACCACACGACGGTGTTCATAAAAATGCATTGAATAAAAAATCATTTATTCCAAATACGCAGGGTTTCAAAAATTCCATTTAACAGTAGGCGCCGACTCTCCTCCCAAGTTATTTAACGTAAAATGTAATTCGAAACCGGGCCCAAGTACTCCGCGGCAATAATGAGATCACGAATGCGACGCCGGGGGGCGGGGGTTGTATGGCGTCGCCGTTTATTGGTTTTACATATGTAAAACAGCTCGTATAGGCCGGCCTGAATACGGAATGTTCATGTTTTGTGAATATTCTTATTTCTTAACTGGTCTTACGCGATGCTTACGAAAAACAGCTGAGCCCCGAACTTCCATGCGCGTGTCTCGGCAGTCTAAAAAATAAACCTTGGAATGTACTCGTAGTTAAAATTCAAAATTATACACCACGTGATGTAAATTGCGGCATAATATAGTAATATTATGCCGAAGCGAGTTGCGAAGTTGAAGTGGCAATGGGCGGGGCACATAGCTCGGAGAACCGATGGACGTTGGGGTCCCAAGGTGCTGGAATAGCGACCTCGCACCGGTAAACGTAGCGTTGGTCGACCCCCCACAAGGTGGACAGACGACATCAAACGAGTCGCAGGGAGCCGCTGGATACAGGCGGCCCAAGACCGTGGCCGTTGGAACTCCTTACAAAAGACCTATGTCCAGCAGTGGACGTCTATCGGTTGAAATGATGATGATGATGATGCCGTAGCGGTGATAGCCTTGTGGTTAGGGCGTCAGCCTCCTAATCAGAGGTCGGCGGTTCGAATCCGGGCACGCACATCTAACTTTTCAGAGTTATGTGCGTTTTAAAAAAATTAAAATATCACTTGCTTCAACGGTGAAGGAAAACATCGTGAGGAAACCTGCACGCCTGAGAGTTCTCCATAATGTTCTCAAAGGCGTGGAAGTCTGCCAATCCGCACATGGCCAGCGTGGTGGACTATGGCCAAACCCTTCTCATAATGAGAGGAGACCCGTGCTCTGTAGTGAGCCGGTAATGGGTTGATCATGATGATGATGATGATGCCGCAAAAAACGCGCTCTCATGTACTTGTTACGACTGCGTTGTAACAAGTACATGAGAATGTATGCCCAACAATTTACTTGTCTTGCATTTGACAGAGCAACAGCGCTCGTCGCCTGAGTCCGATTGTATTTACCGCCCATACCAGGACACCAGCTCCCCGACGTGTTCAATTGGACTCATTTAATGAAGATAGTTACAGTAATTAATGACCACGCGGCAAGGGAGTCCACCCCACAATTAAAACTTCTTGCGGAACTTTTGCAACTTGCGGGGTGTGTAGTTCGCGAGGGTTCAGTTAACAAGTACCTACTCGCGTTAAGACTAAATGAAGAACAGAAAAAATTGTCTTGATAAACTTTGAAGATGTTTCTGTTGACGCCTTAGTTTACTGATAGTTCTTTTCGAATTTTTTCGTCGTGTCACCGATAATTTAACATGTAAGGGTTTATCATGATCATCAGATTACCGGCTCACTACAGAGCACGGGTCTCCTCTCAATATGAGAAGGGTTTGGCCATAGTCCACCACGCTGGCCATGTGCGGATTCGCAGACTTCACATGCTTTTAAGAACATTATGGAGAACTCTTAGGCGTGCAGGTTTCCTCGCGATGTTTTCCTTCACCGTTCAAGCAAGTGATATTTTTATTTTTATTTTTTTTTAAACGCACATAACTCCAACAAGTAAGATGATTCGAACCGCTGACCTCTAATAAGAAGGCTGACGCCCTAACCACTAGGCTATCACCGCTCCGTAAGGGTTGCCTGATATCAATTTATAAAGTGATATTCACGTAAACACTACACCCTCGCATTCAGTCTTAAGATGGTGATGCATTTAAGACTGAGACTCGCAGTATCTGGGATTGCTTCTACAGTAACAAGTTCGTGTACGCTGCGGAGAGCAAGTCAAACAAACAGAAAAATAGACCCCGTTTAAAGTGAAGTCGATGGTATTTAACAATTGGACTGAGAAAAAGGTTTATCTGAAGTGTTTGCGAGGTCTGACACTGTTTGTTTGGGAACGGAGGCTCGAGGGCGAGGCATTGCTGCAAACTATTTCGCTAAATGGGTTAAAGCTTGGCTCTTCGATCGCTCGCTCCACTCGACGCAAAGTTCTTGACTTTTAAATATCGGACAGGAGCGTGATTTACAGTCTCGCTTATCTGGTCCGGTGGCAGCGTCGCTGATTCGCTAGCGAAATGTCACGTTTATTTGGTGTTTTTCGCTTGATTTAAAAAATGCCAATTGTATATTATGCACGCTGGTGCAGAACCCTTCGTGTGGGAGTCCAACTCGCACTCGGCTGATTTTTAAATATACCCATGTCTATATATAATATTATAGTAGTATTATAAATATAATATAGTATATATTATAAATTTAGAAGTAACTCTGTACCCTTTTCACTCCAAAGTCGTAAACAGAGTTCAATTGAATTTGTCACGGTAAATTGCTACCTAAAGACATAGGGTACTTTTGACTATAGAGTTATCACTTAATTAATCAAAAAACTTAATCGAGGCGGGCCAAGTGGCGGGTTTTAGCTAGATTCTATGAAAATATGATGTAATTTGACGACCTCCGTGGCGCAGTACTTACGCTGTCGCATTATAAAGTTGGAGGTCCTGGGTTCGATTCCTGGCTCGAGTCTGATCTGGTGGGAGGCTTTGGACATGTCTAGTTACCACCCTACCGACAAAGTCGTGTCGCCAAGCGATTTAGCGTTCAGGCACGATGTCGCGTAGAAACCAGTTAGGAGCTTGGGTTAACCATACTCCTAACAGGTTAGCCCGCTACCATCCTAGATATCTCATCACTAACCACCAGGTGAGATAGCCGTCAAAGGCTAACTTTTAGTGTATAAAAAAAAAACATGTAAGCGTGAATCACAAGCAGTTAATAATGCAAAATGGAGCCATATATAAATCGAAGAGCACTTACGCTGTCGCTCGCGATACAACTTTAATGGCGGCACACTGGCTCTGTCGAGTAAGTCACGCAAGCCTACATACGCCACATGTTAACTTATGAAAATAGCTTTCATATAGGCCCATTATTCACTGAATATGCCTCTTCATCTATTTCTTAGCGTGTTAGACCTAGGATCACAAGGTCCTGAGTTCGATTACCAAGTCAGTACTTAAATTATTTGGTTTTGGGTTTTTCCGCTAAGTTCTCAGTACCAACCACGACTTTGGAAATCGCCATTGTACCGCCGCTTAGACAACACCTTATGCTGTAGAAGCAGGTTAAGTCAAAGTCAAAACGAAAAGCAGAAACCCACCAAATCAGTTAGATAGTGATAGGATCATATTGATTTTTCATTTCTCTGCTGTGGTAAGCTTATTATTATATAAACTTTATAAGGTTTCCTACGAACGCGATTCTGACGACCTCCGACCTCGACCCGACGTGCGCTGTAGCATTTTTTAAGTTGGAGATCCTGGTTTTTAAGTTGGAGGTCCTGGGTTTGATTCCCGGCTCGAGTCTGGTCTGGTGGGAGGGTTCGGCTGTGGCCAGTTACCACCCTACCCACAAAGACGTGTCGCCAAGCGATTTAGCGTTGCGGCATGATCATAACCCTAACAGGTTAGCCCGCTACCATCTTATCACTTACCATCAAGTGAGGTCAAGGGCTAACTAGTGAGGTATAAAAAAACAATTTCCATTTCCGGTTTCCTGATGATAAAGCTGCTATGACACCTAATGGTAAGTGATGATGCCTATACCTACTCGTTGTGGTTGCCGTGGGGACAGCACTTTTAGAGCCCGTCTTAACTAATATGTGATGATAATCGTTTGAGTGCATCAACCATGCAGCAGCGCAGTAACTGCATCCTAGACCCCCACAGCTCCTCAGCCACCTTAGAAACCTCTCCAATGAGAGAGAAAGCTGTGACCAGGCTCCGGATAGCTATGGTCTACCAAACCAAAGCTATATATCCCATATCCAGCTGCACTACCCCCCCCCACCAAGTGCGCATTGCATTAATCAATCCTTATTACATTACTAACCGTAACAATTAAACTCCAAAATAAACACAATATTAATATTCATTTATATCAACACCGCATTCGATATGAACGGTATTAATTTAACGTCGGAATTGTATTCAAAGTAATAATCAGTTTACTCATCTGGGAAGCTTTGATAACGCTTCATCTGCTAATGTGTTGATTATATTTATGCATTGGTATTTTAATTTTAATAAGCTGTGATAGCCTAGTGGTTAGCGTCAGCCTCCAAATCAGAGGTCGGGGGTTCGAACCCGGGTACGCCTATAACTGTTCGGAGTAATGTGCGTTTTTAAGCAATTAAAATATCACTTGCTTCAACGGTGAAGGAAAACATCGTGAGGAAACATGCACACCTGAGAGTTCTCCATAATGTTCTTAAAAGCATGTGAAGTCTGCGAATCCGCACATGGCCAGCGTGGTGGACTATGACCGAACCCTTCTCATATTGAGAGGAGACCCGTGCTCTGTAGTGAGCCGAGAATGGGTTGATCATGATGATTTTAATTTTATAATAGCAATAATATTGAATATTGTGCAGCGCTATACGCGTGCAGAAGCAAAACTTCCTAATCATCAGGTATGAGTATTTGAACACTAGTTTTTTACACTTTACAAGTTAGCCCTTGACGGCTATCTCACTTGATGGTAAGTGAAGAAGCAGTCTAGAATGGTAGCAAGCTAACCTGTTAGGAGTATGGTAAACCCAAGCTCCTAATTGGTTCCTACGCGACATCGTGCCGGAACGCTAAACCCGTTTTGCGACACGTCTTTGTCGGTAGGTTGGTAACTAGCCACGGTTGAAGCCTCCCACCAGATAAAAATTGGTGAAGACTTTATCTAATGTCCTACTCGTAAGTAACTGGATGAGATAGAGATAAATGAGTTGAACAGTCGGCTGTTGAACATTCCTCAAGTCTTTCAGAAGTTTTCCGCTACGTTAGCAAATAACTACAAGTCGAGAGTGTTATGCATAAATCATCGCAGGGTACGCCCATCGATTTAGCGCGCCTCATAAATTTACAGCCGGGAATATTGTGTGTGTATGTATTGTATGTCGGCACAGGAATGGCGCTAGAACATTCTCACTACACTGCGCCTAGTATGCGACGTACGGTTAGCAACAACATTTTTTTTTTAATCCACTACAAGTGAGCCCTTGACGGCAATCTCACCTAATGATAAATGATGATACAGTCTAAGATGTTAGCGGGCTAGCCTGTTAGGGGTATTTTAAACCCATACTCCTAATCGGTTTATACGCGACATCGTGCCGGAACGCTAAATCGCTTGACAGGTCTTTGTCGGTAGGGTGGTAACTAGCCACGGCTTAAGCCTCCCACCAGAGCAGACTCGAGCCAGGAATCGAACCCAGGACCTCCAACTTTATAATGCGACAGCGCGCACGCTGCGCCACGGAGGTCGTCAAAATACCCACCATATGTTATATCCACTACCGACATTTTGGTTATACGTTTGCACGCAGCGTAGGTTTTACTTTTCGGGATAAAAAGCCGATAATCTTCATCGTCTTTTAAAGGTTTAAATATATATATTTATAAGGATGGCGCGCTCCCATCTAACTTCTCTCCTTTTCAGACGGAGAATACAACTATTGCTTACAAGTGTGACACCCTGAACTTAAATAAAAATTATGTTTACATAGACAAATAATTTCTTCATAAAAAGTGTATGCATAAAAATCTTCGAATTGTTTTTTGGGACAACCACTTCAAAAACCATGAAGATCTTCCCGGTGCATTGTTGTGAGTTGTGCTCTTAAAAGCGGAAGGTCCTGAGTTCGATCCCCGGTAGGCACAATTTATCATTTCTGAATTTTCTAGTCTTTTCTTGTGAGAGCTTTCAGCCGTTGTTGGTTACCTAGCCGCCTAGCGATTTAGCGTCCCAAATTCGCATACCAACCAATTAGTATGGTTTACCATAGCCCGAACAGGTCAGCTACCATAGATTTACCACGAGTGAGATTTCCGTCGAAGACTAATGTAGAATAAAAAAAAAGACGTGTGGCACTCGGGGACTGCCGCGGTAATAATATAATTATTAAACAGCTGCTTATGTATTCGTCCGATTTCGGAGCAGCTCGTCTCGATTCGTGCGAGCTTCGTAGAGTCGTACAATACGGCTAGTTGCACGCACACAAACACCGTGTCGAAGACTGCCGAAAAGAAACGACGTTAGACAATGCACGGCCTTCAAGCCACACCTCCGTGCCCGTCGGAGTGGGGAGCGTGAGGTTTTTTTTCGTTACGGAATTTCTGGATTCGGTCCCCGCGCTCAAGGCCCTCGATAGAAGCTATGCAATAGCTTAAAAATAATATATACATTGTACTGTTTTTTGCTGTCCCTACTCAGTATGTTAACCCCACGGCACCTCCCGTCGCTATTACACGCCCGGCTCGCTGCCGCGATACTGATGTGATTTACATCCTTCATTGCTGTCAACGTATTTGGGTTTTATGGAACGGGACTTCGATTTATTTTGCCGACGGTCGCCGGCCGTTTACTATTTTAGTGCGTTGTCGTGGAAACCAAGGACATATTTTTGACGAGCCTTTGTTCAGCACGGGCGGATTTATAAACTTTTGAGCTCAAAAAAGCCCGCTCTAAGTGTGATATCTGTAAGTGTATAACTAAAAACTTTGTAGACAACCTAATTTCATCATTTTCAATGCCTTTTTGGTTAACGTGGATTTTCGTCAGTATTTGCCCGACTAGTTGCGAACACTTGGGATTCTTATTCATGTTACAATTACAAACACACTGATAGGTCCAGATCCGAGCCGAGAATAAATTAAAATTCATAGATTATAGGGTATTATGTTAGCGTCTGGTCTGGTACCGTCTGCTAAAAATATTAAATTGTTTTTAGTTAATACTAAGTAAATATAATGATGTAAAAATCTGTTATATACAAGCGATTTAGCGTTCCGGCACGATGTCGCGTAGACCAATTAGGAGTGTGGGTTTACCATACACCTAACAGGTTAGCCAGGTAAGATAGCCGTCAAGGGCTAACTTTTAGTGTATAAAAAAAAGGTATGAATGCAAAAAAAAATATGAAACAATTTTCGTCGCACGAAAATGTACTTCGACGTAATGCTAGTACCAACCTAAATAGATATATCAGGAAAATAGAGACTTAAAATCCCTTAAAATGACCCCTGTAATGTACCGTAATTGTATATTTAGCCGTCACTAGGTTCATCAGGCGGCGGGATTGCGCCAAGATTGCCGGCGGCTTAACGCGGTTACCAACTCATCTAACCGGGAATTGATGGAAACGCCACTTAACTACGTGCCGAGATGAGCTCCTCTCAAAAATAGATCTACTATTCAATATGAACAGCTAATGGGTGTTAGAAAATAAAATATGGGTGCTTTTAAAACAGACATCTATTTGACACCTCTAAAAGTATACATTGTTCTCTGAATTACTGAATCAGCCACTATCAATGTTCGTCTAAAAAATTATACTATATACTATATAATTATATAACATAACAAATATATTGACTTTAGAAGTAAAATTATTGACATCTCTTATAATAGTACTAATTGACATTTGTAAATGAAATCTTGACTTGAATGTTCTAATTTTAATATATCATGTGATTAGTTTTTGATTCTTGCTTTTGGAGTTGATTATATTGCGGTTTTTTTTATGTGCGGTATTTGTGAACATTATGAAAACCTGTAAAAAGCTAAACATTCAAATTAGCTCACTACGGTAAAAAATGGTCATGAAAAATCTATGAAAGAAAGAAAGAAAGAAAGAAAGAAAGAAAGAAAAAGATTTTTATTAGGTCATAATTTGCTATACATACTATCTCTACTATATATACATATCGACATGACCAAATAAAGGCAACCCACTCAGCGTCAGCTGCGGCAAGCCGCAGCGCTGGTTTTCAGTGGGAGCCTGAATAATGGTAGCATCACGGACGCGATCACCTATATATACATGCATAATCACAAAAGATCAGAAAAATTAAAAAAACAAAAAATAAAAAACAAGACAAAGAAAAAACGATATTACCAATTATTAAAAAATACTAAAACTAAAACTAATACTAATACTAAAACTAAAACTAACACGAATACTTATTCCAAGTGCTGGAACGATAATATTTATTTTTCTACCTATCATTTAAATTTTTTGTTGTGCTATAAGATAAATTTTCAATCTATACTTAAATACTGCTGCCGATTGAACCGACCTAATCGGGGGTGGCAAATCGTTCCAGCACTTAGTAGCCGCAAATTTAAAACTTCCCTTAAAAGCTGCTGTCTTATGCCTGGGTATAGAGAGCAAGAGGGAAGAATACCGAGAGATACGAGCCGATTTATCCCCTAGCCACATCAATTTTTTCCTCAAGTATTCTGGAATTCCGTTTTTAATAATTCCAAAAATTAACGTGGCTAAGTGGAGTCTTCTTCGTGCCTCCATCCTCAATATGTTAGCTTCATTGATGAAGGGAGTGACGTGTGAGCGTGACGGAATGTTAAAGTAAAATCTCGCACAAGCGTTCTGTACGCGTTGTATAAGTCTTTTCGTCTTACTGAGAAGTCGAGGCCCATAAACAGGTGAGGTTTTCCGTAATAAATAAATAAATAAATTTACTATACTATACTATATTATCTTATCCACTATTATACAACTCAGCATGACGTTTATTTTTCAGCACCTACATTAGTGTTTCATTTTGCAAAACATATAACCTTAAACTACCAGCAAAGACTAATCAATACATCAATAATTTAGAAACGTGGAGTTCTATAATCCGTGTCTAAATCAGTAAATTTGATGGCGATTTAAGTATCATAACATAATATAATTCTTGTTCTTTGTTTGACTTTTTGGAATATTTATAAGGTAGCTGTAAATAGACGAAGTAGTCTATTCGATTTTTCATTTTCCTTTTACTTAATAATAAAATCAGTAGTATCTGTGCGAGAAAAAACAGTAGCTTGACTTATTATTCCCCATCAAATGTTATTTAATTATAATAGCAAAATTTAATAAAAGTTTGTGCATCATTGGAATTTTGTCCTTGTTGTTGAGCGATGTTTGTATCTTCTTAAAGTTCATCTATGTCTCAGAGGGCCCTTGTGAGGTTTCCGGGACTTGCGAAAGAAAACCTCAGTTCCAACTCGGAGTATGATGAGTCTATGATCTTATTTTAGTAGTAAAATAACCAAGAATGAAGGCACAATGTGTTCTCTGCATATATAGGAGAACACATTGCGCATTGCGGGGGTTGAACGACCCCGGCTTCCTAAGCTATTTTCTTTGGTGATCTCCACTAAAATATGTTTACCAATAGATTTACGAAAGAATCCGAATTTGCCATATATTTAATTCGTATCAGTAATTTATTTAATACTAGCTGTTGCCCGCGACTTCGTCTGCGTAGATTTGCTGATGTAAAATTGCCCATTTTCGTGTTTCTAAATTAAAAAACAGAGGACTTTCATACAAACTTCCAACCCCTATTTTACCCCCTTAGGGGTGGAATTCCCAAATATCTTTTCTTAGCTGACATCTCTTAACTACCAACTAGCTACTTGCTAAATTATAGCTTTATACGTACAATAGTTTTTGTGATCTCATGCTTAATCAGAAAGTATGTAAGTAAGTGACCTTTCGCTTTTATATATATAGATTAAGTATTTAAATAATTGCATTAGAAAATAATATTATTAGCAAATAATATTATTGCGTATCTTCAGACGATAACAGACGATAAAATATTGAAAAAATTACAGTAAATTATGTCAAAAACTACCAATAGGTAATATACTAATAACAATGAAATAATGTAAGTGTTGTGTGTTCAAACAAATTGTAGATATGGTGTAATATTGAAATTGCATGAGTAAGAACAAGATCGCAGAAGACAGATGAAGATGTGAGAAGAAAACAAAAAGCTCGTGGATGTTAAATTGACTCTAGTAGGGAGTCCGTTTCATGCGCGACTCCCTAATCGAGTCAGGTTGACTTCCTTGAGGCTCAATCTACTTCCAGGAGAGAAGAGAAAACAGAAGAGTAAAGAAGAATGTGCCAGAAGAATTTTGTTCGGCTTTAATTTTGTTTGTGATACATCATTTTGATATCTTATAGAATACTAGCTGTTACCCGCGACTTCGTCTGCGTAGAATTGCTGATTTCCCGTGAGATTGAGGTTTCCCGTGCGAAACATGCCCTGCTTTTTTTTAGATATTTATAAGATCTACAATTAATTAGAACATTTTATATTGGTTCTATCTTTTATAGTTACGCAAAATAAGTAACTTTTCTGGTTGATTTTTTACACCTTGTGTCCGAAAAAACCCATATATCTTACGAAACCCTATTTTTTCCAAAATAAAATTATGCTATGTTACTCGTGGATAATGTAGCTTTCGAATGGTGAAAGATTTTTTAAAAACGGTCCAGTAGTTTTTGCGTCTATTCATTACAACCAAAGAAATAAAGTTTTCCTCTTTATAAGATTAATGTAGACAATACACGTACTTGAACGCTTTGCTAATTCAAACAATAATAATAAGGTACCTAAGTAAAATAAATTGAAATTGTATGGAGTTTTATAAAACATTTTATATAAATGAAATAACGGAATCTTTTTTTTGTTTCGTAAAACCTTATCTATATAGTATAATATTGTTTTAAAGGTGATATTTATATCGATAAAAGTATTTTTTGTTAATTTATTCTTCATAAAACTTGTTATTTTAAATGTGTTTGAATTAAATGTACTTACTTCTGTCTTGAATATCGCATTAAGTGTGTAATAAGTTAAGCGCTTTTAATATGATACCTGTGTAATGCTTAAGCGGCTTGAGATTAACGGTAACTGTATTAGGTTATTCGGCAAACGACACATTTTAATTGAAAGTATATTTTAATTATTACCATTATATGCTAGTCACCGCATGTTTTTCATTACTGATGTTCAATCATTTTATTATGAAATTGCGGGCGATAATATCTTTAATCAATTTTACATAAAACTTAGATTAACCTACAATTAAAAATCTTAAAAAAATAAATAAAAATATTTAAACATCATAACTAAAATATATTATTGAATTTCATTACTTACGTCTATACAAGTACAAGGTGTCTCAAAAGTAAGTTCACATTTGCTTATCTTATTACGCGAAAGCAACTATTCTGAGGGGCGCGGGGGGTATGTCAGTCGGTAGTCTGGCTCTTGGGAATTTAGTCGCTATGGAGCGTTTCTCTCTTCGTAGAAAATTCTGCAGTATTCGACATATTCGTCACTTAAATGATGCGCCTAGCACTCGTCTCATTGCAAAATGGGTTGAGAAGTTTGAAGAGACTGGGTCAACTCTGGAGAAACCAAAATCTGGGCGACCAAGAACATCAAGAACAGCCGAAAACGTGGACAGTGTTACTCAGTCTATTCGAGATGATCCAAACCTCTCGATTCGGAAGCGTGCTGTTGCTTTAAATGTGCACAGATCTTCATTATGCCGCATTTTACACAAAGATTTAAAGCTGCACCCGTACAAAATTCAGTTAGTGCAAGAACTGAAGCCTCAAGATGCTGGTCAGAGGCTTGCCTTTGTAAATCAGATGATTGAGCGCTTTCCAACGTTCACCAACATCTTGTTTTCCGATGAAGCCCATTTTCATCTGAATGGGCATGTAAACAAGCAAAATTGTCGTTATTGGAGTGCAACCAACCCAAAACAAAAACATCAGAAACCGCTACATTCACCCAAAGTCACCGTATGGGCAGCGATGTCGGCGCGAGGAATTATCGGCCCTTACTTTTTTGAAGATGGAAGGGGACGCACACTCACAGTGAATTCAGAGCGTTATGTGGAGATGTTAGACGAGTTTTTCGTACCCCAACTGCAAAACTTTCCTGGTTACAACCAAAGAACATGGTTCCAGCAGGATGGAGCAACTTCACACACGTCCAACAGATCTCTGCCTCGAGTTCGAGAAATTTTTCCGAACAAATTAATCTCCAGGCGAGGTGACATAAATTGGCCTCCACGGAGTCCCGATTTAACGCCTATGGATTTTTTCCTGTGGGGTTATGTCAAATCAAAAGTTTACGCTAATAAACCGACTTCCCTGGCACAATTAAAAGAAAATATCCGTCATGAAATGGCAGCCATCACGGAGACTACCTGCCGAGCTGTCATAGGCAATTTTAGTGCCCGACTAAATGAATGCCGAGAGCGCAACGGTTTACATTTGGACGATGTTATTTTTAAAAAATAAATTCCCAAACAGTGTACTTCAATATAAAATAAACATTTTTTCAATAAAGCTAAGACTTTTCTTTTAAAAAAAGATTTAAATGTGAACTTTCTTTTGAGACACCTTGTACCAACTCAGGAATAATTTGGAAAATTCTTTCGGCATCCTTTGTACATGGGCATGTGTTCAAAAGTCTTGCATGACATTTAGATGAATGTGTGTAAAATCTAAATCCTTCCTATTTCCATAGTCCATCGAAACTACAGCTGATTATATGGTTGACACCGCGTGTTTTTCATAATTTATGTCTATACAAGTACCAACTCAGGAATGATTTTTAAAATCCTTTCGGCATCCCTTGTACATTTGAAACGTGATTGTTTTATGCAAGACCTCGAACGTCGCTTGTTACAATCCTGCCGAAAAATACAAACGCCAAGCGATTATGCGTTCCGGTACGATGTCGCGTAAAAACCGATTACCGGTATGGGTGTAATATGACTGCCATACTCTTGACAGTTAGCTTCCATCTTAGACTGCATCATCACTTACTGTCAGGTGAAATTGCAGTCAAGAACTAACTTGGATTTGAGAAAAAAAATATATATTTTTTACTACAATTTAGCCCTTGACGGCTATCCCACCTGGTGGTAAGTGATGATGCTATCTAGGATGGTAGCGGGTAGGTAGGTATAGGTATAATAGTCAGTAGGGTGGTAACTAGCCGCGGCCGAAGTCTCCCACCAGACAAAGTGAGAAGTAATAAACCACTTACATATATATATTTGCGTCGGTGGTTAAAAGAGCTGTTCTTGTGGCCTCTTGTATAAATCTAAATATAGATCGCCCTGTAAATAACAATTTAACGTTATAATAATTTAATTTTGATAACGTTTAACGCTAATACAATTAAGTTTGCGTGGAGTTCGTAATAAATTCACGACATTCGGGCCAGGTTTTGCGTAGGGCTTAACTTAATGACTTGAAACGGGAAATATATGTACGAGATTTTAAACAATTTCAGTTCGTAGCACTTTTTAACTCTTACAATTTATGTCGTCTCCACAATACGGGTTGCTTAGTGTGGAGGCCACTGGAAATGGATTTAATTTAACCTTTTTGCAAATAAAATTGAATATCTTGATACCCTAAGCTTTTCCTTCTTTCTGGTGGGAGACTTCAGCTGTGGGTAGGTAGTTACCACTCAATCGACGAACACGCGTTGCCGGTATGATCCCGTGTAGAAACGGATTACAAGGATGGAGTTTAGCCAACACTGTGTGACTCTTCTGGTGCTGCAGATGTTCTTGGGCCACGTCAATCTTTTTATACACTACAAAGTTAGCCCTTGATGGCTATGTCACCTGATGGTAAGTGATGATGCAGCCCAGGATGGTAGCGGGCTAACCTGTTTGGGGTATGGTAAACACACACTCCTAAATGGTTTCTACGCGACATCGTCCCCGAACGTTAAATCGCTTGGTACGTCTTTGTCGGTAGGGTGATAACAAACCACAGCTGAAGCTTTCCACCAAACCAGACTGAAGCTGGGAATCGAACCCAGGACCTCCAACTTTATAATGTGACAGCGCGCCACGGAGGCCGTCTGCTCGTTTACCCGCGATGTTTGATGATGTAAGCAGGCCTCTTCCCAGCCAAGTTTGATAGAATTATGATGATAAATATTAGTATGTGACTTTATGTTAAATTTCTACAGATACCTACAAATTTCGAACCCCTATTCTGCCCCCTTAGACAATGAATTTACCAAAGTCATTTTTATAGCATGTTTAAATTTAATAACTAAAGTATGCTCTTCCATCTCAAATTTCTCCCTCCGCTGGTTTGGACTGAGCGTTGTCAGATTTGTTAGCCAATCAGTCACCTTTTCGTACTATATACACAGAGGATAGAAGCGTGCATTTAATATACTTTTTTTTATCCACTACAAGTAAGCCCTTGACGACAATCGCACCTGATGGTAAGTGATGCTGCAATCTTAGATGGTAGCTGACTAAACTGTTAGGGGCATGGAAAACCCACACTCCTAATTGGTTTCTACGCGACATCGTGCCGAAACGCTAAATCGCTTGGCGACACGTCTTCGTCGGTAGGGTGGTAACTAGCCACGGCCGAAAGCCTCCCACCAGACCAGACTCGAGCCGGGAATTGAACCCAGGACCTCCAACTTTAAAATGCAACAGCGCACGCACTGCGCCACGGAGGTCGTCAAAACTTTACTTAATTAGAGTATAAAAATTCACGAAATCCTCTTTGTGGGTAATCGCAATACGCCCGCAGATATGCCATTCATTTTAATTTCCATCGGGACCCGCGGGACCTCATTAAAGCCGCGATGTCTCAGTAACAAGCGCAGTAGGGACTTTTATAAAGGGACGCGAACCTCGCGGGACTCTCGAGTGTCATTTTTATAGTCCTCTCTGCGGATAATTAATTGGAGCAAAATGGAAATGTATCTTCGAAATAAAGAGGCGATCTCCCACTTGTCAACTGCCTGTCAAATCCGCTTGTGCTAATAACAACTAACTCGAAAGGAATCGGGTTTTTAGTCAGCTAGTATAATAAGGCTGATCAAATTTTGTTTTGTTTAACGCAATTCTATTAAATCCCCGATAGTTTTTAGAATGGAGAAGCGGTGATAGCCTAGTGGTTAGGGCGTCAGCCTCCTAATCAGAGGTCGGCGGTTCGAATCCCGGCATGCACCTCGGAGTTATGTGCGGTTTTAAAACATTAGAATATCACTTGTTTCAATGGTGAAGGAAAACATCGTGAGGAAACCTGCACGCTTGAGAGTTCACCATAATGTTCTCAAAGGTGTGTTAAGTCTGCCAATCCGCACATGGCCAGCGTGGTGGACTATGGCCAAACCCTTCTCATATCGAGAGGAGACCCGTGCTCTGTAGTGAACAGAGAATGGATTGTCCATGACATGCTCTGTAGTGAATCATCATGATGATGTAAAAAAAGAATTCGTACGCCTTAAGACAAATAAATTATCGCTAAACTTGTATTTTTTTTCTGTTGGAAAGACGTTTTAAACAAAGATTAATGGATTTCGACAGGCTTCATTATTATCTATATACAGATTTATCTGTACGTTTAGTCTGTGGAGAAATCGACTCAATGCACGCGGGAGTAGCGCGCGATTTGAACAGGAAATATTGAACGCAGCAATTGACTAATGGTTGGTTGTTAGTTTTCAATATACAGTGTTTCGTTATTACTCGAAAGTATTTTATTTTTTCAGTTCACTTACTTTACAAACGTGATCGGGAACTGATATACACAGTGGCAAGAAACCGCGTAAGCCGCTAGCTGATTTGGTATATTTTAAACGCACTTTGATGTGAAAATCAACAAAATACTTATAACATAATTTTTTATATTTAGTGTACACAAATTGGCTGCATATCGCATTCTGTAGACGTCGCCTTCATCCGCAAACAAATTCATACGTTAAAACTAGTATATTTATTATCTATTTTCTTATAAAGACCTCCGACCTCCGCGGTGCAACGCGTGCACTGTCGTATTATAAAGTTGGAGGTCCTGGGTTCGATTTTCAACTCGAATCTGGTCTGTTGAAGGCTTCAGCCGTCGCTGTTACTACATTGTATATAACCGGACAAGTGTCGCCAAGCGATTAAGCGTTCCAACACGATATCACGTAGCAGCCAAATAGGAGTATGAGTTTACCATATTCAAAATAATCTCTTTATTCAAATAGTCCTTAAAAAGGCACTTTTGACACGTCAATAATTTACATAGTAGTTATTTCATGGTGATAACTATATTCGTTAACTTAAAACTAAAGCTATGAGGGTTCCAAACGCGCCCCGGTCTAAGAAGAAGCCCACAACAAACCTAGCCGGGTACTTGCTAGGAGCTTGCTACTTGTTAGGAGTATGCTAACTTAGCATACTCCTAATAGGTTAGCACGCTACCATCCTAGCGTGCAAGCTCTCTACCACTAATCAGCTAACTTTTAGTGGATACAAAATAGCTTCCTTAGAATACAAAGCTCATTCATAACGTTTTCAATTTCCAGTATAAAATACCCAAAAAGGAGGAGATCGCGGAGCAGCAGCAACAGGAGCCAGACAATCCTCTCATGAGGAAGAAGAAGACCCCGGAGGAGTTGGCTGCAGAGGCTGAGCTCGAAGACCAGGACGAGTTCACTAGTAAGTACCACATCCTCACTGCATCACCTTTTATAACGTGCAACACCCAACTATCTGAAGAAGCTGCGGTCTTATAGTACTATAACTCAAAACAGTATTAAAAAAAAAAAAAGGATTATTAGACCAGCTTTAGCCCGCGGCTTTGCTCACCATAAGTTGGTAGTTCTAGTTCTAGCTTCAAAACTAACAGACTTTTATAAAAAATGCAATCCCTTTATTCGCTTTTCAAAAATCCATAGCGAATGCCTTGCCTTATGCCTATTCGATATCGACGAAAGAAATAAAGAGAAAAAAAGGGGAAAATGTTTACTTGGGAACCCCGTCACAAAATACATTTTATACAATAAAATAGACCAATAAATGTGCGTTTAAATTGCGTGGAAAATACGCATGGAGCGGTTAGGCATACCCTCCCGAAGTCTGTGTCTTCCAATAATTGAAAACTTGTTCAACTTGTTTTCCATCAAAAGTCGTCTTATTAAGAAAACCGAAAGTTTTTTTTTAATACTAAACTAATATAAATAATTGATAAAATTTTTGTATTCCAGAATTGAAAAACACCATCGAAACGCAAGTGAACGAACTCAAGTCCCAGATTGAGAGCAAGTGCGTGATGCAGTGAGCACCGGCCACGCGCGCACCGTCACCCACCCGAATACATGATGTAGCTGTGCTGAGCCACCCACACCCACACCCACAACCACACCCACACCCATCCTCCACCCAAAGAGATATTTCGTTCAGCAAGAGTAAAACTGATCGCATATCACTCAGTTTGCACGCGCCCGCAACTACAAATGACGTCATGAGGAACAATGGAAATTTCGTGAATAAGATTCTTTTTAATCATTCTTGATTTGCAAAAGGTCGCAAAAGGACGTAATATTAAACTAAATTAAGTACATACTTATTTAACAGCTGCGTAATAAGACGAATATTTGTCTTTTAATTTATTAAAATCTTTAGGATAGGCAGCGGCTTTACGCATAGGAAGCCTCTGGTCAGAACTTTTCGCCCGGACGTACATTTTATTGATTCACAATAAAATTATAACACACCTGAGTCGAATCAAAAGTAAAAATTCGCTCAACAAAGTCATTAAATGGAAATGAAAATTGTGAGTGACATTTCTCCTCATTGTGTATGACATAGAAATTGTAACCAGACTTAGTGTCTGGTTATTTGTGATGATAAATTTGACACCTTAATATAGAACTGTCGAGTTTGACATCACATATTACAAGTACGTTTGTGTCACGTTTTGTATGTCATAGGGGGAAAAACAATACTGTCTTAAAATTTCGCTGGAAAGTTGTTTGTAAACGTCTTTTGAAGTACGACATTTCTAACGCCCACTTAAGTGGGTGTAAGGAATTAATTACTTTAAAATACATGTACACACTGAGGCGAATATAGTTTGTTAAAAAAATCTATAAAAACTTCTAAATAGAAATATTGATAAAGCAACGAATTTGAACTATAAGAAAAATGTACTCCGTTTAGTACTGAAATCGCGTAATTAGATTTATGCGGGAAACGGTTGGTATGCGATCAGCGGCGAGGTTCACGACGTTTCAGGCGCTCAATCATAAGAGTAGAAGAGATGCGAATTCTAAATTTTTTCGGAAAATCACACGGCTAGTGGCAAGTCTGTGGCGTTGGTGCTTTGATAACGAGCAATAATATTTTTATACATTCATAAAGCGCGGAAGAGCGGCCATCGGTACTACGAGCACACATTCTGCGAAAAACTAACGTTAGGTCAAAAAGTCATCGCGGAGCGGGCGGCCTCACTGCAGTACTAAACACGGCTGCACACTACGTTTGTTCACTTCGCTGGCTGGTGTATCTCGCACGAATCGGCTCTTCAAAGAGAGCGTATAAGTTCCGCCAATGACGTTCCAAGGTCATCCAATGTAAAGCGTTTTCCTATTTGGCGCTGTATGCATGCTTCTTCATTACACCACGAATATTAACTGTTTCCTAAAAGTGTCCCAGCCAGCGAAGTTGGCAAAGTAACCCTATGACCTGCCGTCCGTTAACTAGACAACGCAGGTAGACAAAAATAAACAATGATCACTTACCTCACGTATAACTTGCATGATCGATTAAATGTCTTGCAATCACATCATATGACGAAGTGTCAAAATTTACGTGACGTAACGCATTTCGTGATTATTTGAGATTTTTATATCACAGATAATCAAGGTCCAATGTTGAGACCTTCGTTCGCTATATGAAGATGTGCGTTCCAGTTAACGGACGGCGGGATAGCCAACCTGTTTTATATGTTGATGCTTGTGATATATTGTTATTTAAGTGTAAAATGAGTAAACTTAATACAACTAGAGCGGTGTAATTAATAAATTGGAGGGAGATTATATTAAGATTAGCACGCGTGTAGTGGCTTAAAGGCCACATGATTTGGATTAAACGATGGTGGCCATTGTTAAGTGCCCGTGTGACAAAAGACAAGCCAGTCTCTGGCCTGATGAAGGTTTTTAAAAGGGCTGCAACAGTGGCTCATTACTGTCTTAATCTAAAACTGCCTTAAGGCTTTATGTTTGCAGTCTGATAGGCGTCGCAGAAATAGGCCACGCAGAAGTATGGCAAAAACCATACGTCATAATGTTAAAGGCGTAGCGCAGATACACCTCAACATAACCGACAGAGCCTTGTTTACTCTTTATGACAATTTAACCTTACCATACTCGTTGCTGCAATTTAGACAACAAAAAACTGGTCATGCATGAAGATGCATATATATATCATGCTATAAAATACATGTCATACACAGGTGTCTTATAATAAGACGCGAAGTGCTTGTTTTAAGACACCTGTGGAGATCTGTTCTTACTGCGCTGAACTGAACCGCCTGTCAGTCTGCATACGCCCAGTCTGCTCCTATTTTCTTCGTCTTCGGAGTTCAAGCGCTTACATTGAAATAACAATGTATTCTTGTGGTCTTGAATCATGATATTTGTTTTCATCCAAATTCCACTGGGCTATTCTCTTGGCTTGCTCCGCTGCTCGTCTCTTCAACTTTTGCCTCGAAATCTTTTGCATGCGTGCTTATGCAGTGTTTCGATATCGTGCCAGTGTATTTTGTTTAGGTTTAAAAATGCTGGCCTGAAACCTTGTGGGTAAATTTTAGGACATATCTACTTTATAAATGCTGTCAGTTTGTCTCCGAAGACCCAAATTTTTAGATATGACATTTTGTCATTTTTGAAAATCCATCAATTTTGGCGTCATAAATTGTGGTGTTTTACGACTTGAATGACGATTTTAAATTGTTTCGTCACACGATAACTGTCAAGCATGACGGCACGAATTATAGTTATGGTTATGTTACAAGTGTTAGATGGAATACGGGTTTATACAAACTTTCGGCTTTTAAGAAGTAGGTACTTCCTGAAAATTTCCTGCCAAGTTTCGGCCATACCTGTAATCGACCTAGCCTTAATATCCACATCGAATATAATAGGTACCATATTGTAACTAACCGCGATGGCTAAACAATTTAGTCTCGCGGTTAATATTAATGAATCGTTGTAATTTCGTGTTTGCATGTCTCGTTAATATAAGATCGCTGTTCGTTTAGAGTAATGTAATGTTAGGTAGCGAGTCCTCCGTTACGATTTACTGTTGAATCGGGTAAGTAGTTGACGCGATTCTTGATCGATGTTTTATGCTTAGGATTAAAGTAATGTTGTGCGAGCTAATCTTTCGAGCGATTAGCGTTTAGTATTGTGCTATATGTATCTATATATGTCGTCTCCCAAAAACGCACATACATACAGAACACACACATGAACAAAAACACAACTTCTAGGCAAGGAATAAAGTGATATCGATTGATAAAAACTGAGATTATATACCCTTTGAATTACTAAACCTAAATTTGGGTGCTGGAATAGTACGTGCTCACATAATAACAACCAATCAAATATTAATTCGTACTAAAATATGTAATTATGAAGTTGTGTGTCGACTTCAGTTGATGAACGATGCTGTGGTTTGTTAGAGACGACATATTTATATATATAACACCATGTTGATTGAGTCCGTGGAGAATATTGAATCCGTAAACAAAATACACAAAAGGACACCTAAGTAATCCATCGTTGGTTCAATGACCGCGGATTAGGACTCCTTCCAGGTTTGCCAACGTTTACTCACAAGCCTACACCTGTGCTTCAATATGGTGAATTTTAGTTTCTTATCTCCTAAAGACCCTGACCTTATGAGTGTCAGCAGACAGAGCCTTAATAGCCCTGAGAATCGGCTATGAAAACAATAAGCTATGGTTGGCCTTATCCATCTATATAACCTGTAAAGAACTCGATATATAATAAAATTCCATTCCAAGTCGTATTTAATCTTAGGAAACTATTGAATATGACAGATTGTCATACCAAGATATGACGAAGACGCTAGTGATTGAACGTTTGCAAGGCTGTGCGTTGTTCTGTAGGAATGCGATGTTAGACGCTGGGCTAATTGTTCGGAGGTTTGTCTCCGCGTATTAAGCTGCAAATGCAAAAGATTTGTTATCGTCAAAAGCTGTGATATAAAAATAATATACGAGTGCTGTGCGCCCAACGCGGCCCGACCGCTCGCGCCCGGCACGTCCATTTAGCTTCTTGATCTCTTTAACTCTCTTTCACTTTAACCCCGCAATACACAAACTTTCGTCTCGCCCATGGTTTATTCGGCCTCTTAATTTATGATCTACTGAAATCTTGGCACATTTCTACCCACAAATACAACAATCTTCAATCGTTAATAAAGAGTTCCAAATTCTTGCTCTTTCCCATTATCTACGATTAAATTGTATTTAAAAAGGTTCCAAACCCTGATCAGGAATCGTCCTGTTTATGACCTCCTCTGTGACTTCTGCTTCTTGTCGCCTCATTCCGCACGTGGTCAGTAGATCACCCATAATATCGGCACTGATGCGGCTCCTTCCCAACTGCTTCAAGGAGTGTTGCTGAAAATCTAAAATAAGCGTATTGGCATGACGTATGATTATGTCTAGTCTGCCTTTATATCTCTTTAAATCCAGATATATCTTGTTTGTTTGTTTCATGAACAGCAATTGTAGATATTGAGAATCCACAAAAACTATGGGCCACTCAAAAGTTTGTCGTTTACGGGTGTCTCTAAATATCTCATCTTTAAGATCTTTGACCTCACTGGGATAACGATCGTCCACAATTTCTAGTAGATTTTTAAACTTACCGGCAGATTCTTCGATGTCAGCACATCATGTATTTTAACTCTAAATCATTAGTTTTAACCGTCATTTGAATAACGTTAACATAGCAAGCGCTTGCTAGCTAAATTTGTTGTATAAGCGAGTATATTTAACCAAGTATATATGTAAACCCTGTATTGAATTAATTTAATATGATGCATACACATGAAACCGTAAACTGGGTCTTGATTCCCTATGACGTGACGTTAATACTGAAGGCACTCACTTGTATGAAGAACTGTCAATTTGACGTTAAATTTTAGATCATTGTCATACACAATTACGGCCCTGGGCTTTTGGGAAGAAATCTCGTCTATTGGAGTTGGCGATTTGTCAGCTTGTAGGGGTTGTAGTTTGTATTGACGACCGAATTGGTGTCCAATTCAGCTCTTTAGTGCGCTTCTTTCTTATTAATCGTCTTCGTTATTTGCCATGGAAGCGTATTGGATTGCGATCCAATTCCGTGCACTAACTTAACATCAATTATTGAAGTCATAATACCAATTGTCATTTCCCTTTTACTCCAATGCACATTTCAATACAGTTAGATTTGGCAGCGATAGTTGTACACGAATCTAAAATTTTTATAGAGGTGATATGTCGACAACGGTTAGCAATTGTGACAAAAGTTACACAATACGTGTGTTGGTCCTTATTCACTATGACATTTACATGGATTCTCTGGTAACTACAATTATTGACGTCAAAAATGATATGTCAAATTTGATGTTACATAATGCAATTATTAGTAGCCAAATCAATGTCATAGAGAATTAGGATCAAAAAGTTCCACTTAAAAATGTGTTTGACAAACTGTATACACCTCTTCTCATATTGTAAATATGACGGATCAACAATAATTTCAGATACATCTATTGAAAATTCCAGCTATATTTTCGGATGTAGGTATAAGATTCACATATTTTCCTGCACTCTCTACTACTCTGGATGATATTTTCATAGCTTCTTTCGATAGGCTACAACTTCGTGCACGCATAGGTAAATAGACTTAACTCTAAGACCTTGTCCAGGCTTCGATTCATAGCGACATCGAAATCGTAACTGTGGATGAACACTTTGTGACACTTGTTCATACGAGAACCGTCATTATTGACGTCACAAATGGCAGTTTTACGACATATAGAAACGAGAAATAGACCCGCGTGATGCTCGTTAACGCGGTTATACACTCTTTCTGGACAAGGTCAGTCAGGATCGTTCGCAACGGGTAGCTATTAAGGGATTCAGCCTATCCGTCTTCTTTCAAACCTTCACTATCTTAACATAAGGTATTAATATTAAATTTCACAGTGTACGTGTGTCTAGGCTAGGTTTATCATGTATTACGATAAAATAGTATCTATGTATGTGCATGGCGATCTAGTTAAGCTGTTGTTCGTAGAAAATAAACAATAATAGCTATAAGATAATCTCTTGGACCTGGTTTTTTATATAATTTTAAAATTGACATGACCAAAATTTCTCTTTCTCCCGCTCCCTATACCGGGTAAATGAGTGTTCTATTGCGATTGTTTTGTTACTGTGAAATATATCATTAAAAAAACATTCTGGTGTTTAGAAAAACTACAAAGTTGGATGAGCAAAATTACAAGTCGATAAAACTTTAAGAAACGATAGTTGCTATTGTCCATTCTTATTAACAACTTACCATCCTGTGAGATCGCGGTCAAGCGTTATCAGTTCTACATGTAAAAGAAATGGATTCAGCAAACGGAAGACTTTACCGTCAGTATGTTAATCATCAAAATAATTTCCACAGACACTTCGTTTAACCCTGTGTACCGGCTACTAATAGCTCTACTACCTTATTCTACTCCTTCATATTACCGCTGTCTCTATAAATCCTTTCTTCCCCTTTGAATCTATCGTAGATATAACTGTAATCTTCGTTGTTGGCTCTCATGTAGTTGATAGTGTTTTAGAAAAGTTATTTTGATACGTAGCGAGTTTTAGATGTAATTAAACATTTGAATAAAATCCGCTAACTGTCACTAATTAAAAGTTAAACGACTTTAGCGTCCTTGTACCCTATGACATTGGAATCGGTTTACCTCTTCATACCAGAACTGTTAAATTTGAGGTGGCATATTACAGCTTGTGCGATTTGGATGTTATAGCGGACGAGGACTTTGTTCTGATTGTAATAAGACAACGTTTTGCATGAAGGTTATACTGTAACGTGGCTCTTGGAGTGTGATCGGTGTCGTTTTCTCTATTCGTCTATTTGTTTTCTCTATGATATTTATTTATTATTTCTGTTTTACTTCCCTAAAATAGATTTATATTTGTATCAATCTATTTTAGGAGGTGGACATATACTTTACTTTTACCATCAGCACTGCACATGTTTAATAATTGTCTGGTATTGTTTCGAAAACTGCGCCTTAATTCTCTTTTAACAGTAACTACTTTCAAAATGTACTCGTATTTGTGACATTTCATTATGTTTCGGTATGGTTTCACAATCATTGAGAATTAAGGCCTAGGGATTCATCACCTGAATAACAATGGCAGCGATTATCCGATGATCTGTTAATCGCATAATTGCGCCATTCTAAACCCAAGTTATAAAGTCGCTTGTCGCTGATGTCAGAAGTATCGAGTTTGTTTGAGGCCCCTGTGTCAATAAAATCATACGAAGCTCGTGACATCACCCCTGATGCGTTTGTGTAAGGATGTGCTAAATTTAACGTCACGGAATATATTGGGTGAGTAGTTACGATTTTATTGTCATAGAGAGTAAGTATTCAGCGGCCGTATCTTCGATCTTGATTTTGTAACTTTTCTGACAGGTTGGCAACCAGTCGTCTTCATAAGAAGCGAACGACGTTGCATTGGATCAGTGTGAATGATCACGTCACGTTAATTAAACGAAGCTATCAGAAAAGTTACATAATACGATGGTTATTAACACCGCTTGTCTTAAGCTTTCGATGTTCGATGTTTAGTGTATCGGTTATATTATTAATAATTATAATGTATGCTAGTTTAATAAACGCTTTATTAATGCGAAACTTGAAAGGAATTTGGGTGATATCAAATGAGTATCATCGTCATTGCTGAAGGTTTGTGACTTTCATTCCGGTGCCGGCGACTGCGTCGCATCAAGTCATGGTATTGTTTTTAAATTTAATATTTATTCAATAGATTATACGTATTTATAGTATATTAAAATGAAACTTCTTATAATGGTCCGATAAGTAACCGTTAGCCTTTTATAAAGTAGAAAATATAAAGTGAAAAGTTTTGTTTATAATAATACCAGCAACGTTTATTTGTTATTATTAATAAATTGTAATGAATTTACAAAGAGGTTTATACAAGGTAGACGTGTAGTTTAGTATAATAATTGTAAATTATTTAATTAAAAAAATAAAATAAAAAACAAAATTACGAAACGCATTATCCGAACAAAACGTTAGAATAATTTTAAGCTCCTAAGTGACTGACCAATTTCTAAATTTTTCTCCTCTAGTTACATAATTTCAGTTGAAAATTTAATCTTATGACTTTTGCACTCAGGGTATCTTATTGTACGATTAGTTATTGTTGTATTATATTTCCTTTAGCGCGTTTAGTGGAAGAGTATCCTATGACTTTTTGGCCTGCGATGGCATTCAGAATTCACCTTTGTCCTGTTCTATCAATGAATTTTCATTAACTTCGTAATCCTTGTAGGGTATTGCATTTACGAGTACGAGTGATATTGCTTTTGTTAGGATATCGATGTGGTGCAACGTGAGTTAGGTATGGGATGAACAGATAGAATGATAACATTATTTCGAGTGCATGTGTGTGGATGTCTGTGTGTATGGAGTGTGGATGTGACGATATGAGTGAGCATTTGTGTGTGCGAGTGTGATGAAAATTGTTCAACGTGCGGCTGTGAAATTTATTTATGTGTGTATGTTTTAAAACGTGTATGTGTATAATTGACACGTATTCTAATGTGGTTGTATATTGAGTGATAATGTGATTAAAAAAACACAATTTTGATCGACAAGTTCCATCAACATTTTTGGAAGTTTTAAATAATTTATTTGAATGAATGCGAGTTAGTATATTATATATATATATATATACATAAAATATATATTGTTTGTTAAAATAAGTTACTGTTGCATCACATCATATGCAAAGATTTTGTGTATTTGACTATCGGAAGTATCGGTCACATTATATTATACGTAACTTGTTAAATATTTTCCGATTAGCGTTTATTACTAAAAGCACTAGAAATAGGACACACTAGACGCTTTCGCTACTCGTAAAACTAATCTAAACAGAATAATATCAAATTGTTACGATATTAAAGTTATGTTTTCGATTCAGTAGCGGAAGCGTCTATGAAAAAAATCAGATCCTTTTGTCTCCGAAACGTTGCATTATTTTTTATCTGACTGAAATGTTATTACAAAAAAAAAAACACTTTAGTGCAAGAAATCGTTAATGAGAAAAGTTTAGGTGAACGATCGATCAAAAAACTTGGGGTGCTATTATAGATTTATTTTTTTATGAAATTGTTAACATGGATTGAGAGACAAGAGGTGATGATGTTATGCAATATCAGTTACAAAGCCAATATAGAGACAACGACACACCAGCGACATCACAAGAGCTTCACAAACTGACGCCAGTATTATAAAAATTTATATATCATCGTCAGATGTTTTATACGTATAGGTAAAATTATATTTTTAGACTTTTACGAAAGGTATGGAAATTAATTTGTATCAGAACTGACATAAAGTGCCACAGGTAACAGGTTCGCGCTGTTCGATGTTACGTACATATTTTTCAACCAAAATATTTTCTATATAGTACGTAAAAGTCTTTAGATATTTACGTTTATTCCAACATCTTCATAGTTAAACGTTTCTTTGTTAAAGCAAAGAACCTTCGAGGCAAAAATCTAAATCTCCACACCTTTAAAATATCAATCTATCTCCATAAAATCTTAGTTGTGTTTGTGACGTCAAACATGAACATGACATGACAGTCTGTATGAATGTATGTCATACTTGACAGTGCGTGATAAGGTGTCAGTATGATATGACATCGTACGTTACATTTCGTTGACACAATGTTATACAGTAAATAAAGTGCGAGCTCGATATTTTACCTCGTCGGTATTTTTGCGATTGTTAGTTAGGATAGTTATTGGCTACTATAAGAACACATTAAATGGCGTTAGCTTATAATATTAGTGACATCTAGTGTTAAAATTGCAAGTTTACCGAAAATTAAAAGATATTGAAAATGTGTAAAGCAAAAAAAATTAAAAAAAAAAAGAAACTTCGTGAAATTACTCTTAAGGCGCTGCGCAGGCGTGGCAACTTGAGCGCAATCTACAGCTGGCAACGTTGTACAAGATTCCATTCGTTGGTTACAGCACCAACAAGGTAGTTGGACGGGTGCTCTGAAGTTTAGTACCCGTCCAAGCGCCTAGTGTTCGTTTTAAAATACCTAACGTCATATCGGCGTTAGGTCAATTTGCCATTTTTAATAAAGTGGTCAACTTTATAGTATTTAACATAAAAGATACTACTTCGAGTGATCGCGATGATTTTTAATCTAACGGTCACTGGCGGCGGAAACCATTACTTTGAGACAACTGGTACATAAGTTGCCAAGTTTATTAGGATCACAGACTAACAATTATAATATTTCAGTAAAAATTGGTAAAAATTACATTAGAATTGACATAATCTTTTAGTTGTGGATGCCAGATGTCGAAACTGCGAGATTGAAGTTGCCACGCGTGTAGGCGCCCTAATATGAACGTGGTTCATATGTTGTATTGTTATAATGAAGAGCAAAGGTTAAAAGTTTATCCACAATTACATTTAATCTAGAGTTATGGATGAATAACGAAATTGAAGTTATTGTTGAAAATGTTTTTAGGTAAATAATCGGATGGAAAATGAACCTTGTTGTTATTGATGAGTTAACTTCGGTTCGCTGTGGCTGTATATTGCCATACAATACTGACCTTTATCTACACGTGGTTTAGGTTCGATTCTCACTGTCTCTATCACTTACGTAGTTGTAAAGGTAGGCTTGTTCGCTATCCATTGTTTACGTCGTACTGTTGCAGAACATTGTTAATATTATTTACGGAGGTCCTTATTAGTTATGTATAAAAGTTTAGAGGTAGCCATTTTCATATTAACTTTATTGTGTGTGAAAGTGGTTTATCTACCAAGTTGTTAAATAATAAATAAACTACATTGTACCACCAGTGTTTTGTTTCAATTCTATCACCCTGCAGATCCGCAGCAGACTCAAAGCTGCCCAGATAACTTTAACAATTAAAAGTAACCAGAATGACTACGTACTGCCGTTTACTAAACAATGAATCGAGTTTGTAGTCTGTGGAGGCCCTTAGTCCCACCTTCGTCAAACATAAATTTCCCATGTGTTGACCAACGTCTCGTCGCTTATGACCTAGTCTGGGAAGTCAATAGGAAATAATTATACAAGATGAATAAATATTGAAAAAAATCTTTATTTACAAAAATATCACTAATCACGTAATAATAACCTTATTCGCTAACTTACAGTAAAGTAAAATTATACCCATATTTAAGTTATAATGAATTGATACAAACAGAAGACCATTCTTAGAACACAATGTCATCAAATCAATTTTTACAACCCATCAAGCTAAATTATATTTATACCTACGTAAATAACGGTCAGCTACAGATTCAAGGATTTTTATTGCATTACGAAACCTTCCTCTCGAACATGTAGCCATATGATCTTATGAACATCCTCCTTCGTCAGCCTATTACACGAGGGAGGGATTTAGAGATTTCCCCTCCCAGTAATTTACCCTTTATCTTATCCTTATCTCTTTATTTATACAATATTACATGCTAGTGATAATAATCGCAAACATTATTGGCAGAAGATTTACAATACCTGGGCCAGTGACCACATATCCAACACACTCCAACGTCTAATGTTTTGTGCTGAAATAATTCTGTAAAATAGCCAAGGTAAGCAGGAAAAGCAGTTTTACTGGGCGCATAAGAATACTTTAATAAGGCCTATCTTACTCTCTATTGAGGCCCAGATTTCTGCTAGCCATGAAAATGAAAGGCTACTATTCAGTTTACTTTCCTATGCAATAATTCTGTCTAAAAAATCTAGATACATATTCTTACTCTAATAGTGTCACCGCAGCCCAAACTCGGTTGATGTTTTTATTGAAATCCGCCAACAAAGAAAGAATGTCTTGGAAGGTTGATTTAAGAAGACCAGAATTAGATTTCTCACTGACATCAATTAAAGCACTGTCGTCCGTCACTTTGGTCTTGAAAACTATTCTCTCGCTTGATTCTTCTTCATATTCATTATTAACTTTTTTCTGTAATTCTAAGGGTAAATCGCTCAATTTCTTTAATTTGTGTACAATTTTTCTGAGTTTTAAAGACTCTTTATCATCTAGTTTTATTTCATTCTCTGCTGTTTCTTCTTCATCATATTTTGGTCTATTATCAGAAATAACGCTTCTTCGATTTCTTAGCAAGTTACCTTCTCCTGAATTTTCTTTATTAACTTCTACATTTTTATTTAGTATTTCAGTATTTTCCGACTTAACTACTTTAGTTGGTTTTCTTGGAACGGTATGCATAATTTCATTTTTTGAATTTCGTTTTGACTTAACTCTCGAACTTCTTTTAAAGCCTCTCAATCTTTTGGATTTATAATATGATCTTGGTAGACGATCTTTTGTGATTTTGTAAAGTTTCCTAAACAGTTTGTTTTTGAAAGAATCGTTATCAAAGCCGTGACGTATTTTTGTTTTGTATTTTTCAGGTTGCCTTTGTTTTTTAATTTCATCGTTTTGACTTTGACGCCTAAAACGCTTGAGCTTCAAATGATTTTTTGCGTTTAATTCTTTAGCCGTGGATCGTTTGAAAACCTGTTTATTAGTATTTATAAGTGGCATCTTTCTTAATGCTTCCTTTAAATCTGTATTTATTTGAACGATTCCTTCTTTTAAATAATTATTATCTGTTATTAAATCTTCATCATTTGCATTTTCATCAACGACATCTTCAGCATTAATTAAATCATGAGTACTTCTTACCTTTCTGTTAAAAGAACGCTTAGTTTTAATAAAGTTTTCTTTTTCATTTTCATCAGAAGTATTATCAACAGTTTTATCTCGGTTCTTGGTATCTATATCGAAACAAGCGTTAACTTGTGTGTTGGCAAGTACCCAAAATCCAAAAGATTTTGGCGGAAGAGTTAATAGAAGCGTTTTGTACGGACGGACACGTTTCACTACGGGACGAATGTCACCTTCGTAGTACATAGTGCGGCCGTTCACAACGATGTTCCTGTGAACGAGAAATGTACAAATATAATAAAAGTAAGTGATTTGTTTAATTTTTTTTATTAAGAAACTATAATTTATGTGATTTATATTAGTTTGAAATTGGTGACAATTAAATATTTTAAACTAATTATATTCATTATTATGTTATTGATGTTTCCTTTCAGGTTTCCTTCCTAGTATGTTTCAAATAGTTTGATATAGCTATTCAGCTTTGAATAATTTAGCATTTTCGCAAGTCCCTTCAAAGATGAGAAGTAACAGGCTGGCATGGTATGGTCATATAATGCGGAGGAAAGAAAGTGATGTCACCAAAAGAATGTTATATATGAACGTGGAAGGGCAAAAGAGTAAAGGAAGACCAAAGAAGAGATGGATGGATTGTGTAAAAGAGGCTATGCGGATAAAAGGTGTGGGTAGTGAGGTGACGGCTGATAGAAGTGAGTAGAAGAAGAAGACGTGTCACACATAATGTGGGATAAGGGCAAGAAGAAGAAGAAGCAAGTCCCTTCGCCTTCTGCTTTAGCAATAAGTAAGTAAATGCAGTCAACCTTGACTGCATTTACTTACTTTATTGAATCTTAGATCACTATTTTCTACATTAAACTGTTATATGAATCATGCGCGATTCAACGTAACGAGATCTGTGCAAGTAAACCCTCGTTATTACGAACCAAAAGTTAAAATAACGGTCTCTTAAGCAATAAACTGTTATAAATTGATGGTGTCTTATTGGTTAAACGTATAACAATCTGCAGCGTAACATCTTGGCACGCACAGTAATTTTTATATATATTATCATCATCGAAAAAGATATCTTACCCGTTTCGATCGTGTCCTAGAACGAACTGCATTATATCCCCGCCCTGCTCCTTCTTGGCCATCTTAATGGAGAACCTTGCCGGTTCTTCGTCCATGTTCGCTCCGTAGAAGGTCACGGCGCCTGGCACTGCCTTGCGACGCAGGGATGTACAGTGCGCGAAAATTATGGCTTGAGACGCTTCTATATCTACGTTGAGGACTCGCTCGCCGACGAGGTTCTTGAAGAGCAACGCCATGTAGAAACTCTACTCGCAGATGAAAAAATAATTTAGAATAAATTGTGTTCTAACAGACAAAACAATTACATCGTGCATGTCTTGGTAAAATAGACATACTTTCTGCAATTTCACAACAGAAAAAAGCTTTTACAATCGCCTCGATACCATAAAATAGTAACTAAAGTAGTTTTTACTCGATTAACATTTGAAATATAATAAAACAATCCTGTTCCAAAAGGAATTATAAGGATAAGTACAAAATCCAAAGGCTTACAAAATTAGCGCTTTTACATTTATCCATAAGTATTCTTACCAAAGTAGGTTCGTAAAGTTCCTTCTCCTTCAGTTCCCGGTAATGCACAGAGAAGCCGTTCCTGGCAGAGTACCCGAGGCTGGTCATCCAGTCAGCAGCACGTTCCAGCTCACTGGTCAAGTGGTTGTTCTCGGTTAACCAGAGGGGGGTGTCGCTGGTACTAAGTAACTTGAGCAACTTATAGCGATCCTTTTCTGACATACGCTCCAGCTCTTGGGATGATGAATTACTGGAAACAGTAAGACACTTTTTAGAACGGCATTCTTGGGGTGTTCAATGTGACATTTCTCTGTGAGTCTTACGAAATACTCTCCCTCGGTATCATGGATCTACGAAAATATTTAAAACCAGCAAGGATTTGAAAATGCATATGTGTTTAAACCACACACCAGGACAGACAACTTCTGGTTTTGTAGGGCTATAATCTTCATCTAAATCCTAAATTCAAAAGTCCAAATCATTGATATTAGGAAGCAGCAAGAAGAATTTTGTGATACAAAATTCTACCATAATGCTAAAGTGGATTTTAATAATCTAATATTTATAATTAACATCATTATCAACCAATCGGACTCCCAATACGAGTATTGGCACGTGCGGCCTTTTTTAATAAAGAGACCTAATTTTCCATTAATTTGTTCATTTGAAAAAAATGCGCGTGCAGAATCATTTATAATTATACACGTGATAGAAATGAAGCATAAAAAGAAAAGTGAAAATAAAAGCATAATATTTAATTAAAGTGAATGTCAAATTACAATTCTGCGTCTGCCCCTGAAGTGTAATTATGAACTAGGACGACGCTAGCAAGTGGATCTACAAGCTTATGAATTACCGAGATTTGTATTATTAATTTATGACTCTTTTTCTGCTTACGGAAATCTCCCTATCAATTCAAGCCCAAAATAATTTTCGCTTCCAAAGACGAAACGAATAACGAAACGCTTTTTGGATAAAGTTAAGTTAACTTACCCATTCAGTAATATAGCATCCATCATATCATTGGACAGCGTGACGTAGTCTTTGAAGTCGCTCTTGGAGGCCGCTTGCAGGCAGTGCGTGACGTCAGCGCCCACGACCTGCCAAACGCCCGCCCTGCCCGGGGGAAAGGTCTCGATGATCACACGGAGGGTTTCTAGGTCGTTGAGGTATTCCTCGATCGATTGGTTTTTGCACTCTGAAATAAAGGTTAATCGGATTTACGGAACGAACCAGAAAGACAGGTCTGTGCGTTCTGGATATATTTTAAGAATAAATTATCTGCATGATCGCTAGGCCATTATAATGGGAACAGGGTTCCTTTTTTGTGAGAGAGAGGCTAAGAGCTTCGCCCATCCACAAACCTCCCATACGGTTTGGAGGTCTTACACAAATTAGTGTCACTAACCGTGATGGCTTAAAGTGCTTTACGGGGTACGGGGGTGTAATTAATATGAATGATGCAATTTAGGCAATGGCTCACCGTAGCCCAGTTGCCAGAACATCTGGCCAATGTTGGCCTTGTCCGCCACTGTCAGGATATTCAGCGCAGTGTTGGGATCCCACATGCCCGTCGCAGTCTTGGCATCATGATTGAGCGCGAACACCAGGTCGAAGCCGGTATTCTTGGCCCAGTGGACGAACTGCTCCCATTTGGTATGTGTGACTGCAAGATTTGTTCTATAGCCGGAATCTGTAAATTAGGAATGGATTCTGATATTGTTTGAAAAGCTGCAGGAGCTGAAGTCTCATCATAAGTAACTAATTATAAACTGCCTGTTGCGACTGCTGTAATTGCTGTTATTCTTCATCGTCTTTTGCAAATTACGTGATAAGCAAATAATTGGGTTTCCGATAAGCTAACTCGAAAAACATAAACTCTCTTAAAGCATAACAACAAACATGTGTGTCTATGAGTCAATAAATTGTATGTACGACTTTTAATTTAAAAAATAGTGGTATATTACGATTTTTAAATCAAAGATATAAATCATAATACTAAATCCAGTAAATTCCTGTCTAATCGAAAGAGAGAATAAACCAGTTTATGACACCGCTATATTTATTGTTACATAAAATCGCTGAAAGTTGCAACATGCTGGATGGATAGATTGAAAACCTACGAGAAACCTCGGTCCAGCAGTGGATGTCATGACGATGATGATAGAATGCTCACCGTCTTCGTCGCTGTATAGTTTGCTCAAGGTAAGTCTTCTGGTCTGGCCCTCCTCGATGGCTATGGTGGAGTTCTTAAAGCTCATACGGGAGGTGGAAGGGCCTGCTATTCTGATGTAAGCTGGTGTAAGTGAAGTGGCCATGCAAATGCATTCTTTACTGTGAACACGATAAAGTTGACATTATAGTTTATAGATCTAACATAAAGCCGTACTCAGCTTCGGATCCAGATTATGGCATACGGTTTACCAGACCCAGGCGGTTCCTTGAAGAGGTGCTGAATTTATATTAAATATAATATATTTCCCATTATAGGAATCTGTGAGTGATAGTGATAACTACATTCGTTAAAAATCCTAGATATAGGACTGTAATTTTCGGGGACTTGTAAGTTTTTACTGCCATGCCCCTTGTATTGCTAACAGACTCCGGGATCTCCTAAAATCCACCGTATCTCTCTTCGACTTTAATCCTCGAAATATAAAGAAAAAACTTAAGTCCTACTTTTTAAGTAAGTTATGATTGGTAGTAACAAACAACAGTAATTAAACTAGCAATTAATGTCGGTGGGTACGCCTACCTAGTGTGTAACTCTGTGTTCGCTTATTTTACAAACTCAGGTGGTTTTCTTATGCTAGCCGTAATATTGTTTTATGTAAACATGAATGTGCAAATAAATAAATCACACTAAATACAGCTTATATTTTTGCAGGATAATCTAAATTGGGCACGTCAGTTACAAAAATCCACGCTCCTATCTCTCGGTCCAACTCATCCGAAGGCTCAATCGAAATCGCTTCTTACAAGAGACTAGACCAATGCGAGTTCATTAATCATGTAAGCTTGTAGAAAAGCCCTTTTATAGTACGAGTGTAAATGATTATGTAAATGATAAACAGAAGTTAAGGTATATAAGGTATGAAATATTGCTCTAATAAGATAGCTCTTATATACTTTTAAGTGGCATGTCAGATGGTGATAACAAAAAGAATATTAACCTGGCTAAGTTTGTTGTGGACTTCATCTTAGACCAGAGCGCATTTGGAACCCTATATATAGTTTCAATTTGACAAATGCAATTATCACCATCAATTCACAACTATGTAAATGTAGTATGTATGTATTGACGGCGTCAAAAGTGCCTTATAAAAGATTATTTAAATAAAGATTATGATTGATTTATTGATTAGGTATATGTTCTCCGTAATGTACCCTGTCAGAATTTGTTTACTTGACAAATAAAATCACATTATACTGCGTAAGGGGTATATAGGGAGATATTGCTCTAGGCACTTACCTATTATATTTTTCACTCGAAGAAAACAAATATTTGGGGTCTACCGTGAAACTTAAGAACTTCGCGTCAACGAGATTGACATGCTCGTCCGTGCTGACCACCACGCTGTAAGAGTCAGCGCGTATTAAAGCTGAATACGTCAATATATTAAATAGCAATAATGCTAAATGATTAAACTTGGCACCCATGTTGGGATCACTAAAACTAAACAAATAACTGCAATTTAGCGATGATATTTATTAACTCAATCCGTTGAAGATATTTTTACGTTGCAGCGCGTAGCATGAATTACTGTTTTTGTTACTAATTCTACTTTTGTAAAGGCAAAATAATTGAAGTATTAGGTACGCACTATAAAGTTTCATCATCATAATGATCAACCCATGCTCAGCTCACTACAGAGCACGGGTCTTCAGCTTTTCTTAATATGGGAAGAGTTTAGCCATAATCATGCTGACCATGTGCGGATTGGCAGACTTCACACGCCTTTGACAACATTACTTATTTAATTCTCAGGCATGCAAATGACGATGTTTTCACTTTGAAGCAAGTGATATTTAATTGCTTAAAAACGCACATAACTCCGAAAAGTTATAAGTGCGTTCCCGGGATAGAACCCCCGACCTCTGATAAGTAGGCTGACGTCCTAACCACTAAGCTATCACAGCTTACAAAGTTAATCATGTTATAATGTTTGAGACTGCTACATAAATGAGTTGCAATCATTTTCTACTGTCTTTATTCGTATCACTTGAAACCATATCCAAAAATCATTACCAAAGGAAAATGCAAACAAACATTTTGATTACTACCCGTAACCCACCAATCTTATCATCTTCACGCAACCTATAGATCTAAACATAAAACCTAATGAAATCCAAGTAATTTTTTTGATAGAAGTAGTCAACATCTGAAGCGACAGAAATAAATACAAATTTGTGTTTCCTGTTTCTGCCTAAAACAATATTATATTACTTAAGCGACCCAAATAACAAGCAATTTATTAGCTTGTCAACTATTTTCCATTAGCTGCAGCATGAAATCTGCTTCCAATGCAGTATGCACCTTACTCGATAAAACACTTCCGAGACGAAACTGTTTGTTTTGCATGCATTATGATGCATACGCGTTACGCTTAACATACCAAATATTATCACGTTTTATACTGTTTTCAATAAAAGTAGATGTACTCAAGTCAACCTTTGTAAAATAATATGTAGGCGTGTAATTTTCCTTCGGCTGATTATTTTGTAATGAGGCCTCCTCCTTCTATCCTCATGAAAGAGGGATTCAAGGTCAGACCGTCGACGCTACTCTAATGTGGGCTTTATCGATTCTCATGTCACTTAATTGAACCGGTTCAGATCCACGATTGTGGCAATGCCAATTTCCCTATATCGGACTCGTGCAAATTGATTGTCGCTGGTGATGGTCTACGAACATCTATAGTATTAGAGGAGCGACCGTTTGCTGGCTGAACTCATCCTCCTAATCGGTTTCTACCCGTCATCATACCTCTTCGATCATAAAATCGCATGGCGTTATGCAATTTTGCCGCTGCCTAAGCCATACACCAGACCTGACTCGAGCCGGAAATGGAACCTAGGGCCTCCCACTTGCAACCGATGTTTTAATTAAAATTAAATGATTTATTTCCAAGAAACATTGTAATAAAGATAAAGAGAATATAATTTGCCTAAGATGTTTCGTCAACTGACATGCAAATTCGATAGTGGATGTGCTTGTGTTACTTGGTTACCTATGTTCGGCTCAACGACCGCACTAATCTTGAAGAAATTTAACACAAACATGTCTTACAGCCTCGAGTTGTAGTTTTTACTCGAACAGGTTTAAAAAAATGATGTTGTTTCTACGCCTTGACTGCAAAATCAATGTTGACAAATTTTTGTTTAGAGATAGCTGGCATCAGAGACACTTTTAAGTCCGTTAAAATATGTTATTCCCGCGGGGCTTAAGGAAAAGTGGAATAAGTAGTAAGTAGTAAATAAGTATAGGTAGGCGGTACACGAAAAGGAGCTATGTGAGCTCTTGTGAGGCATGCAATTCATCAACCTACTGCAATGGGGAGGGAAATCGGTCGGAAAATTGGTCTGTCACTCTGCTGACGACCAGCTGTGGTCACTCAACTGATATATTGGATAGCTTGAACCGGTTCACAAAGTAGTAAGTAGCTAACAGACTGCATTCCAAGGTAGTTAGTCTATCCTACACTACTAAGTGTTTTGAACGCTCGTGTTGTCTAACTTTAGATTTCAATTAGATATGCAGTATTTGACTTATCCTCTGTAAAGTCTCGTTCGTCAACATTCATTTTATATCCTCTTTTGTCTTTGTTTTGTCTCCCCAGAGATCCGTCACTTTTAAAATGATTTAGAAATTCATCAAAAATAAAGTTACTGGAATGATATGTAACCTATTTAAATTAACAAACTACATAGTATTTTTAAAATAATTAATTAAAGTAGATTGGCTGTACAACACATATCTTTTGCCATTTTTTTTGTTTTTTAAACATTGACATTGACAGTAGGAACCTTTGTGATGTTTCAATTGACATTTCTTGACATTAGTCATCCTTCATAATGTTTAGCCACAGAACAGGGAAAACAATCTTTGCAAAAATATAACTTTATTTATCAAAAATATTATATCAAATGATCCTGTTATCTTACGTTTAAATTAAATTGGTCTACTTTAATCCGTGACGAATGACCTTATCGCTTTAACACGGCGAACGATGGAGGTATTTTCTTATAAACTAGTGTTTATGAACAAACTTATTTACGAAGTTCTACGAAGTGTTAAATGTTTTGTGTGTTTATCTCAGTGAGTAATGTATAGTTTGCCGTGAAAATGGACTCCACTAGTGAGGATAACGTCAAAACGGACGACGTGAGCAGTCCGAAGAAGGATTTGCCTGTGAATCTGCAAAAAATTTGCCTCGTTTGTGGAGACAAAGCTCTTGGTTACAACTTCAATGCAATTTCCTGCGAAAGTTGTAAGGCATTTTTCCGTCGAAACGCATTAGTTACCAAGGAGTTTAAATGCCCTTTTTCTAATAACTGTGAGATTACTGTATTAACGCGAAGATTTTGTCAAAAATGTAGGTTAGAGAAATGCTTGTCTGTAGGAATGGTAAAAGAGTTTATTATGTCAGAGGAAGATAAAGCTGAAAAAAGACGAAAAATAGAAGAAAATCGAGCTAAAAAACGTCAATTAAATGATTCAGATGACTCTGTATCCAGTTCTAAGAACTTCAGAAGAGATGATGAGCTAAATAATTATGTTCCGCCTATGCATGACACAGGTTTGCTCAGTTATTTTAAAATTAGTCTAGTTGTAATACAATAGATCAGTCACAAGATGATTTATAACTTTATTGCACACAAATTTGTTATGAGTTTCACAAATCAAATAATATCTCATTCAATCGAGGCCACAAACCAAACCAGCAATCATACTATTTTTATATCATAAGGCTTGAGATAAATTTGAGTATATCAAGAAGCAGTATCTAAAACATTGCTAAACTAATTGTGAAGCTAATTTATAAGAGATCCTATAAAATTGGTTCAAAAAGCTAAGAGTTTACACGTGTTTCAATAAAATAACAAAAGGGAACATTGTCAATACTAGTGGATGTTAGTTAGGGATGGACAGCTTGAATTATTGTCGACGATCTCCGTGGAGCAGCACATGCTCTGTTGCATTTTAAAGTTGGAGGTCCTGGGTTTAATTCCCGGCTCGAGTCTGGTCTGGTGGGAGGCTTCGGCCGTGGTTAGTTACCACCCTACCGACAAAGACGTGTCGCCAAGCGATTTCGTGTAGAAACCAATTAGGAGTATGGGTTTACCATACCCCTAACAGGTAAAGCCCTCTACCATCTTAGACAGCATCATCACTTACCATCAGGAATGCCGTCAAGGGCTAACTTGTGGTGTATAAAAAAAATATATATTATATATTTTTTTATTATTAATAGTATCCGGTGGCTCTGAAAGGATAGTTATGGTAAAAAATTACAAGAATGTGGTTTTTACAGGTTTGCAATACAATGTACTAAATAGTACAACATGCAGCCCACACAGCACTGCACAATACCCACCCTCGCCTTTAAACCCTGAACTGGATAATACTATGAGTACAGCCGTTTACAACCAGTATGTCCCAGTGCAGAGCACAGACCAACCTTATACCATGAAAGTGTATCCCATTGATGAGAAGAGTATAATAAACAGAGCGGTGTATGATCAAAGAGTTGTGGAGGCTGGATATAGTAATATATGTGACAGTATGGACAGTATGTATGAGCAGCCTAAGCAGAATAGTATAAGGTAATTATCATTTAAGTGTAAATCTATAATTCATCTATATTTTGGAAAGCTCTTTTCTTCATACTTATTATATGGTGTTTTTAAAGCAAAAGTGAATAGTATCTTTTATTTGACGGCAATCGGAGAGCAGCGCCATCTAGTTTTGGAGTCATGTACGACGGACAAGAGAGTGGCATCGCCCCCTCTCTTTACGCAACACTAAGTGACGTTTGCAGGTTCTTATAAGACTCACCGACGCGAAACGGCGCATTGCATTGATTGCATTCGGTCGGGTCGGACCGGTGGTTGAGCTGCGGTAATGCATTCGTACTTGGTGGAGCGTATAGTCTGCTCCTTATAAATTACCATACTTATAATTGTAATTCTGTTCTACCAAGAGTATCTGGTCTCTTTGCCCGAAACTACCCACATCTACCTAAATTACCGATGAAGACACTCACCCGCCACGTAGTCATCCTATATATTAAATAAGGTAATATAAGATACTCTCAGGTCACATAAATAAGTGTTAAAGTGCAAGCCGGCTAAACTATGCAAGGATGTCTTAACACCAATATCTAGAAATTATTCTAATAATAATTATAAAGTAATATTCAAAAATCCAGTGTTTAAGGCAATTATTATGACCGTCTAACTAACACATATTGTACAACATTTATTTATTGTTTTGGGATTGAACTTAGTTCTATAACAAACTTTAATTTTTATTTCAACACATCATTTAAATGGAATCTATTTAAGGCTGTTGTAGCCTTTGCCGTAGAAACCACACACATTTTTTTTTTTAATATAAAGTTTTATCTAGGTAATATGGCTTGGTAACCAAATGAAATGCTTTCCAATATGTTTTCACTACAACTTCTGTAAGCAGTGTTATTATACTTGATATCTATGAATCACTATCAGTGAAATAATGATAATAAGTAACAGGTACATACATACCATAGTAAGATAATTTTTCATATACAGTGTTGCTGAATTGATTGTATTATCTTGCTGTATAACTTGCAAATTTTATTAAACTAATCAAGTGGCAACGATATATTTTGATTGACACCTAAAAGAAAATTGAGGAGAGTTTTTAGGGGCAACTTAGCCTAGTCATAAGAGATTAGGGGTTAAATCGGATAGAATACACAGTATTGATTGTTATCCGCAATATACGCTGATAAGGATTGTGACCTAAATGACGTATCATGATGATTACACGATTAATGTCATCGCGCCAATGTTACGCCATTGAGCTTCCTGTTTGTAGAGATGACCTTGAACGATTGCACCCTCATGTGTACATAGCCTTACTTATTGTTCACTTTGTATTACTACTAATATAGTTTACCTCCCTATATATATATTTTTTTCGGACTGTCTATTAGCTGTACAAACCCTACACGTATATACGTAACCGGGCTGTTTGGCGAGCTTTGGAAAGAAGCTCTGCCAGAAGAAATTTTGAGCCCTAGGGCTCGAAGAAACTAAGGGAACGACTGCCCAAGGGCGCCTCCTTTGAGGCCGAACCTCGGCTTAGGCGACGTTTGGGATAACGGGGGGGTCGGGGGTCGGACGGTGAGTGGTCCGTACGTCTCCGAGGCCGTGGATGGAGCCCACGTCCGGATGACGTAAGTTAGTGGGGACCTCGTCTTCGCCGGCGAAGACGGTGTGTAGTGTATGATTGTGTGGTAGGTGGTACGAGTGTGTTGTCAGTAGTCATCTGATCGTCAGGGTCATGAAGGATATGTTTAGGTCTCCTCTTTCGGATAGGAGCGCTTAGGTCTCGGGGGAGTAAAAAGAAGCCGCAACTACGAGAGGGTTGGGGTGTCGGATTGACCCTCCCTATATAAGTAATGCAAATCAATAATGGAGTATGCTACAGAGAACATACCGGGAACAAATTGTTGCAATGACAAAAATTAAACTGTTAGCAATGAGTGGGCATCCCTTAAGGCCTATGTCGTATACTCATCAGTTTGATGACCTACCTGACGCAGTGCTGAGCGCTGTGGTGTTATAAGTGGGAGGTCATGGGTTCGATTCGGCTGAAAAACTTAGAAATTAATCATTGCTGAATTTATTTTGGTCTAGCAGAGGGTTTCGGCCGTGTTGCCGACCACCGGCAGAGACGTTTTGACAAGCGATTTTCGCCATGATATCGCGTGGAAAGATGGGAGTGTGGGCTAAGGTCAGCCTGCAACGGGATTACCGTCAAGGGCTACCTTCTAGTAAAATTAAAAAGTCACAGATGCCGAAAGGCGTGGCACCCCAGCGAGCGTTTCATATCGGAACCTTGTAGGTGAACATTAAGCATAGTTTGCTTTAAACCGGGAAGAGCATTTTGGAAGTTTTGTGTGTTAAATGCGGTGATAGCCTAGTGGTTAGTGCGTCAGCCTCCTAATCAGAGGTCGGCGGTTCGAATCCGGGCACGCACCTCTAACTTTTCGGAGTTATGTGCGTTTTAAAAAAAAAAATTATAATATCACTTGCTTCAACGGTGAAGTAAAACATTGTGAGGAAACCTACACGCCTGAGAGTTCTCCATAATGTCCTCAAAGGCGTGTGAAGTCTGCCAATCCGCACATGGCCAGCGTGGTGGACTATGGCCAAACCCTTCTCATATTGAGGGCAGACCCGTGCTCAGTATTGAGCCGGTAATGGGTTGTTCATGAGGTGTGTTCTAAATTATAAATTGCACCGTGTAAAAGAGCCTGGTAATCGCGGATTATATAATAGCAATTTCAGCGGCAAGTATTTTAAACGTACAAACGTGATAATCACAATCGTTATAGCTCGCCAACCCGCATTAGAGCAGACTTGAGGGTTCAAGCACTGAACGCTCTCCTAGGAGAACTAGACCGGAAGGAGGAGGTTTGCGCTTTACAGCGAGACATTAAATGATTCAAATTCAAATTCAAAATAATCTTTTTTCAAATAGTCCTTAAAAAGGCACTTTTGACGCGTCAATAATTTACATAGTAGTTATTTCATGGTGATAACTACATTCGTAAACTTAAAACTAAAGCTATGAGGGTTCCAAACGCGCCCCGGTCTAAGAAGAAGCCGGGTTTTTTTCTCGTTATCACCATCTCATCCTTTGTCAATAAATTGAGGATGCTCAATTTCTCAAAGTCAATAAATGTCGATGTTAGTAACGAAGGACTCTAGTTTGTCCAACAAGTTGTCCTCTAGTTGTCGACAATTTCAGATCGATACTGACAAACGGGAGTGCAGCGGTAGACGGAGGAGCGGACAAGGACCCGAGCCACGTGTGTGAGGAGATGCCCTCAACCAGCTCTAATCCAGACGTGAACAAAGCCAGAGACATCCTCCAGGACGTTGAGAGGTACCTTTAAGTTTGGTATCAAATTCAATTAATCAATTCCTTCAAATCCAAGTCAGCTATTGCATTTGCACACACACATTATATGTTTGTTGTTGTGATGTTAAAATTGTGATGATCTATCTCCTGTATACAAATTAACTTTGAGTATACAACTATTGAGTTGTATACTCAAAGTTAATTTGTAAAAAACATAAATCGGAAAAAACATAATAGGATATTGATCCTATTATGTTTTTTCCGATGAGTACCAATCATTTAATAATGTTTTTAGTATCTAGATACCAGTTTATCCTGTTTTAACAATACTGAATTGGTAGATATTGTAATTTATGTGTTAAAATGACATTTACGTTTAAAAACAAATAGTCGTGTAAAGTACGACATTCATTAAATATTGGACATTGAAGTTAAATAAAAGCCAGCTAAAAAAATAAGAATATGGGTGCAAGATATAAAAAAAGGTTTTTTTCGAAAATAAAAGTTATGTTATTATTACCTGGGCGACAAAGTATGTCAATTACTAATACATATTACTAAAATTACACATATTAATGATTAAGGTGGAAATAACCTGAAAGGTTTGCCAATGGGAGAACCAAAGTGTTATTGGGACTCCATCTGACATATAGTCATTTAAACAATAAACAACAAGTATAATTTGCTATATTCCGCCGACAACCGGGAGATTTGTATAATATAACACCACACAAAATCTTCCACTAGAACCTCTACGCACGTTTCGACCCGACACCGGATCATCCTGAGGATGATAGCAAATTATACTTGCTGTTTATTGTTTATCATGGACTTCCGCAAAGTAACGCCTGCTTCTATTCATTATATAGTCATTTGTCTATATCTCCTGAACCATAATAGAGGGACTTGAAGTCTACACAGAATGGTAATGGTGGGTACATTGTTTCCAGGATAGAGCCGAACTCCATGGAGTCCATCCTGTGCGAGGCGATCAAACTCGAGTTCGAAGCTTACACCTCGGTGGGCAGCTGCAGCGGCTCTTCACGAGAACTCAATGAGGTAATTCATTTCAAACAATCAAAAACTTTATCACCCTGTAAAAAAAACATTTGGTGCGTCAATAACATTGTATTATGGGGGTACCTGGTCAAAAAAGAAGCATTCTTCATGTAATAAACTGATCTTTAAAGTGTTCATATATATTTTTTAATTTTTTTCGTTATAAAACGTTTTAATAAACTTTGCACTTATAAAGAGACATCGGCGACATTTCAGTTAGTAAATTGTTATGAAATAAATAATAAAAATAAAAATTTATTTATTTTTTATAGCTAACTAAACGGTACTACAAGTTTATTTTTTCTTCTAATGTTCAATGCGTCACGGAACATTTTTTTACTTTATTTTTGTTTTTTTTTTTCATGGCCATACTTTAAGTTTTCATATATGTATTGGTTGTGCACTGTCATTATTTTATATTCTTTAAATTTATTATTTAGAGCTACTCTCTTAATCCCTTTAATTTATGAATTGGTACCTTTAAATTAAAATTGATAAAAATCTTAACATATAGCTTCTTTTAAATTAAAAAAGAAATGTCTTAAATAGCTCTTAACTCTTACGTATAATGAAACTACAACTTTTAAAGTTTTATTAATAAAATAAACACACATAACATTTTTTTTTTCGCGCTCGGTTTGAACCTCCGACCTCTGACGCCCTAACCACTAGGCTATCACCGCTTCAAATGATCATTTGAAGGAAATAAATGTAACCTATCAAATAATAAAAATGCACCGTAACTAAATTTCGAATTGCGATAGACGATGACTCAGTGGGTAGGGAAATATTACAATGACTCATGCATTCCGTAGTTTGTGTCTAGGTATTAAATTGTTACCCACGCAAATAAAACAATCATGACGTAAACATTTATTTATTTATTTAATTAGAAACATCAACAGAATTATACGTATTATTATTGTACATAATTTAGGCTTTTGGTGCTAGGTCCACATGTAACTCCACTTATAGGAGGCTACAGATTTAGGCGGATAAGTCGTGCGAAGGAACTTAACTAAACGTATACAAAATTAACAGCTTTATAAGGAACATAGAGGCAAAAAATAACTAATAGTAATTAAATAATTAAAAAAAACATTAGCCGACATCTATTAAAATTCCAAATATACTACTTAACCTTTCTTTGCGAACGTGTACAGAAAAGCAGAGAGCATTACTGCTAGATCTTTCAAGTTGGTTCGTTGAGACAAGATAATCTTCATGATCAACCCATTACCGGCTCACTACAGAGCACGGGTCTCCTCTCAATATGAGAAGGGTTTGGCCATAGTCCACCACGCTGGCCATGTGCGGATTGGCAGACTTCACACGCCTTTGAAAACATTATGGAGAACTTTCAAACGTGCAGGTTTCCTCACGATGTTTTCCTTCACCGTTGAAGCAAGTGATATTTTAATTGCTTAAAAACGCACATAACTCGAAAAAGTTAGAGGTGCGTGCCCTGGTTCGAATCGCCGACCTCTGATTAGGAGGCTGACGTCCTAACCACTAGGCTATCACAGCTTCACAACATAATTGGCATATATATATATCTATGCCAATTATGTGGTCGCTTAGAATCGCGTCGATAACACATGTCTGCATAGATTGAGGGTTTATAATTACATGTAGATTTTAAACACTCTCAAGTCTCTTTCCTGTTCCCATTTCCGTTTCTACCTCCATTTTTGAAGATATTACGAGGTGGAATTATTATTATTATAACCTAATTACAAGGAAGTCTGCAATGGCAAACTATAGCTAATGGTGGTGAAATTTAGATCTTTTTTAAGCTATGTATTTTCCGGATTATATTATGTACGTTATGTTTAAATACCGGGTATAATAAATCTCCATTTAAAATTTTAACCAAATTTGTTCAATATCAGCGTAAAGAAGTAACAAATATACACCCATGTGGCGCGGTGCGTGCGCTACCGCATTATAATGTTGGAGGCCCTGGGTTCGATTCCCGGCTCGAGTCTGGTCTGGTGGGAGGCTTCTGCCGCGGTTAGTTACCACCCTACCGACAAAATGGTGCCAAGCGATTTAGCGTTCCGGCACGATGTCGCGTAGAAACCCTAGAGTGTGTTTACCATACCCCTAACATTTAGCCCGCTACCATCCTAGACTGCATCATCACTTACGACCAGGTGAGATAGCCGTCAATATAAAAACACATGCACACTTATATCTAACTTTTTATAATATTGGTGTGATACGGTATTATGTGATAAAGTTTATCTTGCTCTGATTGGATTGTTGCAGGTGGAGAGAGCGAAGCTGAACGAACTGATAGTGGCTAATAAAGCCCTGCATGCGCCCATCGACGACGATCTGTCGCAACTCATAGGAGAGGTGGCTTCCGCCGGGCTGAAGGTTCGATTCCTGCCTATATTCATAGATATAATAGGTTTATATGAATAAAGAAAGCTATTTTTGATTGAGATTTGATGAGATGAAGTACCATTTTGTCTAGCCGCGGCCAAGGCCTTCCACCAGACTAGGCTCGAGCTGAGAATCTAACTCATGACCCCCTTTATAATACGACAGTGCACGCGCTGCGCTACGTAGATCGGCCCATACAAAATCTAGCAGACAAACCATTTCTCGTTTTGTTACTGAAGGTTATCTGTGAGTTGCTAAAAGTATGTGAGTTATAAAGACCATCGTCATCATGATCAACCCATTGCCGGCTCACTGCACAGCATGGGTATCTTCTCAATCATCATCATCATCATGATCAACCCATTACCGGCTCACTACAGAGCACGATGTTTTCCTTCACCGTTGAAGCAAGTGATATTTTAATGGCTTAAAAACGCACATACCTCCGAAAGGTTAGAGGTACGTGCCCGGATTCGAACCGCCAACCTCTGATTAGGAGGCTGACGCCCTAACCACTATGCTATCACCGCTTCAAGCTCTTCTCAATATGAGAAGGGTTTGGCCATAGTCCACCACGCGGTGTGCGGTTTGGCAGACTTCACACGCCTTCGCAGGTTTCCTCACGATGTTTTCCTTCACAGTTGAAGCTACTGATATTTGAACTTTTAGCTTAAAAACGCACAAAACTCCGAATAGTTAGAGGTTATAATACCTACCTAGCTACCTAAAATAAGATATTTCGTCAGTTTTATGAAAAGTCATATATTAAGTCCCAGCACATCAACTTTTAAATGAACACCAAATTTGTGAGTGCATTCTTATTTTTGGCGCACAATTGACGAAAGCACATCTAGTATGCCATTGGTCGAAGATGGTGACGGTGAAGCGATTGTTGCAGGACGGCAACGGCAAGCACGACCCCATGCTGATCACCATCGTGAACCTGACGGCGGTGGCCATTCGCAGGCTCATCAAGATCGCCAAGAAGATCAACGCCTTCAAGAACATGTGCGAAGAGGATCAGGTCACTTCGATGTCATATTCGCTGGATGGTTGCCAGGCACTTCATCCGTGTTGGCCCAATAAAAAATTTCATGGAATACTTCTGTGTCCTCGGCATAAAAGTGTCTTACGTCTACCCTTAAGATACAAGATATCTCCAAAAAACTTCGCCGAGTTTGGTTCTAGAAACAAATTTTTTTTTTAATTCCGTGGAAACGTAACCCAGATGATAAGCTATTTTTGCGTGTACTTCACAATTATTCCAGCCCAGCAAAAGTAACAATCAGAAAAACTGTCACCTGCGCAGTTGTGTTATCTATGGGTTTGTTTTCAGATTGCATTGTTGAAAGGCGGCTGCATAGAAATGATGGTGCTCCGCAGTACAATGACTTACGACGGCCAGCGGAATCAATGGAAGGTAATTAGTTCTGATACGGAACGCGTAACATAATTGTATTAATCAATCAGCCTATAGACGCCCACTGCTGGACATAGGCCTTTCCGAGAGCGCGCCACCACATACGATCCTCCGCCTTCCTCATCCACCCACCATCAGGTCGTCGGTCCAGCGAGCAGGAGGTCGTCCTGCGCTGCGCTTACCGGTACGTGGTCTCCACTCCAGAACACGTCTGCCCCAACGGCCGTTGGTTCTGCGACAGATATGACCCGCTCACTGCCACTTCAGCTTGCTAATGCGTTGGGCTATGTCGGTTACTTTTGTTCTCCTACGAATGTCCTCGTTACGGATTCTATCCCTCGGAGAAACACCCAGCATAGCCCTCTCCATAGCAAGATGATTGTATGTTGTAACTGAATATGCAGAACAGATACTCCTATGCTCTAGAGTTGTGCCCCTCCCCACCACACACACCCCCGTAAATCACGGCTTTGGTAGACTTCCAACTGAGTGGACTGGCGAAACCTCATACGAGTCGTAGAGGACTGGTAGATTTTTGCAGCAAAAGAGCTAGGAATTCAGTTAGACCTATGTATATGTCCATCGGTTGATATATTGATACGATAAGATTATTGTTTTACATTTCTAAAAGTAATTTATGTAAAGGGTGTGAATTCGATTACTATAGTTCAATAATGTATGGTACTTATGTTAATTGGTCCGCTATATTACCCACATTGCTTCAGTTGCCTTTCGACCTTGATGTCAGTGGCCTCGAGACTTAACCTCCATTGCCGTGAATTTTCTTGCGAAAAACCTTCTTCCTCGTTGAGGCTTATACGCTCTTCAAGGCTAAATGCTAAAGGCTTACGTGCTAAACGCTGTGGTACTGAGCTATCGTCTCCGAGATTCCCACGCTGATCAGAAGAGGCTATACTGAGGCTGGGCATCCCTCGAATTTCGATGCGACCCACGCCCGGATGTTGTCAGAAACTTGACCTGAACTTTGCTGGTGAATCGCTGTGTAGCATTTGGAATGTATCCTACTTGGGTTATTATAAGTTGACATTTGATCAACCGGGTCGTAAATGACGTGTTTGTGGCGTCCCCTGATGAGATCGGCGTTTGGGCTGGGAGTGGCATGAAGCTCAGCCTTTGAGTGGAGCACCTGGGCTCGACGACTTCTGAGGGAACGTCCCCCTAAGGGCGTCTCCTAAGTCGAGGTCTGAGTCTTACAGGAGACGCTCTTAGGGGGACGTTCCCTCAGAAGTCGTCGAGCCCAGGTGCTCCACTCTCAGGCTGAGCTTCATGCTCGCCAAAAACCCCCGGTGACGCAGTTGTAACTATTATGGTTACTGAAGGTTATCTGTATTGCAGATGCAATTGTCAATTCGAAAAAGAAAAAGAGAGAGCAGTGGCTTTTTGCGGCTGGAGAGATATCAAATGGAGTGAACTCAATCGTTTTGCAGCTGCCTCACAGCCACGAGCAGTACGGCACCATCCAGACGGACGTGCTGAAGCTGGCCAAGGGCAACATCTACCGCTCGCACGAGCAGTTCATCCGCTCCTTCGACCCGCGCTGGCGCACTGACGAGCACGTCATCCTCATCATGTCCGCCATCTTGCTGTTCACGCCCGACCGGGCCAAGGTGGTGCACCGCGACGTCATCAAGCTCGAGCAGGTCAGTGATGGTAACAGTCGTCTCAACTAATGGACCTAGGTCTCTTGCAGAGGTGTAAACAGCCCAAGAGCTCATGCAACTTGAGCCCCTTCGACTAATCTGATGTAGTCTACCTAGTGGGGCGGTCTTTCCCTGTGCGACCTTGGAAATGTTTTGATTTGCGGCAGTTAAGATATCGAAAAGACATTTTCTCTTTATTTATTTTTGTTGTATTTGTCAGGTGAGCCCACTGTACGGGCTCTGCTAGATTAGTTCCTAACCTCACACTGCCTCCATCCCCCAGAACTCGTACTACTACCTGCTGCGGCGCTACCTCGAGAGCGTGTACCCCGGCTGCGAGGCCAAGTCCACCTTCCTGAAGCTGATCCAGAAGATCCTCGAGCTGAGAAAGTTCGCGGAGGAAGTGACCGGGGTGTACCTGGACGTGCACCCAATCGAGCCTCTGTTGATGGAGATATTCGACCTGAAGCACCACGCCGCATGACGGCGCTGCTGCGGACGTCTAGCGGCCAAGACCCTCGGCGGTGGGCGGTGCCCGCCAATTTCCATGAGACTCAATTATTATTTCTAGAAAATGTAAATAAGTTTTTTAAGTTAACTGTTATTAATAATGTATTTATTTTATGCGTTGAGAAGTGCCAAATCGCCTTTCACGTTGAATATTTCGCGCAGCTTACGCTCGTGTTGATATATAACTTTTATTTATTCGTTACTGTGGATAGTGGTGATGCCTTTTGCAGATAAATCGATTACGTTGAAAAATCATGTCGAGCTAACTCAGTTACTATAGTTACTAACCTATGATCTTCGTATTTCACCTTTACCTTTGCTCTGGGCATGTTTATCCAATTCTAATCGTAAAACAGCCCAAGTCTACGGCCACCAGAAACATAAAGAATGAAAATGAACTTGTTATTTATTTTATTTATTTTTATTTATACAACTTTTGCAATATATAGGACAGAATATACGTGAAAATTACTAAACAAACAGAAACTGGCAACCTTATCACCAAAAGTGATCTCTACATACATAATATAATATTGTTATTTGCGTAATAAAGAAAAAATCTCGGAGAGTAAGGTGAAAGAGAGAGTTTTCTTATCTATTTTCATTGGTCGCAGTTTCTTGCTAACTAAAAGCTAAAAGCTAAATGTTAAGTAGAATTATCAAAAACAAAATCTCACACATATCGTTCGACGATAGTCATCAATCATAACCAAAAAAAATAGAAATAACGAAGTAATTATGAACAAATTTAGATATATTTAACTCTGTTTCAAATGGAGGTGAATAATTTATTTATCCATAACCTTATTTGATTATTTGTTAACACGAAATAGCTCAAGTGATAGTATGTTTATATTAATTATTGTTGTAAGAAAATGGAAATTTTATATAGCCTTGTTTGTGAGAGCTACTGTTTCGCCTGTTACGAGTTTTGTATACTGTTTTGTATGACTCGTGTAATCCTTGTATGAATGGCGTACTGTATGAACTAAAATGTGTCGAAGCTCGCAATCGGATGTGGTTTTAGTCAATGTAAAATGGACGCCACTCGTTTTAGAGTCGCAAATTCTGTAGTTTTTCTTATTTTACAAACGGCAACTGCAAAGAGCGGTGTCTGTAAAAGCATAGATGAGCGCAGAGATGATTTGAGCTTTAACATAATATGTTACATTTTACTGACCTGTGTTTCGTTACTACCATTGCGAGCGTCAGAAAAACATGTACTGATTTATTAACATAAAACCTAAAAGTTATATCGTTTTCGTTTTAGTAATGAATTCGTAGGCATCTACGAATTAAACATCTATTTGTTTGGTCATATATAGCCGTTATTAGTGTCGGGAAATTTGTGAAATATTTGTTTTATGCAACACGCACTTTTTTTTTTGTAAGTAATCATTTGAATATTTGTAAGTGTAATTGCATTTTTAGATGAAATATTTTCGGGTTTTTCGTAATATATGATTTCTAAATACTCTGTTGTAAGTTAAGTTTATCAGAATCGCCTAATTGAATGCCAAAAAATTCATTCATTGTAATACATAGCTAGCTTTAGTTTCGAGTCCCTTTTTTATTATCCAACTAAATTCGAGATCTACAACGCGTGCTTACTATCAACTCAGACTTAAAATGACAGTTCAAAGTGAGACAAAGTCATGTGCCCGGTATACGTCTGTCTCGTTTTAACACTCTGACGACCCTACCGACAAACACGTGTCGCCAAGCGATTTAGCGTTCCGGCACGTATAAATTATATATTCGCGTCGCGTATAAAGTATGTTTACTGTACCCCTAAAAGGTTAAGAAGCTGCCATTTAAGACTGAAGCATCACTTGCCATCAAGTGAGATCGATCGGGCTAACTTGTAGTGGACTAATAAAAAACATTGACTAAAAAATCCAAGTTCGCTCTATAGATTTCAGCTTAATATCCATGTGCAAAACTACATGGAAGTTTGCTTATCAAATTTCTTATCAATGTTTTATTGGATACTATTTTTATTTCACGAAGCGATAATAATAAAAAGTAACCATATGTTACATTATCAATTCTTTCAAAATATCATTTATTTTTTATTTAATCGTTTATTTTACACAATAAACAACAAAAATACGAAAATATTAAGAAAAAATAAGTTACACAGAAGAAATTATATTCACGTAGGAGAATATAATTTCCAATTCCATATGTTAAGATGTATGCTAATGCTAGTTGTCTTCACGCACACATACTTTTTTTTCGGACTGTCTATTAGCTGTGCTAACCCTATTGGTTGCCACAGCGTAACTGGGCTTCGGAAAGAAGCTCTGCCAGAAGAAATTTTGAGAGTTAGGGCTCGAAGAAACTAAGGGAACATCTGTCTAAGGGCGCCTCCTGTTAGGCCGAACCTGGGCTTAGGCTACGTTTGGAATAACGGGGGGGGGTCGGACGGAAAAAGATATTAAGAGCTGAATTTACTGGTACCGGTATTTGGTCTCTGGGTATGTTATATCGGGTCACTTGGGGTGAGATCGAAGCGGTGATAGCCTAGTGGTTAGGGCGTCAGCCTCCTAATCAGAGGTCGGCGGTTCGAATCCGGGCACGCACCTCTAACTTTTCGGAGTTATGTGCGTTTAAAAAAAAAAATATCACTTGCTTCAACGGTGAAGGAAAACATCGTGAAGAAACCTGCACACCTGAGAGTTCTCCATATCGTTCTCAAAGGCGTGTGAAGTTTGTCAATCCGCACATGGCCAGCGTGGCGGACTATGGCCAAACCCTTCTCATATTGAGAGGAGACCCGTGCTCTGTAGTGAGCCGGTAATGGGTTGATCATGACCATGGGGTGAGATCCAAGTCACTAGACCATACCGGCCCGCACACATACGTACCGCACTGTACACTTGGTTCACCACAAGTAAAGCGCGCGTCGCTTCGTGAAATAAAAATACTATATATATTTTACATAGACACAGACCCTAACGCCATAGAGTTCAATTCAAGCCGTCCTATTACATAGAGAGCATTTTTGATAAAGATCGTACATCCTTTAGTCACGTCGCTTTAGTTTGATATCACATATTGTATTCCAAAACTGGTATCGTTTTTAAAATGCCTTATATCATAAGTAATTTATTTTTAGAAAATACTGTGTATATAGAGTACTAAATATTTAAGAACAAAATATAAAACTGATAACAGATCATTTTGCTATGGCCGGTTCACTCAGGGTTCAGTCCACGTACAACCTTTTTGCCATCTTTGTATCCTACAAAGGCATCAAACCCGCGTACTCGGTGGCGTGCAAACTTTTTTTTTATACACCACAAGTTAGCCCTTGACGGCATCTCACCTGATGGTAAGTGATGATGCGGTCTAAGATGGTAGCGGACTAACCTGTTAGGGTATGGTAAACCCATAATCCCAATTGGTTTCTAAACGACATCGTGCCGGAACGCTATCGATCGCTTGGCGACACGTTTTTGTCGGTAGGGTGGTAACTAGCCACGGCCGAAGCCTCCAACCAGAGACCAACCAATTGCAACCCACGCCGGTTTCTCTAAGTGTATTGTGGTTGGTCTTATGTAGGACGTAAGTTTGTACGCCACCCACGACGTGTTAATTTGAACTGCCTTTTGTTTAAAACTACTTGTCATAACCTTGACGTGACGTCCTGCGGTGCCGCGGCTGAAACGCGGTCCGTCTGAACAGACTTTATACTTTGAAGTTGAAAATATAACTGTGTATTGTTATATTAAAAAAAAAACAAAACTATTTTTATAGAATATGAAATTTTTGTTATTGCATTTTAATGATGTGCAATAATTATATTTTAAAATTATAAATATAATAGTCGTTATATATTTTGTCTTTTATTTTATTTACGCATCGGCATCGCCCACATTCATTTGTTATTTCTTACAAACTACAGATCCCTTCCTCAGTAAACGCTTCAGTTAAAAAAGGTATCTACTTGTATATACCAAACTTCAGCCTAATTCGCCCTGTGGGTTGAAATGTTTTACATATAAATAATTAATTAATTCTTTATTTCACAAAAACAAGCATCCAAATAAGAACATAATAAATAACATAAACAACTTGTAAAGTAACTTATAAACGCACTTTAATGGTGAGTATGGTTAGTATGGTGAATATGTGGTATGTATGTATGTACTTCCCCTGATTTAAGCAGTACTCCTGAAAATTATTGAAACACCATGATTGAGTGTGTGGGTGTGTGTATTCGTTTTATAACTTAATCCGAACTTAAGACTTCCAGCAGTTTTTCAGTTTCACTGTATGATTTAGGATAAATATTTATAGCTTTATTTAGAGTCTAGAGCCAACTATGTATTGCCTCCCAGCCTAACTACTCGTACCATCAATTCATCGCTGTTATCATATCAAACAAATCTATCAAGGTTGTGTATCAACATTGAAAGAATTACTGATTCAAGGTATAATTATCATTATGATTCCCCTCTCAATATGAAATGAGTTTGGCCATAGTCCACGCTGGCCATGTGCGGATTGGCAGACTTCACACGAAAGCTCTCAGGTGTACCTACAGGTTTCCGCATGATGTTTTCTTCACTGTTCAAGCGTGTGATATTTTAATTGCTCAAAAAACACTACCTACCTCGTATATGAAACACGATTAAGAAAAAGAAGAAATTTTCAGTATCGCTAATTAAGTTAACAAGAAAATTGAATACAAAAATTTAAAGACAAATTAATTTTAAATATTTATTTTAATAACAATATGTTGCCTGCGCAATATCTCGAACAAACTAAACGCATGAAATAAGAAAAAACAAACAATAAGCAATGTAACGACGCGCTTTTAAACAAAAACAACTGTCTGGGAAAGATCCCTACACTGGTGCCACCACAGGCCTCTCGTTCTGTTTATCTACACTACGACAGTGCAAAGTAATTTGTACTTAACTACAATACCATACAGCTCATAATACGCTAAACTAGAACGTTAAGAACCAGACTGCACAAGGTGTCGCCGAATCATTATCTAATTTGTGTTATTAATTATTATCTAATTACCTAATCAATCTAGCGACGGATTACTCAAAACAAACAAATACAAAACTTTAAGACACCACATCACTAATAGCCGATGCTAACAATCAATCTAATCCAAGATCTATAGATAACAGTTTTTATCTTTTTAGTTTTTTTTTTCGGACTGTCTATTAGCTGTGCTAACCCTATTGGTTGCCATAGCGTAACCGGGTTGTTTGGCGAGCTTCGGAAAGAAGCTCTGCCAGAAGAAATATTGAGCCCTAAGACTCGAAGAAACTAAGGGAACGTCTAAGGGCGCCTCCTTTGAGGCCGAGCTTAGGCGACGTTTGGGATAACGAGGGGTTCGGACGGTGAGTGGTCCGTACGTCTCCGAGGCCGTGGATGGAGCCCACGATCGGATGACTTAAGATAGCGGGGACCTCGTCTTCGCCGCCGAAGACGGTGTGTAGCGTATGATTGTGTGGTAGGTGGTACGAGTATGTTGTCAGTAGTCATCTGATCGTCAGGGTCATGAAGGATATGCTTAGGTCCCCTCTTTCGGAGAGGAGCGCTTAGGTCGGGGGAGTAAAAAGAAGCCGCAACTATGTTGGGTTGGCGTTTCGGATTGATAACTTTTAGTGCTGTCTTTCTTCTGCTTATTCCTTGTCGATAAGGATGGCGCTACTATCTAAAATTTTGAATTAGATTGCTCGTTAACACCGGTTAAGACATTGACAATAAATTAACACCGTCCCGTAGGACCTGCGTTCTACGTTGCTACTTAAAACACACTGTATGCTTGAATAGTGCACATCGCCAATACACGCAAAATAATAAATAAATTAAATAATCAATACTTTGTACAGGATCTATGCATCCCTTAAAAATTGTATACCCAAGAATGTAATAAAAATGACTTAATTCTTCATTCCCAGAACTAACTTCATTTCTAAAGTTAAATTCTCTTCAACGGGAGTGATCTCTTTGTTTTTTTGAAGTCCTCCAGCGTTTATAGAATCGACATCATCGACACAATCCTCGAAGACCTCGTCTTCCGCTGAAATGTTTGCACGATCTTCATTTGTTTCAGTCTTTTTGACAGCATTGCCGTTATTTTTATTACTTTTATCTTTTGCTTTATCAACATTGTCTCCATTTTTTTCGCTATCGTATTCCTCGTTACAAAATCCAGAATCATTCGCTCCTGCACCAACCACTCGTTCTTTATCATAATCTTCTGCAAATGTGTCCTCTAGTCCCGAACTGTCATGGCTGGGCACTAAAGTAGCTTCATTTTCGTCATCCGAGGAATCGTCGGGAGAAGGCATATAATTTTCGTACATTTCCGCTCTCAATCTTTGTTCCACGTTTTCTACGTGTGCTTCTAGTATGCGAGATACATCTGGTAACTGAATGATAACCAAAATAATAAATGTTAAATGTTACAAAAGAAAATTTTCACGTTAATTAACACGTTAAAACTGTTTCTAAATATATTTAGTTTTCTATAATTTGGCTTTGTAGTCTCATCTGATGGGCGTCTACTGCTGGAAAAGGTCTTGTGCCATTCGTCTTTTTTTTTATTCTCCACAAGTTAGCCCTTGACTGCATATCACCTAATGGTAAGTGACGATGCGGGCTAACCTGTTAGGGGTATGGTAAACTCATACTCCTAAATGGTTTCTACACGACATCGTGCCGGAACGCTAAATCGTTTGGCGAGACGTCTTTGTCGGTCTTTTGAAATACTCGGCACATTCGAACAAAATCTTTTTACGAACATGACCAACACTCGGCAAACTCCTGCCAAATTGCATGTGATATCCAAAACTATTCAAGTCTGCATGGTGTGGATTGCGTTTAATTGGTATGTTTCCGAATTTAATAGCTTTAATTTCCAATAAAAAAGATGTGGTGTCGTGGGACACCACGTAGGAACGAAGTTCCTTCAGCTAATGTAGAATCGACACAATTTGCAAAAAAAAAATCGTACTCAATTTTATGTACGTTTTCTTGATTTTTCTCTTAAATTTTGCTAATTAGTTTTTATTTAAGTACAGGAAAGTATTTAGGAAATTCAGTATTTTAGGAATAATAAATTACGTAAAATAAAAAAAAAATCGTAATTCAAATTATCTACTAAAATAACAAAATATGTCTCTGTATTTTTGTTTGACAACATAAAATTAGATAGAAATAATTAAAAACCTGTATACACTCAACAAAAACAATCGTCGCAACACCACACTGTTCTATGCGAAATAGAAATGAAAATATCTGGCTTGCTTTCTATAAGAGAGAGAGAGACAGACAGAGCAACATGCGACGCCGCACAGCTTACAATAGCTTACTATAGCAAAAAGTGTCGTGACAACTTTTCGTAAGAATTTTTTCCGTCTAGCCCCCTTTCACAACGCGCGATAAGGAACTTCGTTCCAAAAACTTACTGAGCACTCTTGTTGCAACTCCTCTGAAATCTGTTCAATAATAGCATTCGTTTGGTTGTCGACTCGACTCGCATGTGACGTCACCACATCTATTTGCCTATACAGCTCTTGCTCTTCGTACTTCAGCGTTTTATTCAATATCTCTGTAGCGACAGAATCTTCTACTCGTGCGTTTTCATCCATATTGGAATAGTTGACTCCTGTGAATGAGAAATCAATTAGCTTTATGAGGAAATTTATTTATTATTTATCTCCTCTTATTCTAGCTAAACAGCATAAAAACCTAATTTGCTAGAGTAGCCTAATATAAAAGTATATATGATGATGATCAACCCATTACCGGCTCACTACAGAGCACGGGTCTCCTCTCAGTATGACAAGGGTTTGGCCATAGTCCACCACGCTGGCCATGTGCGGATTAGCAGACTTCACACGCCTTTGAGAACATTATGGAGAACTCTCAGGCGTGCAGGTTTCCTCACGATGTTTTCCTTCACCGTTGAAGCAAGTGATATTTTAATTATTTAAAAACGCACATAACTCTGAAAAGTGCGTGCCCGGATTCGAACCGCCGACCTCTGATTAGAAGGCTGACGCCCTAACCACTAGGCTATCACTGCTTCTTTATTTATATATATAATTAATAATTTGCCTAAATTTAAATATTCCGGTAACATATCATCCATGATATCACTCTTGTGAATTCACTCAGGTTACAAATGAATACTTAATTAACTGAAATGATTGGGTCCATGCCTTGCACCATCCCCTACTTAAAAATGGTTTATATTAATTGGTGCCAAATGAAACAGTTTCTTATAAATGACGACTAAAAGACTAAGAATGGAAAATCTTCATATGGTGAATAATCAGTTAGCAGGCTTTTAGTAACATTTAAGGGTTGAAAGCCACCAGGAAGCGCTACGACTGTTTTCATCGACGTCGTTATGTGGTTAAATAATAGGTAGATAATTTTATATACAGTTAGTTTGATTTTTGTTTCAAACTAGCTTAATCTCGTGATTTTGCCCACGTTAGATAAGATTCGCTTATTCGTAATAATAATAAACACTTTTTGTGGTGATTTAAACCTTGACAATTATAATGATGATTGAAAATAACCTACTTAAACGCCAACTTTGAATTATCTTTTTCATTAGAAATACTATAAACCTTCTTGCAGATAGGTTTTTAGGTCTACTAAAGACCAATGTTTTTGCAGTACATAATATTTATTTACAAAGTGAGATTTAGTTAGCGATAAAGCAGCTCTGTCGCGCTTTTTCTACCGGTTTATTTGACAAATACACTTATTTCAGTCTGAAACCTTATTATAATTGTTATAAAGTATGACAAATATATATTCTGGATAAAAGAGCTTCCTAATAGATTTTTTTTTTAATCATAAAGTTCTTCGAAGCCTTTTCGTTACAAACATATAAAATTCAAATCTTTCCTCTTAGTGTAGATTATATACCAACCTGACCTCACCTATCGAGATCTAGATGTATACTTATAATAGGTACAAAAAAACTTGAGAGGTGTCAAGGGACACCCGGATGGAACGAAGTTCCTTTCGATTAATTAGTGAAGGAATTGTAATAAAATTTTATTTTATTCAAGTTATAAGATTATTTTTTTTATTATTAACAAATATAATGTTTTATAAACTTAATCAAGGCTCAATTTTGTACTCCATCAGCAATATCCGGAACTTGTGCAGAAACACTGTCAAGATTCATTCTGTTCATTATTATTTTTTATTATTTTTTATTTACAAAAAACCTGTATACACTCAACAAAAATAATCGTCGCGACACCACACTGTTCAATGCGAAATAGAAATGAAAATATCTGGCTTGCTTTCTATAAGAGAGAGAGAAACATGCGACGCCGCACTGCCTACAATAACAAAAAGTGTCGTGACAACTTTTCGTAAGAATTTTTTCCGTCTAGCCCCCTTGCACAACGCGCGATAAGGAACTTCGTTCCAATAACTTTTAATAGTTTTACCTTGCGAAGGGAACCGATCATCGCCGTACGAATTTATAGTGTCTACAATACATCTCTTCGCATCGGAGCGAGTTACGTTGCTCATTAGTTGGTTGGAAGAGCAGCATACGTTAGAGGCGCAGTGTTTTGCTAATTTTTCTTCTGCTAAAAGAAATTATGATTTTACATCATTTAAATTTCGGTTAGAATTTCTGGTTTTCCACGGGACTCTTACATTTGGTGATTTGTTCATTTAATTTAACCCTCCAAATTTAAGCGGTATGCATTTACCAACTTAGACCAAAGTTGCATATTTTATGCATTTGATTAATTAATAAGTGCCTGTTGTACCCAGACCACATTAGAAAATCACAAGCAATTTGTATCACTATTAATTTGTAGTTTTACAACGTAGACTTGACTTAACTTAAAAATTCTCCAAGCCGATCCTTGTCATTTGCATTAATTTGGGGGCAACAAGGAAAATATTACTTATATAACTTACCTTTATCAGTATTTTTACTATCATAATCACCCAAATTATTATCCCCTGCATAACCTCCGTCATCACATTCCGTAGTTCTTTTAAATTCGATATCTCTATTAGACTTTAAAGCATCTTTTGCGTTAACCTCTTGACCGTGTTGGGGTTTCGCTGAACTTGGTCTGGGTTTAGCTTGGCGTGTTGTTATATTGGTAGATTCTAGCACAGATTCTGAGCTACTTGTATCACTATCGCTTGAAATGTTAACGGAGTCCGTGTCCGGGGATGATGCTATTAAAATTAAACTAATAAGTATCTCAAAAACTAAATATTCAAAAAGTTCTTATATTGTTAGGTGTCGTAAAAAGTAATTGTTATATAGTTCCGCAGATTCGGAATCCTTTTTAAGTAATAATTCGTTTTTGGTTAAACGTTCATACCATTACAGTATTCATATTTCTTAAGAGGGTCCTAATTTAATAATCTAGTTTGTATTTTCGTGATTTTTCTGTCTATATTCTTATTCCTTTATTTCCCGACCTTTTAGAAATCAGCTAGTTCCACCTATGGCAGTATTTTTGGATAACGAATGCTTGGTTCTTGAATACTCACGTGCATGCTCTATCTCCTCTTCGCCTATCTCGTAATGTACCTCAGTGGGAGTTTGTTTGTTGACGTATTCAAATAATACTGCTCCCGGTACATGAGTCAGTTTTATTTTATTCTCATCTGAAACGAAATTTTCAGTGAGATTGTATGAAGTTGTTATTTTTCCTTCTATTAATATTAAAGCACTAGGCTTTAATACGTGATAGTGACGTGCTAGTTACATTTTTATATAAGATTCATCTCATCAAAAAATGGTTCTTTACCAGGTTTCTCTCCGGCTGTAAGTTGGCTCAAAGCCACTCGATCAAACGCGTTATCAGTTTTGTAGGTAGAGACATAGTTCTTCGTCGTTAGTGCATGTGCCGGCTCTGGTTCCTGTGCCTTGTGGAATGCCTCCATTGTCTTTGCGTCATATAGTTTCTATAAAAATATTTTTTTAGAAAACAACATCGAACAAAAGTACACTGGGAGTAAATCAAGTTAAATTAAAGATTTAGCTGTCAGTAATTATCAGATCTCAAAATGGCTATTAGCTACACCGGTTATTATCTTTACCACAAGAAAAGTACATTTACCATAGGATCAACAGCAGGTTCTCCTCTAGCGATCCTAGCTTCCTTCTCCAACTCTTCCTTTTCCAATTCCGCAAAAATCTCTAGGTCCTCAGCACTTGGCTGCAAGTCTGGATCTTCCTCATCATATATTTTCTTAGATTTCATTCGCTCTATATAGTTTTTGAGAGTGACTCCATCACTGCTGCCTTGGCCGAACGTTGCTATATAAATAAACAAATTTCCAATAACACTGAGGATAGGTCGCCTATGAATTATTAGTAAGGGTTGTAGCTTTAAAGCAAACAGTATCCAACTTATACAGTGTAATTAAATAGTCCTATTCTAATAAACGTTATTATGACTTCTACTCGTTTAACTAACTTTAACTACTTAATTACTATAGTTATTAAAATTTTGCTTGATTATATAATACTTACCAGTTTCTTGCCTATGTTCAGAGTTCTGAAAGCTAGTACTTGGTTTAACATCATCTTTATCATCCTGTTTAGTAGAATCTTTATCCTTATCAGATTTTTCTCCATTTGTTTTCTTTTTCTCTGCATTGCTATCATTTTCTTTTAACTCATTATCCTCTTTAATAGATATACGTTGTAATTTTATATTACACTTATTATCTTTGCCTGCATTAGCCGGTTGTTTATCTAAAGTTTTAAGTTTATCATCGTTTTCCTTTTTGAACGCCAGTTTTTTATTTAAATCTATAATTAAATTTCCATCTTCAATGATACCTAAAACGAATATGTAATAAAGGCGATACTTATTTTTCAAGTATCCGTACAGTAAACAAAAGAACACGCTTTGAATCTTGGTTTCTTGAACCTGTAAGACTGCTGATAATCGTTCACGCATAGGAATTTTGAGCAAACCTCCTCTGACGAATTCCAAAATTAACTTCAAATGACTGTTTGCTTATCATTTACTTTTTACAAATACAAGATAAATGTTTACCTCTATTAACTTTATTGTCTTCATTATCAGATACAATACGTTTGTCCAATGGAGACTTGTCAGTATACTCTTCGATTATTTCAATTAGGGGTTTGCGTTTCGCATCCTGTGATGTTTGAGAATTAGAAATCGATTCAGATCCTGTTGCGTCATTATTTGATGGTTTATTTTTGCGCTCTGCAACATTCAATTGGTTTATTAGAAGTAGTATGAATACACTGTTAATGTAAGTCACACAAAAGTTAAAAGTAACCAAATTAAACTAGTTATTTTGTTGAATTAAAAGATTTTAGTTAAACAAATTAATAACACTGAAATTTAAAAGGAACTCTTGGTACCTTCCAAGATGTGAGGAATTTTCTTTTGATTAGTATGAGGCGTTTGATTGAACAGTAACTCATTTATTGCATTCAAATCTGAAACAACTTTTCTGAAAACGAAATTTAAATTTGAGTGTTAGAGTTTATTTATAGGCAGGTTCAGAGGTAGACTAGCGTTGCAAAGGCGCTGCGCACAACGTGTGTCTACCTTATGGCGGCAGAGAAATCTACCCTCATTAAAGTTTTTACTTAAGTTCATTTCTATTTCTTACATCGATCTCGATACTTGTGTATAATGGAAACTTCATACTCTTAATTGTACTACTCGTATCTATAAAACTGCTAGGTATGAAAACGGCGAGTATCCATGTGTGGCCAAACAACTGTGCTAAAAAAGCGCACATAATTATGATGCTCCATAAGCACAATGGGTGCGACTGAGATAGACTACAATAATTTAACGGCCGATTGGTCAGTTTAAACGCGGCCACTATAATAAGTTAATTAATCCTCAACCCTCGAAAGATATCTACAATTATTATAATTGTAATTTTATACTCTTCCGGAAAGGTTTTACTTTCTACAGCAGTAAATATTGCTTACTTATCACCCGCAATGGACGACCCTGCCATGAATCCTGTCCACTCATCTTCGGTTGGCTGATCGTCTTTAAGCTCTTGTACCATTCTCTTCCCGCTGTCTACTTGAGACCATTCTATTTTCGTCGTTCCTCCATCTGTATTAAGAGTTGATCAATTCATTACTATTTACATTATTCGCAATTGTAGTGAGAAAGTACTTACTAACCATATCACCAAGAGTATTGTGGAACAATATTAAAATTGTATATTGTGCTGGGCAGAGACTATAATGATTATGATTACACAGTTAATATTAATCTTAATGAAAACCCATTTTGATTGTCTACTATTTCAAAAAGAAATGTAGCAATGAAGAGATCTTCAGCGAGTTAGAATTTGACAAGGCAGTATGTTGGACAGAAAAAAAATTGAGATGGTTTTTGGAAGTACTTAATTAGTGACGTATTTTCGTTATATAAGTCCTGCCTCCACTGGGCTCACTTCAGCTCCTATAGAAACTCTTACCAACATCTTGTCCATCAGTATCACTGTCACTGGAACTGTCACTGGTGGAGTCGTCAGCCTCGGAACCCGACAGCATGTCTACTAAGACACCTTGTTTCGTCTCAACACTATCAGTTTTCTTTTTTTCGGGTTCTGTTTCTAGAGTGTCATTATCTTCTCCTTCCTGTTTTAGTAAAATTGTTACGAAAATACAAACATATTAACAATGGGAAATCGTGTCTACTTAGCAAGCTAATCCTCGATGCTTAATGAAGGTGTTATAAGTATGATTCTTCTATGTCTCTGTAACTGTCCCTGCGTTGAGTTTTGTGTTCGGACAGTTGCGTCATTTTGATGAGAATTTAAAGATTCCACCTCGATGGTTATTCCGCCCGTCGTTTTGTCTGTTTAAAGTAGGTCTAACTTCTAAGCAGCTTATTAGATAGGTTTCAAGAGATTATGCCAAAATAAAGCGGTATGACGACCTCCGTGGCGCAGTGCGTGCGCTGTCGCATTTTAAAAAAAGTTGGAGGTCCTGGGTTCGATTCCCGGCTCGAGTCTGGTCTGGTGGGAGGCTTCGGCCGTGGATAGTTACCACCCTACCGACAAAGACGTGTCAAGACGCCAAGCGATTTAGCGTTCCGGCACGATGTCGCGAAGAAACCAACTAGGAGCGTGGGTTTACCACACTTCTAACAGGTTAGCCCGCTACCATCCTAGACAGCATCACTTACCACCAGGTGAGATAGCCGTCAAGGGCTGACTTGTAGTGTATAATAAAATAAAAATGACATTTTTAATTTGTTTCACCATGTTATACTAGCGTATGGGCCGATTACTGGGCTGATTTTTTTGCACATCCTATAACGTGCATTATACAGATGTGTTTTATGGTTATAAGCCACCAAAGAGCATTAGGAAGGATTGTTTATTATATACTAAATACCATTGAACTAAAACGATTTGAGACCTTATTAACTACTGGAGGAAGGCCCAATTTCTCTCTCTCCTCTTGCTCTCGAGCTTCTCTTTTTGCGCGGTTATCATCTCTCATCTTGATGAGGTAGCGCACACTCTGCATCACTTTCTCTTGATCTTTTTCTATCCAACTGAAAAAAATAAGAAACGAGAGTTGGCTATAAGTAGATGCACACCAAAAATCGTAATATTTTAGTTTGGATGAGCCACCGCGCATACCGTCGTCTCTCGGCAATCTCCTCCTGCACGCCTCCTCTCTGCCATGCCTCTGCGCAGGCGCGATCCCTGGGGAACACGGGCCGGTTATCGAGGTTCAGCAGCTCTTTCAGACGCAGCGTCAGCGTCTTGCGATAAGCTGGTATATTGCGGACTACCGGGTTGCCCGTCAGCACGAGCACTGTGGAAATTAAACGATTAATCGTGCCACGTAATACGTAAGTCATCAACAGTAAAGAGTCCTTCGGCAAATATTTTAGAACTATCCAATCCAAAAGGTTTACAGTCTCTCTACATATTCAAGAAATATTACCTTTTAATATTGCCATATCGGCCAGCACATCGACAATGAGGGGATCCTCGAGGCGATTGTATGACAAGTCTACGACAGATAAATTCCTGCATAATCTCAAGTGTTCCAAGTCATCTGCAAAACATGACATCCAATCAGATATAGGATCTATTTTACTTTTCTAATGAGTGACAGAGGTTCTTTTAAATATGCTTCCCACATGATATGAATCTATTGTAAAACAAATGGAACTTTGGGGCAGATAAAGCTTGCTTTGTACTAAGTAGTATTAATATAAATAATATGTTTACCGATGCTAGACAACATATTATGCGCCATACTCAATGTATGCAAATCTGGTACCACGTCCAGATTCTCAATTCTCGTTACGAAGTTATGGTCTATATTCAAAGTGTCCAACTTCGGGCAGCCATGCAGGTTCTCAATCTTCCTAAGTACGTTATAATGTAGGTACAGGCATTTCAGTTCCGATAGAGTGTCTAAACCTTCCATTCTTTGTATTCCATTGTTTTCAAGGAAAATACACTTTAGCCCAGTGTATTCCTCCAAGTTCTCGATTTTTGAAAAACCCTGAAAAATATCACTAACGTCAGCCTCACCTCAAGCCCTTTTTACTTGTTGTCCAATGGTACTTGAAAATATAGCAAGTCTTGTGCCTACATTTTCAGCCTAATTATTTTCCGATAAAACCCGACGCAGTGTCGACTTGATTCGATGAAATATATATATTCTTTGTCCTCCGTCTTCTTTTATCAAGTGTTTTTTTTAGTAGCAAACCAGCTCATGGTTAGAATAATAATGAAGTAAAATGCCATATTTGTCGTGTATTACTACAAAGTAAGACAAGTCGCCTACGCGTCGCTGCATGTTGCATCCCGTCGCTAACATAGGACAATGCCATAGGGCATTGTTCGATGTTCTATAGGGAAGAGGGATATGGACCAAATACCCTACTTCAATGTGGACTGATAACAAACAACCTAAGTAACGATTATTAACAGGTACTCACCGGGACGGCTAAACATGCTTTCTAGGGCACAAAGCAAAGGTATATCTAATTCGGATCTTCTAAGTCAGTGATTCCCTAAACTTGCCGACTGGCGATAATGGTTATGCCATTACACGTCTACTGTTAGAGTAAAAAAAACAATTTCCACAAAATACTTACTTTAAAATGCAAGTACAAAATGTCGTTCAGATAGGGCGTAGAGTACAACTTATGTTGCTTGCAGTGTTTTTTAATGAACTCTTTTGTCATTCGCGGAGCTCTGTTCATTTCTTCCAATTCTTTTTCCACTTTAATCTGGAACTCTCTTTGTCTCTTCTTTTCTTCCTCTTCATTCTTTCTTTTTTCTTCTTCTTCTTGTTTAGCTAAGTAAAGAAAACATTATAGACATTTTTAGATGATAAATTATATTTTATTTAACTAATAAACTAAATCAATACTTCCTTTGTCAATAATAGCTTGTTTACTTTAGTAATCTACTGATTGAGGGTATTTTCCTTTTGTCCCTTTCCGAGTACCTACATTCCCAATCTCTGAAAATCATCATACGAGCGCATAGAATTTTATTGGAAACTATTAGAAATCATTTATTTTGGATCATAATTTGATAGCTAATGCTATTTAAGTTAACCTAAAACCTAGTTTATTTGAGGCCCTCCTGAAATATCTAATTTGTCATCGCGTACACCACACAGCAATCAAATCTGTCAGCAAATGCTCTCTGAAGATACGTGCCACGAGATAATTATGTTGACAAAATTATCACGTTACACAATTATGCACATCTTATTCATCCATTATGAATTTCACTTTGGCCCTTTAATACTGAGACAAATAGTCAAGCGTCCCTTTAGCGAGGTTAGTTAGAAGAACTGTGATAATGCCAAAATTGTTCATAGTATCCATGAACGATAAGATCATAAACACTCGTAACACGCACTGGTGAACCGACTTCCGGTCTACCGGTTAAACAGTAGGTACAATTTGGCGTTTGATTTCGTTTACAGGAATTATACAGTTTTTGTTGGATATTTCAACAGTGCGTTGGCATAACCAGAGACAGTTTCAGCAACTCGGGTGTTGAGATTGGTTAGGATTGCCTCCGCGAACATATAATCATTTTCTCGGGGGCAGTCTTAACTTCTTTTTACTTAGTTTAATTGAACATCTTTTATGAACTTACAGAGACACATTCTCGCTCAGCGAAAAATCTCTTTATTTATATATTTATAGATTTAAAAAAAGTAAAGATTTTGTATGCAACAGCTTACCTTTATTTTGTAATGGTGGGGACGCCTTTTCTTTGATATCTGTTACCAATTTATCGGTGTTGACATAATCACCTTTAGCTTTGTCATCTGTTTCAATAAAAGGAAGTTCTTGTATTTTAGAAGCTGTCAGGTTTTTCTTACATTCTTCACGTCTCAATAAAGTATTAGCCAAGCGCAATACTTCTTTGTTATCCTTCATTTTATCTTTAATATCGTATAATAGATTATCAATTCTCTTATTTCTTTCAAATTCTTGTTGTTCAAAGTCAGTTAATTTCTTATTCGTAATACCTGTTTCCAAAAGTTCGTTCCGCTTTTTATCACCTTCTTTCAATGGTTCCGCAGACTTCGTGTAACAACCTTCAAATACACTTTCCGTTTTATTAACACTTACATTTGAGGTTTTCGGGTGAAGAATTGTACGACTTTTTTTAAAAACATCATTTACTTCTTTGATTAAATCTTGACATTCTTGGTTTCTCATTTCATAGCTTGCTTTACTTTTATTAACGATGTTCTCATGACATTTTATTTCATCGTTCAGTTTTGTTATAGCAGTATGGATACCTTCTATTTCTATAAGATCAACATTTTGGTGTATGTCGCCTTGTAATTCTTCTGTTTTAGAAGCTTCAATTTCTTTTACGCGTTTTTTGACTTCTCCTTCATTTTTTGGTTTTTGATATGATTCCCTTTCTTCTTTCATTTTTTGATAAGCAATATTAGATTTTCTAGAGTTTTCTAAGGCTGTATTTACGTCGTTCAGTAATTCGTTCATACTATTCAGTTTGTTTGTTATATCTTCCTTGATAAAACTTTTCAAAGATTCAGCACCTTCTACAATATTACGAGCAAGAGTTTTCATTTCTTTAAACTCTTTATTATCTTTATTACCATTACTTTCCGATTCGATTATAGTTTGCAAAGTATTGTGTAATTTTGCCTCAATCTTTTCATCAAACTTTATTTTATTACTTTGTTGAATTGATTCAACATTTATTTTTTCATGAGGAAAATCTTCCTCATCTGCTGATTCAAACACATCTGAAATATTACTATCATTTAAGTTTGTTATATTACCATCATTGGACAGAATAGAATCGATTTCTTTCAAAGCTTTTTCTGTATCCTTTAGTTTTACTTCAAAACTTTTTGGGCCAACTTCTTCGACCAATAAATCTACATCTTCTTTATTATTATCTTTAACCTTCTTCAGATCTCCACTGGGATCGAATGATACAGGGTTGTCTTTTAAAGATATATTAAGTACTTCATTGATCGCATAGCTTTCTTGAACTTCTTCAAAAACTGTAGATTGCCTTCTCTTTTTAACCAAACAAGATGAGGCTTCTTTCAATACTGGGTGCTCTTCCATTGGTAACTTACTAGGTATATCTTTAATTGGTATGTTTTCAGGATCTTCAAACTTGTCTGCTAATTTATGTAACATATCTTTTGTTTCTTGATATCTTGTTTCATAAGATTTATTGGTATATTTCGTAACAGCTTTATCTATTCTTTCAAATTCTTCATCGTCGCTCGATTTGTTACTATCTTCATATTCTTCAATAATTTCCTTGTCTCTAACTATATTGTTATTCTTACAGCCAGCGGCGACATTCATCAATACTTGCATATTTCTGTATTTAATTCTTTTTAGCTTGTCCGTATCACCTTTTGCCGAATCAAGTTCCGCTTTCATATCAAGGTAATTTAAATTCTTGATTTGGTTCATGGGCACTACAATATCTTCGCTACAATTTCCTGAATTTACAACTATCTGTATTTGTTTAGCTTTTTCTGCAATAATAGGACTATCTTTTAGAATTTCTTTAATTTTCTCACTTGTTAAGGGTTCCGTATAGTCTTCTACTTTCGTGAAAGGTTGTCCTGTCATAACTTCATATTCTGATTTAACAGGTCCATGAGAAGATGCAGCAATATAGGGTCTATCTTTGTTAATTTCTCCGTCGATAAGTGGCTGGAGCTCATTTTTAATAATTTTATCTAACACATGTTGAGGTAAATTCGCATCTGCAAAGAATTTCTTAAGTTCAGCCGTCTTATGTTCTATGCAAGCAGGATCACTCGCAGGGACGCCGGATGCTTCCATTTCTCTTAATTTTACCAGTAACTCATGGATTACGTTTACTGAAAGACTAACAGAAACAAATCATAATAGACGTTTCTATAGTTACGTCGTGTATTTTGTTTAATCAATATTTAAAATACATTTGAAAAAGGAAATCGTACAGAATATAAACTGGACTCTTTATAGCTTTCATGACAACTTGCAAGAAGTTAACAATAGTTTTTGGTACTTTCGTTTTTAGTGTTTAGACTACTCATATTAGAAAAGAAAACTATTTTATTATACCCATTAAAAGATAGTAAGGAAATATTATCTTACTGTATCTTATTATAGATAAAGCTTATAGTGGCTTATTTATAAAAAAAAAAAAAATATGTTTGCGTCGATTATTTTTAGATCTAGACTTATAATTTTCGTACCCACATAGTGTTTATGTACAACATAACATATTAATAAAAGGTGTTACTTCTCATTACCTATATAAAATAGACATTCAGATTAATTTGCTATAATCGAATTATGTATAGTGTGCTATATAAGGATTAAATGAGTTACAAATATTGTGAATTATAGCAAATTAAGCAACAAAACAACAAGGATCGGTGACAGCTTAGTGGTTAGGGCTTCCCGTGGAGGGTCTGCCTCGGCGGACGCCGCTGGGTGGGTTGCGGTTGGGTGCGCGGGTGTTCCCATGACCCAGCCACCAGGCGACGCGAAGGAACATCGCTGGGTTTTAGTGGGTTGATCGCCAGTTTGGCCGCCGGGTAGTCATACATACATACCCCGTCGGAAGGTTCAGAACAAAAGTCTTTAATTTGCTGGCTGAAGTGAAAAAGTAACGCTTTCTATTCCTAGCTATAATTTATTTATAGCTAGCTCAGCTATAGCTAGCTATAAAAAAAACTATGGATATTTTTTCTATTCTTAGCGCATTGATACGGTTTAAATAAGTGGTACCTACGTGGTATACGATGAACAATTGTTGCTTTATGATTAACCCATTACCGGCTCACTACAGAGCATGGGTCTCCTCTCAATATGAGAAAGGTTTGGCCATAGTCCACCACGCTGGCCATGTGCGGATTGGCAGACTTCACACGCCTTTGAGAACATTATCGAGAACTCTCAGGCGTGCAGGTTTCCTCACGATGTTTTCCTTCACCGTTGAAGCAAGTGATATTTTTAAATTTTTAAAAACGCATGTAAAATAAGTTTGAATGAATCGTGATTTGTGAGAAATTGATATCCTCTTTATATACATTTACTCTTTGTTGGAATCAAATAGATATTTGAAACGTTATGATTATATTCTCTTTGGATATTTGATCGGCATAATTATATAATCGGATTGTGTATTTTTGTTGACATTCTCTTGACAGACACAGAGTACTTTTTATAATTCTTTGATACATACCAATGTCCAATGTACCTAGTCTGTGTTTGACAATCACAAGTTGAAATTTATAAAATAATTTAAATTTTCTCTAATGCAGTGAAATTTTCCATTATTTTGATAGATAAATTTATTCGCGTTTGATAAAAGTAAAAGATATACCTATATATATCTTAAGAATACTTTTGAACCCGTCATGAATTATTAACACTTTCTGAAGGGTTTCTATGGATTTCCTCTAATGACTAAGGAAATAGTCTACTAACTATTTTTCTTTATTCATTGATTTGCTCTCAGTATGCCGACAATGACGGACGAAAGAAACTTTCGATCGTCCTACTATGAAAAAGTAGGGTGCCGCGGTGTTGAGGAGAAGAAATCTTTGGAAATACTGATGAAAGAGAAGCCATGGGACAGGGTTAAGCTAAAACAATTCTGTTTAAGATTCACCGTGCCCGCTGCGTACAGAAATTTAGTATGGAAAGTGCTGCTTGGTTAGTATTTGGCTGGTTTTTCGAAGTCAATAAATAGGTATATTTGTTACTCCATTATCCTATGACTACTAATATAGTCAAGTGATGATTCAGTATACAGTTAAGGATTTGATTCTCAGTCATGTCAAAACCCAAGTTAATTTCTTTTAAAAAGCACTTTTCATGCCCAATAATTTACAGGTTCCGCAAGGGTTCGAAATGAGCCCTGGTAAGACCAAAACAAAACTTAGAAGAAGCCCAAAACAAAATTCTGGTTATGAACTATTTCTGTCATCCATCTCACATTGTCACTCAAAACTATTTAGCAACAAATATTTCATACCCAAGTTTGATCATTTACAGAATCCATTAGACTCTGTAAATGATAAACAAGCTATTTATAGGCTGTTTCCACAAGCTTATTTTTATATAATCTATGAACTACTGTGAGAGAGATAATTTCACACAACTGTGTGAGATGATGCAAACAAAAAAAATAGCAAAGTTTGTTGTGAGTATGACGGGGTTGCATATATAAACCTCATAGCTTTAGTTTTAAGTTAGCAATGGTATTATAACCACCATCTCACTTATTAAAATAATATATTATATGCCTGCATCAGGTTTACAAAAAAAAACTAATTTGAATTGAGAATTTTGAAAATTTAATAATTATAGTTGGTATAAGCTCCAGGTCCATACCTTAAATCTCTTACCCAGGCATAAAGAGGAGACCTGTGTCTTAACAGGCTGAGAATGAGAATTATTTGGTCTGTCTTAATATTAATCATAACATTACTTATAAGATTGAGATGCTAAGTGTGACATCTGATATTTGCTGTAATGATTATATCTTTTGTTATATAATATCTTTTGTTCAATCATGATTTCAGTGTTTCTTAAATACTGGTTTTGTGTGGTACAGAATTTTTTCACTCACAAATTTTAACGTTGCAGATGATAAAATTCTGGTAGCAGTTTCAATTAAATTGACTTAACTAGGCCATATGTTAATACAGTATTATTTACGTTATTATGCATTAAAATCTGTTGACATTCCTAGACATTCTACCAGTGTACCCTGACTCTCACCAGTTTGTAGCAGAACAGCGGACAGACCAATACAATGATCTTTTATATGCTGTGGAATCATTGGAGATGGTTGACATGAAGGCTCCGAGAAGTGAGATCATGATGGCCATGTGGTTATTAGAACTAGAGGAGCGGAAACCACCCAAATTTCCAGAAACAAATTATTGTGTTTGTATTTATTTCCTTCCTAATATTGTATTTTTTTCTTCAAAATTTTTTTTTTTTTATTTATAAGAGGTCCTTGGAATGCAATCTTGCCAGGTAGTAAGTGATGAGACAGTATAAAATGGTAGCTGGCTAACTTATAATATAGAAGTATGGCAGCTATATTAAATCTGTTCTCCTAATCTAAACAACATCTTATCTGAACAAAGCTCTTACTGCAAAGTCTCTCACCAATCCAGAGATAATTGTATTTTGGAAATAGTAAATAATAAATTGTATTTTAGAAATAGTGCCTGTAGGGAATCAAACCCTAGTCTTCTTACAACTTATTTTGAATGAAATGTGTAGTCACAACTGCATTATTTTTATTTATACAGATAAGTCTTATTGATGTGTTGTCTTTCAGTCATCAGACACTTTCATACCTATAGCAAACACATTACAGCAACTGTATGATAGTGAGGTAGATGTGTACTGGTTGTGCAAGTCTCTAACTGAGATAGTGCAGAATATGCAGAAAGACTTGCACAAACTAAAGGAGGCTTTCCACACCATGCTAGAGAAAGAGGACCAAGAGCTCTTTAAGTAAGTCATCTTGACATGGACTATTAATACTTTTTAGATTCTATTTCTTTTCTAGATAACAGATAGATTTACAAATCAAATATAATCTATAAGATAGCAGATATTTTAAATATTACTTATATATTTACTAAGCATATCATTCCGGGCCTCACTCTACATGTTGAGGCCACAACAATTGTACTACCCATGTAAACAGCTAGTAATAAATAAAAGAAGGATAAAATTATGGCTATTGCTCAGTATTTTAATTAATAGTGAAAATAATAGTGTCATGCTTGTGGTAACTGTTTATTTCCTAAACCTATAAACATTGAGTTAAGTCTCATGATGATGATAATTTTAAGTGAGTTGAAAAAGCACCAAAGGTGATTTAAAAGAAGGAAAGGAAAACAAGAACATTAATTGGGCCTGTTTAGTCATACAAACAACACACAACAGTGTACAAAAGGATAGGATGTTTCCTTTCCAAACTTTTAATACAATTGGTGGGTTTAAAAGCTAATTGTTTCTGTATTTCAGCCACCTAGTTGAAATCAAAGCACTGGAAGTACTTCCACTAACTAAATGGTTCAATTGTTGCTTTGCTGGTGTTATAGATGACACATCTCTAACTAAGTGAGTACAAACACACAAGAATGGTTTAAATTTTTTTATGTTTAAAACCTATGATGCCATTCATACATTTTAAACATACATAAACATGTATAAATTTTTTCAACTCTACTTTTTGGATTCAAGTGTTAATTCATGCATGCAGTAAACATTTCTTTTTAATTATAGGTAATTAAAACTAATTTGTTCAACAAGCTTCCATTAATAAGAATTTTAAATCTTCCTAATCCGTTAAAGAAGCTAGGTAATCAAATGTCATGGAGAAATTTTGGTTAAAAAGAGCTTTAAACATTATGTTTTCTAGTAGTTGCGAATTGTATGTACTTAAACAATTCCAATTTTGGCAAATTAACGAAAATGGTTTTCCAATTCTTAAGCAAAAACATTTTGCTGACTGCCTTTTTTTAGCAGCAGCACTACTTGTATATTCTTGTTATTTTTTTGTTATTTGTTCACATTTTACAGTGTCCGTTAAGGCTGAGACCTTCTGTTAAGTATAAAACCTGTGTCAGAAGGACTCACTCTTCCCATTATAAAATATTTAATTTACATAAAAGGTTTATAATATTTAATAAAAATTTTTATTGTTTGAAGGATGTGTTTAAAGTCTTCCCTAGCATTTTCATGTTCCAAGGTCTGCTTATACATTTTGCAGGATATGGGATAAAATCTGTAGCGGTGCACCCAAGATCCTGTCCTACGTGGCTGTGATGCTCGTAGTGACTCTCAGAAGAAACATACTGAAGGCGAAAACTGAGGATGAGGTGCTCAAGTGTGTGTCTGAGGTACAATTAAGTAGATTAAATTTATAACTTCAAAGGAGACTTCTTTTCAAAAATATCTATAGGTTATTTGAAAATTGAAGTAGGATACTTTTGATCCCGGAAAAATTATGAATGTAGCTGGAGTTAAGACTACTTCAAAGACACAGAAGAGTTGGTGGGTAACATTTAGGAATTTAACATACAAACATGGAAAACAATAAAGACCCTAAGTGTATGAACTAGGAATCTTTAATAGTTTATAGTATGACCATCATCAAATATTAAATGTAAATTACACCTGAGATAATTTTAAACAAATTAATAAAATTAAACTAACAAATTTTCTGTTTAGATTCCAGAACAATGTGAAGAGGTAGTGGCGAATAAGGCCATTGAACTGTGGCAGTATTACGCCCAACCGCAGAACGATCAGCTCGCGAAGAAATGATGCATGACCTTCTAATGGGCTCATCCCATTAGAAGACTTGGTGATAAAATGTGACTGAAGTGCTGTGAATACTGAGAATAATGAATACAGAGTGGGACATTTGCTATTGTTAAGCGATAATGTGATATGAGGGGTTTTAGCAAGACATATTAGCACCTGAATAATTCCGGCTTACACTTAGCTACATTACTATCTATTTTAGCTAGAATAACAAAAATGTGTTGATTGATTGTAATGGCCTAGGAGCGTTGGTTCAAACTTTAAAATTTTGAATGAGATGAAAATTTAGTTGACCTGTGTAAGAGTTGCATGTTTCAAATTGACGAGCAGTTAGAATTATATGAAAGTCCAACCAACTTTCGCTAAAGAAATAGGAGCTAGAGTGTGCACACTTTACTGTATTTTTAGGTCAGTGACCTGCTTGTTTGTGACTGACTGTGGCCGAAAACAGCCCATATATGGATATGTAGGTTGATACAATACTACGTTGGATACTTGACACAAGAGGTTAATGTCAGAACTAGTTAAGAGCAAATAAAATGAAACGAATGTGTATGGTAAATAAAAAGATGACATTATATTGTTTCTTTATTTCTACTTATTTACACTTAGTATATACAGGTAGACAGCACTTCAAGTGACAGGAGCTCTGAGTCTTCCTGGGCAGTGCAATTTAAAAAAAATGTACTTATTTGAAGCTGTGATAGCCTAGTGGTTAGGGCGACAGCCTCCTAATAGTAAGGTCGGCGGTTCGAATCCGGGCACGCACCTCTTAACTTTTCGGAGTTGTGCGCGTTTTAAACATCGTGAGGAAACCTGCACGCCTGAGAGTTCTCCATAATGTTCTCAAAGGCGTGTGAAGTCTGCCAATCCACACATGGCCAGCGTGGTGGGAAGAGACCCATGCTCTGTAGTGAGCCGGTAATGGGTTGATCATGATGATATACTTATTTAAACTCATTGCTTTGTTTATAACTCTGTGGTCTTATCTTCTTTGTATTATGAGCAGTTGCTAATTAAGCCCATTATGAATTGAGTTAACCTAGGTAGGTTAACACTGCCCGAGAAGAATGCAATGTGTTTCCCAGGCGTCTGGAAAACTCAGCGTGAGGGACATGCCTTGGTGGTTTTTAGTTAGGTACTCTCTAGTTGGGGGGAGTCCCATATAGCCTCCGTCCTGCCTGAAGGACGGGGGTAGCAATCAGATAATAGTGTATTATCTATGGTAGCAATAAAGGTTTTCCACCACGATAAAAAACAAGGTAGGTAGGTTAACACTAGACCAGAACACTGCTAGAGAACAAGTTTCGAGTATTTGGTTAAGTTTAGAGTTGCCAGCTCCAATAATCCAACATATAATTTGTACTGTGGAAAAAATTAAACTGATCTAATGCAATTTTATGTAGTTATAATTAATAACAACATTTAATAAATATGTAGGATGACTACGGGCGGGTGAGTGTCTTTGTCGGTAATTTAGGTAGACGTGGGTAGTTTCGGGCGAAGAGACCAGACACTCTTGGTAGAACAGAGCTACAATTATAAGTATGGTAATTTATAAGGAGCAGACTATACGCTCCACCAAGTACGAATGCACCACCGCAGCTCAACCACCGGTCCGACCCGACCGAGTGCAATCAATGCAATGCGCCGTCCCGCGCCGGTGAGTCTTATAAGAACCTGCATACGTCACTTAGTGTTGCGTAAAGAGAGGGGGCGATGCCACTCTCTTGTCTGTAGTACATGACTCCAAAACTAGATGGCGCTGCTCTCTGATTGCCGTCACGGCCTTCCTGACATTCGACCGTCCTCGGGCGACAACTAGTCCTCAGAAGTCGGTGCATCTAAAACAAAACAGATCAACGAAGCCATCCGTTCGTCCCATCCTGACCCAAATCTTGACAGTACTTCAACACTCAGCATCATGATCAGCCCACCACCGGACCACCACACAGCACAGGTCCCCTCCCAACACGAGAAGGGCCCGGCCACAGCCCACCACGCCGGCCACGCGCGGACTGGCAGACCCCACACGCCCCCGAGAACACCATGGAGAACTCTTAGGCGCGCTGGCCTCCTCACGACGCCCTCCCTCACCGTTGAAGCAAGTGATATTTTAATTTTATCAAAAACGCACATAACCCTGAAAAGTTAGAGGTGCGTGCCGAACCGCCGACCTCTGATTAGGAGGCTGACGCCCTAACCACTAGGCTATCACTGCTTCAACACTCATAGCACATGCTAAAGCTACAAAAAATGGTAGAGAGACCAGTGGTCTCTCTTAAACGCATGCACCAGTGGACCGGACATCAGCGTCCCTTCGACCACTCAAACACACCAGTGGACCGGACATCAGCGTCCCTTCGACCACTCAACAACACCAGTGGACCGGACATCAGCGTCCCTTCGACCACTCAAACACACCAGTGGACCGGACATCAGCGTCCCTTCGACCACTCAAACACACCAGTGGATCCGACATCAGCGTCCCTTCCACACACCAGGAGATTTCCAATACGTTACCAACCGTCGTCACCGGCTTATTTTTGATAAACCAGAAACTTCTGATGTCAACATGGAATTGGAGCCTAGCATACTAAGATCAGAAGTCATTACAGCTTTAAAACTCTTAAACTCCAGGAAAGCGCCAAGGCTGGATAAAATAACAGTTGAAACTTTGACCGCCCTTGGGGGGATACAGGGATCGACATATTGCACATGATCTGTAAGCTAGTTTGGCGTATCGGTACATGGCCAAAATACTGGACTTTTTCTATGAACAGATCTAAGTATTGGCTGTAGATCGTGGTAAGAAACTGGAACTCACTGGTTCACTATATCTCGAAACTGTAGAGAACTTTATATGGCTGTGTTCCAACATCAACAAGGCTGGGTCGTGTGAGATCGAAATTCGAAGGCGCATCGGAATGGCAAAGACTTTTTTTTCGGACTGTCTATTAGCTGTGCTAACCCATAGGTGGCCACAGCGTAACCGGGTTGTTGGCCAAGACTGCAATATTTCAGCTGCGTAAGACTTGGAGGGATAGACACATTTCTATCAACACTAAAGTGCGTCTTGTCTGTCTTCGTCTAAGAGACATGAACAGTTGAGGCAGCTGATTGGAAATTTGAAACGCCTTCGAGATGTGGTCCTGGAGAAGAATGCTCAGGTCCGATGGACAGCATATAGCCAACGCATCGATTTTGAGACAGCTCAGATCGTTGCGACATCGTCCTGAAGAAAATCGTCAGTGGAAGGGGTCACGACCCTCAGAAATGAGGAATACGACGCAGAGAGAAAGAGATTTAACAAGCGAGTAAGCAGAAGCACTACCAAAGAGTAATGAAACGGTCTCACTTAATGATGTGATAGGACATTCCGTGCACATCGGCGTTAACACACGTGGACGACTCCTTAATCGTTCCAGTGCCACAGGCCAGGTCCTGATGGAACACGCTGAGGTGATTGACCAAATACGCAGCTCGTTGCCGCTTTCGACATCTTTCTTGGTGATAGAATATTCTCGGCGTCGACTGCAATCAGCTTGTTTGTGGCCGTAGGCTCCACATCAATAAGAGCAAGCTTTGAACGGGCTCTCGTTTCCCTGGTTTAGCAAAACTTATTGCACATAGGGAGTGTATGAGGAATGCTTGTACCAGTCTGCCTTCCCAATTGGCAACCTCACCGATAATAATAGGCAGCAGCACTACCATCGCGAGAGGACCAGCACTGCGATCACCAACCCGAACGCCAAGCGTGGTGATTATTGGAATTTCTTTGTAGATGGTAGAAACAAAACAGCCACAGCCCCTAGTCCTCGGCAGCCCCGCTATCCCTGGCTCCGGCAGCGGTTATGGTAACGGCGGAGCAGGCGGTGAAAAGAGTCTCCGGAAGAAATAACGCTGCCACCCCCGTCGACTAGACCTGGCAACTTATAACGCACGCATTTTTAGGACACACGAAAAGGTGATTGAGTTGGGAGAAGCAGTGAGCAAGTTGCGTTGGGATATAATAAGTCTAAAGTCCGAAGATATGGCGAGGAATCCACAATCTTGAAATCCGGCAACCCGCTCCATTACCGGACGGGCGATCAGCAATCTCAGGGCGGTGTCGGATTCATCGTCTACAAGTCTCCGAGAGCTAAATTGACCCGATACTACTCTGAATACATCTCGGACGTCAGCCTATACGAGACTAGGTGGGCCCTCAAACAACCTGAGAATGGCAAAGCGCCAGATGATGATGGAATCACAGCAGAACTTACAAAAGCGGGCGGAAAACCAAAACTTAAAGTCCTTCAGCGATTGCTCAATTCCGCCATTCAGCAAGGCACAACGCCAGAGGCGTGGCACAGGAGCGCGGCGACCTTGCTCTTCAAAACAGGCGACAAAACCACAGACCCGAGCTTGCCGCCGAGCCATGTCCACAAGCTGCTTCTGAAAGCCACCACGAACCGTCTCGGCAATAGATTCGAAGACTTCCAATCTCCCGAACAAGCCGGCCTCCGGAAGAGCTCCAGCACCATAGACTTCATCCACACACTGCGGCTGATCATACAGAAGAAATGAAAGAATGATGAGAAAGCCTACGATTCGGTGGAAACCTGGGCCGTCTCGAGGTTACTGCAGGGATGCCGAATCGACTACCGGCACATGCAAGCGCTGAAACGTCTGTACGAAAATGCCACCATGTCAGCCCGCAAACAGGACCAGACGACGAGGCAGATTCAACTGCAGCGAGGCAGACGTGATCGCCCCTAAGCTGCTCACCGCAGCGTTGGAAGATGCCTCCAAGCCTCTGGACTGAAACGAACTAGACACCACTTCAATGGCGAGAACATCAATCACTCTCGGTTTGCCGACAATGCAGTTGCAATGGCAGAGACTCTGGAAGACCTCGACGCAACGCTCAACGACCTTAGCAGACCCTCTGAACAGGCGGGCCCACGCATGTACATGAGCAAGACAAAGGTTACGTCGAACGCTAGAGTTCTGCCTTACCCTGCAATGGTTGAGAGCTCTGTACTGGAAACTGTAGACGACCACGTACACCTAGGATATACGATTCAATTAGGCAAGTCCAATTTCGAGAAGGAGGTCAGCCGCCGAATTCAGCATGCGTCCAAAGTCGTCCAAAGTCCGTCATCCATCAAAATCCTTAGTGCCTGAAGACCAAAGCCCTCGAACAGTGTGTGTTGCCAGATGACTCACAGCTCAGAAACGTGGTCGCTCACTATGGGCCCCACAAGAAGGCTTAGAGTCACTCGGCGGGCAATAGAGAGAGCCACGCTAAGAGCATCTCCACGTGGTTAAACCAGAAATGAGGAGATCCGTAGAAGAACCAAATTTATCGACTTAGTTCAGCGAGTCGCGAAGTTGAAGTGAAAATGGACGTTGGGATCCCAAGGTGCTGGAATGGCGACCCCGCACCAGTAAACTTTGCGTTGATCGACCCCCAACTAGGTGGACAGGCGACATGAGACGAGTCGCAGGCAGCCGCTGGATACAAGCAGCCCAAGACCGCGGACACTGGAACTCCCTACAAAAAAACATGTTATAATATGTGGCCCATACTTCTTTACGGATGCTAATCCTGGTCAGTCAAAGAGGACCCAAGAAAATGTCTAGAGGCATTCGAGATGTGGGCTTATCGATGGATGCCAAGTATCAGCTGGACCCAAAACGCCAGCAATGAGGATGTCCTGCGACGTGCCGGCCGCCATCGCGAACTTTGGAAAACTGTCAAAAAGAAAAAAAAGTTGCTTATCCGGGGCATGCGCTTAGGCAAGACAGATACGGCCTCTTGCTACTCATTATGATGGGCAAAGTAGTAGCAAGAGGAAATCCCGGCTGCGAAACATCAGGGAACGGACCGGTATCCCAGCTTCTCAGCCTCGCGAGAGACAAGGCAAAATATGTCACTCCGACTGCCAACCCTCACTAGCTGGAGAGGCACCTAAAAAAAGAAGACAAAAAAAAACGTATGTCCAGCAGTGGACGTCAATCGGTTGAAATGATGATGATGATGATGATGACGTCACGCAGAAATCCGAAAGATGTAATCTTAAACTTTGAATCTCCAATAGACTGAGCGGGTCTCTTCATGTGTTGGCCCTTCAGATCCCACTTCTGATGTAGGATGACTACGGGCGGGTGAGTGTCTTTGTCGGTAATTTAGGTAGACGTGGGTAGTTTCGGGCGAAGAGACCAGACACTCTTGGTAGAACAGAGCTACAATTATAAGTATGGTAATTTATAAGGAGCAGACTATACGCTCCACCAAGTACGAATGCACCACCGCAGCTCAACCACCGGTCCGACCCGACCGAGTGCAATCAATGCAATGCGCCGTCCCGCGCCGGTGAGTCTTATAAGAACCTGCATACGTCACTTAGTGTTGCGTAAAGAGAGGGGGCGATGCCACTCTCTTGTCTGTAGTACATGACTCCAAAACTAGATGGCGCTGCTCTCTGATTGCCGTCAAATACTATACAATAAAGGATGTAATAAACCAAAAAAAGTTTTTTTTATTCAAATATTATTAAGTGTGTGAAGGCACGAAGGTGAAAATTAAATTAAAGCACACTTTATTAAGTGAGAACATGCAGTTCTTCAATATTAATAATACGATAAGATATTATATTATAATATCACGGTGGTACATTTGTAAAACACCATGCTTTTCCCCCAATGCGATGGTAAAACGGCGGACAAAGTAGAGTTCACAATATTTTAATTATACCATTTTATTTATTAAACCACAGAGTACATTGGTATAATAAAATAAATATATTCATATAGCAACATTTTGAAACTCGCCATTTTGCGAGAATGTCAGCCAAATCATCATCCCGAGTTTTTATATGAAAAATTTATGTTATTTTACGTGAAATTACTGTGATTTAGTTTTTGTAATAACACACAACAACCGTGCAGTGAAATGGATCGATTTATAAGCATGTGGAAGGTCCGGGAGCTGGCGGATAAGGTGTAAGTAGAGACAATATTTAAGACTATTTTATGTAAATTATTGCGTTCCTTCATATTAAAACTAGTTATTTTTAGATTCGTTATGCTAATTGTACAAATATCTAGATGATTTAAAAAAAACATTTACTTCCAACACCATAGTGTTCATCTATACTTCGGCATGCCTCTAAAATTCTTTTAGAGGCATGCCGAAGTATTTTCTTATCAATTTTAAACATTGCAATTGATAAGACATAGATTTAAACTAGTTTAGCCTAAATAATGTAAAAATGACTATTTATTTGGTAAATTCATTGAAATATCTAGCAGTTTAGACTAAGCCTATTTATGAAGTAAAACAATTTTTTGTGAATTCAGAGCTTTTTATGCACTTGTAACTGTTCTATTGTTTTTAGCTTTTAAGATAATCTCGTACAGTTTCAGATTTCTATTAAATTTTCATTTCTCAAAAGTCAAGGTGTTCTTTTGTTATATTTAAACACATACTTTAACAGCTACTATGAAAGCATCTTCATTAACTTTTACACTTTAAAATATAGTACGCGAGTAGGTTCTAATATTATAAATATGAATTTTAACATATCACTCAAAGAAAGCTCTTTCAAGCATTGGAGGAAACATCATTAGCCTGAATGAATGCATAAGTCTAGCTTCTATCTAGTTAAACACATAGTCGGGTAAATAATACGAGCCAAGATAGTCCTATCTTCATAGGGCTAACCATTTCTTGTTGAGAACTTAAATGAATGATTGGTAATCCATATAAAAGATGAAGATGAAAGACAAAACACATGTTGTAGTCACAAATATCTACGAACTGAGTAGTTTGGTCCCTGGGACACCAGTATTAATGTAACCAGTTGTGCTTACAATAACACTACTGTACAGCACAATGATGGTTACCATAGGACTTGGCCACAGTATAATTACAAACATAGTAATAATAAATCAATACATATTTGTTGGTAGTGTGGTAACTAGCAACTTGCAACGCCTCCCACCTGACCAGACTCAATCTGGGAATCTAACCCTCCAACTTTTTAATGTGATAACGCATGTTTTGCACCACCAAGATTGAAAGATATCAATGAGAATAGATGTAAAAATGGATTCACATAATTATCTCTTGATGTTAGACATACATACTGTAATCTTGCCGGTTGCCCTACAATTGGTGGGAGGGCCCAAATTTACCTCCTGGTAACAACTGAAGAATAGAGATATCTGGTCACTCATTGGACCACTTGAACTACCAGGGACATCCCTTTAACACAATGTGTCTACATTTAGTATAATTGCAAGTTTAATTTGCAAATTACATTTTGAAACAAACATTCCTGGTGTTCCTGTTTTGTTTTGGTAGCTCAAGAAATTACAGTCTCCTAGTGAGACAGGGTACTAAGTTAGATTATTGAAATATTACTATATAGTCTCTTAGTTATAATAATTGGATACTGTATATGTAAGGTGCATGGTTGAAGGTTAAACTTGAAATGTTAAAGGTATTGAGTGGTAGATGTGGCTTGTAGAATCAGTTCCAAACTAAAAAGACACTCAAGGAGTGACGAGAAAACTATTTATTTCATCTTAAACATTTCGAATTAATTGTACACAAAACATAATCATTATGAGATTTCAGACATGTTGCTTCTACAAGCAATTGTCACTGAATCTTCAAATTTGACAAAATTCAATCTAAAGAAATAAATCTAACATTCCAAATTTGAAGTAATTCAAACATAATACATAAACCAATCAGATCAGAGTTGACATCAAAAGAGTATGTATAATCTGAGATTACCAATTAACAAAAGGTACTTTGTGTAATTCAGTGTGTGAATGTCATCTTAAAACCGTTTTTTTTTTGTTTATTGGAAAAAAATTGGGTATCCTACATATGGCTACAAGTTATCTTAGTAGTTACTTTCACTTAAAAGGTCAAAACCTTGCTAGAAAACTTGTTAGAATTAAATATATGAGCCGTAATGGACAATGGGTTTGCAATGCTAATGTTTCCTGATACTTCTTCCTGAGTAGCATTAAAATAGAATTGGAGATATTGAATAAATAGGTGTTTGAGACCATTAAACAAACTTAATATGCTTATGGAACAGTGGTAGAGATTACTCTACATACTAGACATAGTGGCAGAGTAAATATATACATTATAAATATACATAAATGATAACACATTATTTTGGTGATAGCAATATGTTATCAATTTAAAAAATTGATGCTTCCTTAAGAAAACTGGGTGTGTATTTTTTTTGTCTCTGATGTCTGAGATTTCCTAACATATTTGATTAATCATTTTTATTCTACTGCCATTCCAATATATTGGTTCTTTGGTTGGGCTTAAAACTTCATTGGTTAAATAGTTTAACATATATATATAGTTTTGCTGTTTTTTTTTCTCATGAAAAGAGAAAAAGTTAGGCATTCCCAGGAACTAATACTTATTATTTTCTGGGTATACATAATTTTTCAAAATACAATTTTGAAGCATGTCAACCTGCATTGGATAGGCGAGTTATTGTAACTTCATTGCTTTTCGTAACTTTAGTAGGTATCCATAAAGCTATCAGCGCAATGGCATATCTCTCAGATTGGAAGACTCTTGCATACTTGCTTTATGATTTTTCTGGATTGTTAATGTAAAATTCTAGCATCATTTAGCTTTGTGAATTCCCGACTCAATCCATTTGAAAAGATAATAAAAATTATCTTCTTTTTATCTGTTTTCCATGTTTCTTTTGAACCGATGTGCACTGTATATTTCTTTTCGAAAATACACCATCCTATGATGTCTATGTTGGGTCAATTTACTAAATCTTTCAATTTTGACTGCCCAGTTTTACATTGGACATATGGCTGGTTAATGATCAGAATCTATTTCAACTGAATTTTCACTATTATATCATGTTTCTCCTTACTAGGGGAATTCGAATATCATCAAATCAGTAGGTAAATGTCAGCAGTCAAAGCTGACATTTACCTACTGATTTTGATGAGCCTTTTTTCAGTAAGTCATGGATAAGTTGTAAAGTGGTTTCTTTAGTTAAAGTTACCACAGGAAACAAAATATAGGTATTCTATGCTGATAACATTGCATGTATTTGATAATAGGTAAAAAAGTAAAATATGAAACAGGTCAGATTAAACTCTGACAAGGTTTATTTAATTAAAATATCATGTTCAGCCATTTATAAATTCCGGCTATGCTAAAAAAAACTGAACGTGAATAACACACTTCATGTTTATAAATTATCATTATCAACCCATTATTACCGGCATTGCTCGAGAACCATCTCATCTGTGCCCAACAGACCGGGACGATACAGCTGGGTCAATTTGGTAATTTATAAGTTCTGAGAGGCTTATGATCACCCTAATATGTTAAACCGATTGGATATACCTATATCCAGTCGGTTAACCTTAACTACATAAGCAGATAACCCATCTGCTTCAGTAGTTAAGTTCTAACTTGTGGAGGAGTAAAAAAACTTAACAAGGGACAAGGGTCTCTTGTCAAAATGTAGTGTTTTAGGCCAGTTTGGTATTACTTAACACGTCTTTGAGAACATTATGGAGAAGGTATGAAGGTTTAATCACAATAGATACCTTTACCGTTGAAGCAAGTAATTGCTTAAAACGTACTTTAAATACGAAGAATGGAGGTCCAGGCCGAGAATCGTACTTGGCCCTCTTGGTAGGATAACTCCTTCTTTCAAGTCATAACATGCGTAGGTGATTTTAGCTAACCGATTGTTCTAATATTTTGGCTTAACTTAGTTTTAGAGCATAGACCCACCAATCTGCTCCAATCACCTGATGATGATCTTAAGCGAATATTGTGCAGCACGGAGAGAATTTGCACGAATCCCCGGTATCGTTGCTTAATCAACAATCAATGTGAGATGTCGGAACGATTCGAAACGCGTAAATGTTTGGCTCGTGTTGTACGCTCCACGTTACGAAACATCTCCGTAACCTTGATTGCCTTTTTCTCGAATGCCACTTGCATAATGTTTTTTTGTAATATGGCAAATTACAAGGGTACAAGCTATTCTGTGGAAAGTACGAATTCTTTATACGGTAATTTTATTCGTACGGTGGTGCTATGGTAGTTGGAAGACTTGTCTATCCAACTGGTTATAATGGGAATAAATTTCGATCTAAATTAATTTAAACAATGTTTTAAAACACATGCTAAATTGTATTTTTTTGTAAATACTGAAAGCCTTCCGAACTGATTGTAGTAAAGTAAGTCTTTACTTTTCGCGCTTGTGAAGTCAACATCTCCTGAGGATGATCCGGTGTCGGGTCGAAACGTGCGTAGAGGTTCTAGTGGAAGATTTTGTGTGGTGTTATATTATACAAATCTCCCGGTTGTCGGCGGAATATAGCAAATTATACTTGCTGTTTATTGTTTATCATGGACTTCCGCAAAGTAACGCCTGCTTCTATTCATTATTTGATTGTAGTAATCAACATATTATGTACAAACGTCTTGACGTTTCAAAAGGCTAATAAAGTAGGTCTGCTTGAACTAAATTAAAGGCCACCCTGTCATGTATCTTTCACCTGCTCCTCTTCATCGTCATGTTAGTCCATCGAGCTGGAGCGGATATCACCACACTCTTAGGACAGTCTAGAACACTCTAGGAGCACTCCTTCCACAAGCGCAGCATATCGTGATTAGTTCTCGCTTATCTTTTTTTATCTGTAGTGACTGACGATTGTTTGCCGAGCCTTATTAGTAAACTTGTAAGTTTTACTAATATTAAGAATGCGAAAGATATTTTTCTATGTTTGTTACTCCTTTACAACTGCTACTTTTTTAAATTTGACTTATATTTTGAATGAGGATATACACGTTGGCTATTTTTTTTATCCCGCAAAAACCATATTTCTCACGCGAATTGTGAAATACTGAATTTCTTGTCGATATGTTTTATTCCGAAATTCCCCGAAATTATTTTGTAAAAAGTTGTATGTTGGCAAATGGTAGAAATGAGAAAAGGAATGAGACATGGGATAATCTTCAATTACAAACGATGCTTAGCACGCTGCTTTGTAAGCAATAGGAATTTTAAAAACTCTCAATCTACCACTATCCTCTACTTTCAATGACTCCTTTCCCAGGGGTTATCTGGAAGAGATTGCTTAAGCAATAAGACCGCCTGTGCATACTTACGCTACGCTGTTGTTTATAATTAATAATTTGTGTACAATAAGAGCTATCTATCTATCTATTTAGGCGGACAAAGTTTCGGGCATCAGCTAGTTAGTAATAACAAACTGTTTATTAATTTTCTGGTCATACCCCCAGGACCAACGTGGTGATGAACTACACGGAGGTGGAGGGCAAGGTGCGCGAGGCCACGTCGGACGAGGCGTGGGGGCCCACGGGGCAGCAGATGCAGGAGCTGGCGCTGGCCACCTTCACGTACGAGCACTTCCCCGAGGTCATGTCCATGCTGTGGCGCCGCATGCTGCACGACAACCGCGCGCATTGGCGCAGGACCTACAAGGTGATGCTTCACGTGTTGTGAGCAGATAACCCTATTAGTTGTTGCAGCGTCACCTAGGAGTTTTGGCGAGTGTGAAGCTCAGTCTCTGAGAAGAGATGACACCTGGGTAACGTCCCCCTAAGGCTGTCTCCTGTGAGACTGACCTCGGCTTAAGGTGACGTTGTAAATTGGGTTTGTTGGACTGGTGTCTCAGTCCGAACGCCCCCGGGACCGTGGATTAGACCCACGTCCTTATGACGTCAGATATCGGTGACATCGTCTACGCCCGCGGGTGAGACCCACGTCCGTATGACATCGGAGACCTCGTCTTCACCGACAAAGTAGTGAGACGTGTTCTGTTTTGTGTGTATGTCCTACTTGGGAAGCGTTGTCGATAATAAGTATAACGCTTCACGTACAGACCGACCGATCGTTATACGATCTTCGACAATTCTAGAAACATGAAATGAAATGACAAAGAAACACACACAGAACAGAAAATAGGTGCAATAGGCGGCTTTATCGCTACTAAGCCGAGGATAAAATATAAAATGGCAGGGTGTACAAATTATAAATTATAAAAGGTCAAATATATAATCCTAGTAATTTAAAACAATTTACTACTTGTGTCATGTCTGCCTCACCATGTTACTTCATTAAATGTACAAAGTGATTATTTTTACTGAGCATATTTTAGCCATTTTCGACTTCGCTAGTAACACGTTTGGTTTATCGGTGTTACAATTTTCTTAATGCATAAAACACAAAATACAAAATACTTACATTGGACACTTTGTATATAGGTACACTTATATTTTTAACTGTTCTGATATTCTCACAGCAGTGTTTTGATGGGGAATTTTAACTGAAGAATCTAAATATTTCTAAATAAAATAAAAAAATGAAAAAAATGTATCTTAAAAATACGTTTTACATAACATTTATCCGTTGGGACATCCTTTTAAGTAATTATTTTACTTGTGCCAGGATGTCCCGCCTTCTTAAAATGTATATAATATGTATTATATATGTATATATTCTTATATATATAAAATCAAATCAATAACCAGGAGTGTGTGTGTTTTTATACTCAACTTAATAACAGACTCATGTTCAACGCCGGGCGTGTTAAAAATACTAACGAACAGAACAGACCTGAAAGTGTTCACAAGAGATCTGTATAGGACCAACTATCAGTCTAAGACGGTAGCGGGCTAACCTTTTAGGGGTATGGTAAACCCATACTCCTAATTGGTTTCTACGCGTCATCGTTTACTAGATACTAGACAGTAATGATAACTAATTGACTTTTTGAATGATTAATTTGTACCTGCCCTAAACGGTCCCTCAAACCCGGTATCTCTATCGGCCAATATTAATAATCAATCTAATCCAAAAACTTCCGATAGCAGATTGAATTTAGTATTGCTGTCTGTCTCTTCTAGAAGCGGTGATAGCCCAGTGGTTAGAGCGTCAGCCTCCTAATCAGAGGTGGGCGGTCCGAATCCGGACACCTCTAACTTTTCGAAGTTATGTGCGTTTTTAAACGATTAAAATATCACTTGCTTCAACGGTGAAGGAAAACGGAAAAGGAAACCTGCACGCCTGAGAGTTCTCCATAATGTTCTCAAAGGCGTGTGAAGTCTGCCAATCCGCACATGGCCAGCGTGGTGGACTATGGCCAAACCCTTCTCATATTGAGAGGAGACCCGCGCTCTGTAGTGAGCCGGTAATGGGTTGATCATGATGTTGATGATGATGATTGCTGTCTTTTTGCTATTCTTCCCAGTCGATAAGGATGGATGGTTTACGTTATCAACATCGGGCTTATGACGTCAAAAGTGAGCGAGCGACTAAATATACTGACTGTGTAAACTGGACGTTGCAGTGCCTGCTCCTCCTCAGCTACTTGGTGCGCAACGGGTCGGAGCGCGTGGTGACGTCGGCCCGGGAGCACATCTACGACCTCAGGTCGCTGGAGAACTACACCTTTGCCGACGAGCTGGGCAAGGATCAGGTGATGAACCAAACTACAAACAAAGCGAATCAAAATTAATTCACTGTTCATATTGGCTTCGTTTTTGCCTCATGAAAATGTTATAATAATACAAAGAACTTTTAGACAATAAACAGCAATTACAATTTGCTATATTCCGCCGACAACCGAGAGATTTGTATAATATAACACCACACAAAATCCTCCACCAGAACCTCCACGCACGCTTCGACCCGACACCGGATCATCCTCAGGAGATGTTCACTTCACAAGCGCGAAAAGTAAAGTTCTTTACACCCGGTTAAAATCCCCCGGTTGTCGGCGGAATATAGCAAATTATACTTGCTGTTTATTGTTCATCATGGGCTTCCGCAAAGTGACGCCTGCTTCTATTCATTTAAGAACTTTTAGCACATAATGCTACTAGGGTTCTGAACGATCCCAAAGGAGCCAACAGGAAACTGCCGGATATTTTCTAAGATGGTTTTATCAATAATAAGTGTATATATATATAAGTAAAAAGCTGTGTATAGCCTAGTGGTTAGGACGTCCGCCTCTTAATCAGAGGTCGGGGTACGAACCCGGGCACGAACCTCTAACTTTTCGGAGTTATGTGCGTTTTTAAGCAATTTCAAACTTGCTTCAACGGTGAAGGAAAACGTTGTGAGGAAACCTGCATGTCTGAGAGTTCTTCATAATGTTCTCGAAGGCGTGTGAAATCTGTCAATCCGCACATGGCCAGCGTGGTGGACTATGGCCAAACCCTTCTTATATTGAGAGGAGACCCGTGCTCTGTAGTGAGCCGGCGATGGGTTGATCATCATGATGATGATATAAGTAAGTAATTCCGTACAATGTCTGTGCAGGGTATAAATGTCAGGCACAAAGTCCGCGAGCTGATCGACTTCATACAAGACGACGAGAGGCTCCGAGAAGAGAGGAAGAAGGCGAAGAAGAATAAAGACAAATATATTGGTGAGTGGTTGCTTTGGATAAATCGAGGTTAGACGGTATATCTGGGTAATCGTGTTCCATCTTAGGTGGTATAATTATTTACGTTGTGAAATTAGTTCGAGGCTTTATCACATTAATATTGTGGATGCTTCAACGGTGAAGGAAAACATCACGAGGAAACCTGCACGCCTGAGAGTTCTCCATAATGTTCTCAAAGGCGTGTGAAGTCTGCCAATCCACACATGGCCAGCGTGGTGGACTATGGTCAAACCCTTCTCATATTGAGAGGAGACCCGTGCTCTGTAGTGAGCCGGTAATAGGTTGATCATAATGATGATGATGATGATTGTGAATGCGAAAGTTTGTGAGAGTGTATGTCTGTAACTTGTTTATATAACCAGGCTAAAATCCGGGATAATGTAGCCTGGGTTCATCCAAATTCATGGCTCAATCCGAATCTAGCACAATGAGAAATAACTCAAATTACTTACTAGCAGTCTTGCGCCCCATTTTAAGGAAAAAAAGCCAGGAATCGAACCCAGTAATATAATTTATTATTCATCATGTGAGATGGTGATAACGAAAAAAAAAACCCCGGCTAAGTGTGTTGTGGGCTTCTTTTTAGACCGGGGCGCGTTTGGAACCCTCATAGCTTTAGTTTTAAGTTTACGAATGTAGTTATCACCATGAAATAACTACTATGTAAATTATTGACGCGTCAAAAGTGCCTTTTTATAAGGACTATTTGAATAAAGATTAATTTGAATTTGAACGAATAAGCTTTTTCTTCAGAAATATACCTGTATATACATATATAATATGGTTAGCATTGGTGTGTGTCTGTGATTTTGACTCTTTTTGGTAAGGGTTTTTGGAGGGCTTAACTACAAGTCTGATTATTTGCAGGAATGTCTTCAGAAGCTGTAGTGATGGGGTCCCGAGGCGGGATGGGAGGGATGGGGGGTATGGTCGGTGGTGGCGGCGGCGGAGGCGGGGCGGGTGGTTGGGGGGAGTACAGCGATCGAAGTACTGGATGGGGTGAGAACTTTGATTGGACCAAAAATCTACTTATAGTTCGTAACGTTATCTGCCCTCAACAACAAAAAAGTCGTCATTTCTCTATACTCTGGTTTTAGTTTTTGTTTTGTTATAGTAATTTGTTGTGAGGCTATTATAAAAGTTCCTTTGTTCCTTAAGCCCGTGTACAACTTATCTATATATATAAAAGCGAAAGTTCACTTACATATTTACATACTGATTAGACACGGGATCTCAAAAACTATTGTACGTATGAAGCTATAATTTAGCAAGTAGGTAGTTGATAGTTAAGAGATGTCAGCTAAGAAAGAATGTTTGGAAATTCCACCCCTAAGGGGGTAAAATAGGAGTTGGAAGTTTGTATGAAAATTCTTTGTTTTTAGAGTTAAGGGTCACAAAAATTTGCATTAAGATTCATAATAATAAATAAAAAACATGGACATTAATTTTTTTTTTTAAGTATTACCTGTTAAGGGTGGTTAAAAAAGGGGATGATAGTTTTTGCTTATTTTTTTATTACGATGTCTACAAGCTTGAAATTTTGAAAATAGGTTTCTTTTAGGGCGTAAGTATAAGGTTAGAATTTATTTTCATCCAAATCTATCCCGAACGGGGTAAAATAGGGGTTTAAAGTTTGTATGAAAGTCCTATTTTTTTTATTATTTAGGAACACGAAATTCGGCAATTTGACATTTGCCTGTAGCTTACTTTCTCAGGCAGGGCATTGGCCGCACGGGTAACCTCAATCTCAAGTAAAATCAGCAATTCTACGCAGACAAAGTCGCGGGCAACAGCTAGTAAATATATATAACAAAATAATGTTATAACTTTCGTCTGTGCAGATGACAACAAGGAAAGAAACGACGAAGAAGAGTACGAGAGAGAGGACTCGGACGGGGACTACGGGAACAGGAAACCTCAGAAGTGAGATATGCTTACACGTTTATTACCCCACAATGCTTTTAAAATACTTGATAAACTCCATGGCGCAGTGCTTGCGTGTCTTATTACTTAGTGGGTGGTCCTGGGTTCGATTTGCGACTCAAGGTCTGACGAGTCGCAGCGAAAGTCTGTAACCTAGCTAGAGTAAGGAAGTTGTTGTCTCACTCGCGTTGCCAATAATAAATTTTGAAACACACCACCTAGCATTAGTTAAGAGGGGGGAGGGGGGCAATTTTTAACGTTTTTTTGACTACTTTTTTTAAATATTTCAGAGAGAACGTATATCACGACGCAGAAGTGATAGCTGACAGCCCGCCTCGTAGCGAGCGACCGCGGCCAGACAGGGACGGCAAATCGCTCAACATCAGCCTTCGCAGTCCCGCGCGGAACAAACCCGCAACGCCCGTCAAGAAGATCGACTTGGGTGAGACCTCCCACTAAACAAAGACACAGTGATCAGAATATAATAATCTGCGTCCGCGAAAAAATAAACTTTTCGTGGTCCCACTTCATCGCACTGTTGCCCGAGCCATGGCACCCATACCGCGTTCTCTGGCGTCTTTCAACGACCTTTTGGATATGAATTTTCAATGGGACCCATTCAATGACGGGTGGACGGTTCTGTTTTCGGAGTTGCTTAAGTACGCCGAGAGCAATGATTAATCTTTGTTTGTTTAGTAATATTAGTTTGTTTTGAATAATTTGTTTTATGTTGTCTAGTTAGTGTAAGTGGTATTTTGCCGTTCTAATTGGATGAAAATAAATAAATAAATAATAATGTTTTTTTGTACAGAGTTTGCATAACGACATTTGCGGTGACAACCATTTTATTTTTCGTGGTGGAATATCTTTATGGCTAACTCCATAGCAGGGCAAGACGGATGTTTATTTTTATTTATTATTTTTGTACCAAATTTGTTATAACAAACACTTATAGAAGAAGTATACAAAGGATACCACTAGGCTATCACGCGGTGATAGCCTAGAGGTTAGGGTCTTAGCCTCCCAACCAGAGGTCGGCGGTTCGAATCCGGGCACGCACCTCTAACTTTTCCGAGTTATGTGCGTTTAAAAAAAATTAAAATATCACTTGCTTCAACGGTGAAGGAAAACATCGTGAGGAAACCTGCACGCCTGAGAGTTCTCCATAATGTTCTCAAAGGCGTGTTAAGTCTGCCAATCCGCACATGGCCAGCGTGGTGGACTATGGCCAAACCCTTCTCATATTGAGAGGATACCCGTGCTCTGTAGTGAGCCGGTAATGGGTTGATCATGATGATACAAAGGAAAGCTTAGCTCTATAAGAGATCTCTTCCAGCTACCCTGCTAGATGTTATGTGGGACCCCCCTTTTGTGCCATAGCTGCGCGAACTCCCCTAGCCAGTTTAAGGTATTCTGTAGCCACAGCTGGTCACACACACATGACGCCATTGCAGATCGGCACCGTATCCCCACGCACGACCCCGTCCAGTAACAAAAAATAGTTTCATTCATGCAAACCTATGAAGCGTACATGTAATTTATCAAATTCAAAATAATCTTTATTCAAATAGTCCTTTACAAGGCACTTTTGACGCGTCAATAATTTACATAGCAGTAATTCGATGGTGATAACTACATTTGTTAACTTAAAACTAAAGCTATGAGGGTTCCAAACGCGCCCCGGTCTAAGAAGAAGCCCACAACAAACTTAGCCGGGGTTTTTCTTTTTTTTCGTTATCACCATCTCACATAATGAATAAAATTAATAATAAACTATAGTACCTATGGAGATAGAGCAATTCACACCCAAGCTTTTTTATCGTTTATATAATCCCTAATATAGTAATATGATTTTTCTACAAGCTTTCGTTTTATAAAAACTTTGAACTTATCGATAGACATCTCCAAGATATCAATAGGTAATTTATTATAGAATAAAATACAATTTCCTTTGAATGAGTTACTAATTTTGTGCAGCCTACTAAACGGTACTACAAGTTTACTTTTACTTCTGATGTTCAGTGTGTTACAGTTGCAGTATTTTTCATTTTGGTTCCACATTCGCTAACTTAAAATTGCACTGTGCAGTAAAACCCTGAGGGTCACGTTACCGTATGTGCGCAGGCGCAGCGGCCACGTACGGCAAGGTGGCGCCGCCCACGCCCAGCTCCACGCCCGTGACCGCGCCCGTGGGGGCAACCAACAAGTCGCAGGAGCTGCTGGACGACCTGTTCAAGACGTGCGCCGCGCCCTCGCCCACGCACGACGCGCGCGCGCCCGGCGCCGCGCTGCTGGAGGACGACTTCGACCCCAGGTGCGCCCGACTTGCGTCACACCATTTACGTGACGTCATTTTTGACGACCTCCGTGGCGCAACGGTGCGCTGTCGCATTACAAAGTTGGAGGTTCTGAGTTCGATTCCCGGCTCGAGTCTGCTCTGGTGGGAGACTTGTTACTACCTTCCGTGGCTAGTTACCACCCTACCGTCCGGCACGCTGTCGCATAGAAATCAATTAGGACCGTGAAACCCACAACAAACTTAGCCGGGTTTTCTTTTCACCATCACACATAATCAATAATAAATTATACTACCTATGGATATAGATCAACGCTGGCTTGATTAATACGAAGAATTTTCTTTGTAAATAAAAAAAAATACAGGGAATATCGAAAAATTATATATATATAGCATTGAAACCTGAACTTTATATTATATGCCATAAAGTTAAATTATATAAAAGCGCAGATTTCAGTAGTGTAGAGACCAAATGTGCTGTCTATTAGAGGCGCTAAGGATAATGGCGCGTCATCCAAAACTAAGTCGAAAGTTACGTAATAATCCATTGTATTGTTCTTCAGAGCCGGAGAACCCAAGCCCGTAGCGAAGCCCGAGCCGGAGTTCGGGGACTTCGCGAACGCGTTCGGAACACCGCAGGAGGCGCCCCCAGTGGACAGCTTCGCAGACTTCGCTGCCTTCGACAACAACAACGTCAGCGTGGCCTCGCCGCCAGGTATGTTATCATAGAGCGATATAGCGCACAAACCCACCACGTTCATCAAATGCGCACTTAGGTACTGCCAACTTCGTAGTAGAAATAAAAAGTACCTAAGACCTCCCTTTTTTTTTTTTTTTAACGTGGGTAATCCTCATGGATACCCCGCGTCCGAGGAGACGCGGTGGTTATGTCAGACTCTTACTGACTAAACCCCCACGGTGCATATCCTTTCCCGCCGCCTGGTGGCCGGGTCACGGGTTTCGCTCGCGCACACAACCGCAACCAGGCCGGCAGAGTCCGTCCTTAGGACGGTGCCAACTCGGGGGACCTAAGACCTCCCTAAGGAAAGTTGAGTGCTGCGGTTTGCAAATGGGAAGCCCTGGGTTCGATCCCCAGGCTAACTTGTAGTGTCATGTGTAAAAAAAATAGAAACATTAGATATTTATTTATTTAAAAGGAACACTAACAATATACATATCATACACTCGCCATATAATTACACACTATTACACACACTGATACGTATATCTATAATAGGTGTACGCAACATTCACAATGCGCCAAGCAAACATTACGTTACAACAGATGTAAGAACAACAAAAAAAGCAATAAATCTAATTAAATACAAGTAAATTAAAACATAATTAAATTAATTAAAATAAGAAATAAAAAATAAAAAAGAAAGGTAATGTTCTAAACAAACAATTAACATCTGTCAGATTTTGTTTTTCGCACTATTTACTCAATGTTGTCGCTATATTTGCTACATAACAAATTAAAATTTTGAACCAACAATTTGTCGTAAAATTCCAGCGCCCCCATCATCGAACCTGGATCTTTTAAGCGAGTTGAGCGCCCCGCCCACCTCGCCCCCCAGCTCGATGAGCTTCGACCTGGACTCGCTCTCCGGCCAGTTCGCGACCGCAAGCCTGGCGCCCGCCTTGCAGCCCACCGGTGAGTACACGCCACTCACTCATACCGCGTCGCTGCTTTACATGAATTATTACACGATACAAAACTTGACATATTTGACTTAGTTATGTCGCTAGGCATGTTTGGCGACGTCGTTCGATATTGCTTGACATGTCTGGCAACATTCGGCGACTTGTTCCTTGTAGCCGAGGATGTCAATCACCCAATTTTTTCGGACAGCTTCCATTAGTGGGTTGCTTCCGTACTTAACATGTCTCGTATGTGAAGAAATTGAACTCCTCTTCCGCCGGAAATCTTACTCAATCCTGATGGCAATCCTGATGGCCAAATCATGAGCAACCCATTATCGGCTCACTACTGAGCACGGGTCTCCTCTCAATATGAGAAATAATGAGAAGGGTTTGGAGATAGTCCACCACGCTGGCCATGCGGATTGGCAGACTTCACATGCCTTTGAGAACATTATGGAGAACTCTGAGGCGTGCAGGTTTCCTCACGATGTTTTCCTTCACCGTTGAAGCAAGTGATCTTTTATTTTTTTTAAACACACATAACTAAGAAAAGTTAGAGGTGCGTGCCCGGATTCGAACCGCCGACCTCTGACGCCTGACGCCCTAACCACTAGGCTATCACCGCTTCGTACAGTAATCTTTGATTGTGTGGTTTTTCATGAGTAGCAGCGTCATATTGTACTATACCTGCATATCTGCGCATACTCAGTCCTCAAAGTCCGTGTCCGAAAAAATAAGCAAATTACAACTAATAATATACACTTTGAACATATATCCAATATTTTTAACATGTACCAGAGATATCTGGACACTTTCAGACTTTGTTTGGGACTGCGTATCTAATCTAGTAGTATATTGATAAAAGGGTGCGAGCGTGTTTGTGCTGTGTGAGGATGCATTTTCATTGGTCGATACCTCGTAAAGTTTGATTCAGACGGTACAGTTTTCGTACATTTCTGTCTTTCACGTATGAATACAAAATGGTAGAAAAATTACTTTCATTTGATCAGATAACGGTAAAAGTAGTATGTAGCATGACCTGGCTGATATAGAGTACCAAGTGAACGATATAGTTATTTTACAACAAAGAAGAAATAGATAGATAAAACTAACGTGGCCAACGAGCCGGGGAATCTCGAGCCAGCAACATTCGGCATTCTTATAACATAAGCATGCCTTAAAGGATGCCGAATACAATTCCTATCGACTTATGACGATGGTGCCTTGAGTTTTCGCCTTGCATGCCTTTTCGGAGATTCAAAATGTTGCCACCGGCGGAATGAAAGCGTGGAAACAGTATACCACTTTTGTGAGTAGTCTCTTCGTCGACTCACTTAGTCGAGTTAAAATACGGACGTCTCCAACTGTAACAGTTAGTTAGCCGTCTCCTTTACACAGCCAACACACTATATTAATCTCAAAACAATGTTCATAATGGCCGCAGGCACGCCCCGGGTCTACGAATAATATGGCCGGGGCAAATACATTTACACCACTTCATTCTGCGGCATTTCAATAATTGTTTTATTTCCTTGCGAATTTCCTAGTTAGAGGCAAACATGTGTTCTGGATTAAGTAGAAATGACTTTAATAAGAGACGTCTCGGACGTTTTGGCTAAAACTATAACTTACGGGACTAAAAAATTTAGCCCAACTAAGCTAAATTTTTCTCAATTAGGCGTCCTGACTTAGTCATAAAAGAATACTCCCAATATGAAATACATGTGACAAATAAGTGTTTATTTTTGCTTGTTGTGCTCTGAGATCGCCTAGTTTAAGTATAACATGTAGACAAGTTGGTGTTTGATCATATTTACCTTTGGGCACATTCAGGAATTCTTTCTTTGCAGAAGATGCGCAGCCGCAGCCGCGCTCAGACCAGCAGCTGAAGCAAAGCATATGGAACTTTATAGACATGCTGCGAGCTGTCGAGCGCGTCAAGTCCGAAAACGACGTGCTCAATGTTTTGAGCTGCTTCGATAACGTGAAAACGTATCTGCCCGGACCGCTGACGGTGCAAAAGGTTATGAGGGACGACCCGAAAATATTCAAAACCGAGGTGATCGATTTGTATGCGGAACTGTTAGGGTTCGTTGTGAGGATCTTGCTCCCCCACTGGCCGTCGTTCAAAGAAGAAATCATTCACTTGTTTACGATTGAAGAGGGGTTCGAGATCAGCCATGAAATACTGACGAATTTGTGCGGGTATTTAAGAAACGACCGCAACAATGTTGTTTTGGAAGCGTTAGCTCAAATTATTATCAAATATGTCAGAAGTGATGCAATTCTAGCTGCCACGTTAGACTGCAGTACTAATTTATCGGACACAAATAAAATAGAAATTCAAGCTGAATGGGATAGCTATGTCCAGTTACTGGCGACCTTACCGGAGAGGGTGGCGAATGCGTTGAAAGAGAAAACGCCAAAAGAGTTTTCCTATGAAAACTATTCTCTCACACTGATCTTTCATATTGTAAGATGTATAGATTTTATGTCAGAGTGCAGTTTTCGCGATGCTACACAATTTGACGTGACATACTTGTCAACTCTAATATCAAAATTCATAACGAACTACGGTTCGAGTGATTCAAGTGGCATTTTCAAGTTTGTAGACATTCTCATCGCTTGGACAGATAACAACAATAATGCGGATCCGTGCAAATTTGTGAGACGGAAACTTATTCAGACATTGCTTAATAGAATAAATCGACAGGCGATCGATAAAATATCTATCATTTTACTTAAAAGGAGTCCGATAAATTACAGAAACAGGGACCAATGTATTCGATATTTACTCGGAAACAACATTGATTCTAACAAAGATTGGCACGACATATTGACCTTCAGAATACCGTTTTACGTACGCCCGAAAAGTTTCAGAGATACAACAATACCAGAAAATTTAATCTACTACGTGTCGACGTGTAAGAATTCGCATAACATTTTGACAGAGTTGGTTTTGAGGTTAACCAAAGCGTGGTCGGATGTTCATTTGAATAATATAGCCAATATTGATCATCACATGCACACCTCAATATTACTCGTGCTGGCCGTCAAATACCGCGTTGTTATATGGAAGCAGCGGAAAAGCTTTTGGGATTTGAACGATATCAAAAAGATCTTGTTCAAAGGCATGTCGAGACATCTAGATGTAATTTCTCAAGAGTTCAGATGTGTAGGAATGGCCACTGTTGAAATACTACTTAAATTGTTGATAGAAGTTGATGACACCGATAAAAAAGCAGTAGACTGTTTGAACTTCAATTTTGACGATTTGGGAGAACTTTGCATCGAAATATATGACACTTTAAAGGGTATAACTCAGAAGTGTGTAATAGACGATAAGGCGAAAAAGCCGAATGTGAAAGTAAGAATTATCAATGCGAAGGAAATTTTGGATGAAATCGCCAATAAAATATCTGGGGGCATCGAAAAGCCAGTCTTAAACACAATAGTGACTTGCGCTGTCAAAGGTCCCGAACAGACTAAAGAAATAGTTAAAACTATAATCTCAGCTAAACTAGATGCCTTGGGGAAGAAACCACACGTCGAGGAATTAGATTCAGATGATGACCTTCAGCCTTACGACATGAGCAATGACGTGCCGGTCGCGTCGAGGAAGAAACCCAATTTTTTACGAGATTTAGTCGAAATCCTCAACGAGGACGATCAAGAATCGTTCGTGTTCGCCGTCACGGCTGCCGAGGATTTAATCAGACGGCAACTCAAACACGAGGACAAGAAGTTCGCCATAGAGCTTCTGGACTTGTTCGTACATTTGGAAGCAAAATTCCACGTCGATAAATTCTACCAGCTAAAGTCGGATATAGTTGTGGCGATAATATGCAGCCAGCCGGCAGTGTGCGCGGTGCATCTGTGCAAGGAAATACATGCCGACATCGGCAGATACTCGATAGCAACCAAACTATTCATGCTCGACGCCATCGCGGAAGCTGCCGAAAAAATCTCCGACATGAAAAAGACAGAGGAAATATACGAAATAGAACCGGAAAATCTAGCTCCGGAATCATCAAAAGAAGAGATTCTAAGACAGCGTCTGCTCAGCAAAACCAGATATTTCCATTCGAAACAACAACACCCTTTCGCTAAAGCGAGGAAAAACGAATTCGCCGCAGTGTCGGACTACTTCTTCTACCCTCTCATCAGCGGGTTCGGCGACCGGCAGCTCACGCTGAGCCACCACAACACCAAGCAAGACATCGACAACATTCTGCTGCTGCGATATTTGTCCGCAGTGGGCACCGTTATAATTGCGTCGACGAACTGCCCCAAGTGCCACGTGTACTGCCGAGAGATTCTGCAGATGATACTGTATTTGCGCTTCACGCCCGACGCCAACGTGCAGCTGTGCGTCATCTCGCTGATCGCTTCGATAGTGATCGCTCTGCCCGAGTCGATAGCGAAGGGGGAGTTCTACGAGACGATCATGGAGCTGTCTTCGTGGCTGGTCGACCTGCTGACGAACGCGGAAAACAAACTGGGCGGGTCGAAGTCCGCGTCCGTGATTTACGCCGGCGAGGTTTTGCGTTTAATCGAAAATGTTATGGGAGATTAAATTATACTCCTGAATTATCATACGAGTGTGATGAGTCTGTAGTTAAGGCAACTTTGACTGCCGATGCACAAGTGATTTATGTTTTTCAATACAAGCTATTAAAATGTACCCGAAACTGCGACACTGATCCAGAGCTGAGAATTATGAAGCAAACTACAACTTGCCCTGCCAAAGATCAACGGAGACATTACATATAGTAACGACTTAGCTTCGAGTTACTAAAAAAACACAGGTTAACTGCGTTTTTAACTTTAATTGCGTTTTAGTAGTGTATTTTAAACTTATTGCTTTGCGAGCAATTATATTTTTTTACTCTGAAGAAGCTGTAAAGAAAATAATAATCTGAAAACTTAATAGTTTGTAAAAAAAATTGTCAAGATCAAAAGTGTACGGTAAAAGACGGTCGCTGACTGCATCTGTTGCAGTGGATACAATACAACCTCGGTACCACATCTCTCTCCCTCGTACTGCTCGAAGACCAAGGTCTTTAATAAGTCAGTGCTTCATTAAATATATTCCGATACAAAAACAAACATTTCAATTACGAATATCTCTAGTTATAATTTAGGTTAGAATGTAGAATTACGTTTGTGATGTAGTTTTGACTTGGAATATTTGGTACATTTATTTGATTCTAAGTTAGAAGGATCTCGTTTGGACTGACCTTGTACTTTACATTTGCTAAAGCGTTGAAAGTCCGGAATGCTTTCTGATTGGTCGACACTGTTCCTCTATGTCCTTGACGTACCGTACGTATCTTGCAATCGTTAGCAAGGCCAAGGCAAGAGGCTCAAGGGTAGCTGTCAGATTCATAAAAAAGATTTTAATAGAATTTCTTTAATCCATTCGCGTTAAGAAAATAGTGATTCTACAGTTTAAAGTATATATTATCGAATAGAAATTAACCTAATGGTCACAAATTATTTTAATTTGTGACCATTAGGTGTGATATTTAAGTCATTAATATTATAAAATTTTAATAACCTGCCTACAAATATTAAACATTTTCCTTGTGTATTTATTGTTAAGATTCTTATAGTATTTTTTTAGAATAGGTTAAGCAATCGCGTTTAAAATAGAAAGTAGTAAAATTAAATGTCCAAATGTTACTTCTCTACTGCTCTTCACAGTCCTTGTGGACGGCGATGACTTTCTATTTTCTTAACTCGAATGATGTGACAGAAGCGTCGATCTGTTCGCATTCCTTTTGTATGTAAGTTTGGGTTGAGTCAGAGTTAATCTAACCTCCTGTTTGTATATTATTCTCTAGAATATCTTGTATTTGCTCTCTATCGTGCGAAAATTACAAAAGAAGAAAAAAAATATTCAAAGTTTCCTATACCTTCCTTCCTTTATACTCCGTAGAATCTGCCTGAACAATCTGAATCCTAATCAGGTGGTAGAGTGGCTATAGACAGTCTATACGTTTTAAAAGTGTTTTTAAAGTAGGACTACTTAAATTAAATGAATCTTTAATTTTATAAAAGACAGTTCTGCTGGCCTTCACAGAAAAATCTCCTTCCTGTTCCCGTCCTTGGTTCCTTCAAATACAAATTTTAGGTCAAGTGCTCTTTGCTGAGACCTGCATTCGGCTTCACCACAAAAGTGTGTTAGCAGTCCAAAATTAGCCGTATATTTAAAACAAAACTTTTGAATACCAATACTCAATAAAATAAATGGTAGAGTCGACCTTGAGTTTTAAAGTAAGGGAAATAAGTGTAAAAATTTTAACATGGCGCTATCTATCAACTCATGTGTTTGCATAGAAAACCTTTTGATAGGATTACTAATAAGAATTTACTTTAATTTTTTCTTTTATATATAAAATCCGATTGTAGGTTTTTTTTTTGTTTGACTTTATGACTGAAATTATACAAATATGATTGCTTTTGGATGTAGCCAGACCCAGGGGCAAAAATCGCCATAAGGTTTAAAAAATTGATCTGTATTTTCTAGAATGAGAAGAGTTGCATTTTTTTTGTTTGATTACTTCGTTAGGTTTACATTAAATGTGTCAATTTAAAGTTACAGTATTCTATGATTCAGAAACAAAGATACATGGACGAAGTAAAATTTTAGCCATGTAAACATGGAGTCGCTTTGTGCAATTCAGCTACAAGCTGATCCTTTTACCCTCTCTCCCTCAGTCTAATAAATTTATGAGCATTTATTAGAATTTAGTCGACTTGTTAGTTCGTAAGTGAAATGTAATTGTAGTGTGTCATTAAATGTCGAATAAGATATCTGTAAAACCCACCGTGAGGCGATCTTAGAATAAAGATTCTTGCTATACGATATTTTATTATTTTTTTTTTTCATTTATCTTACCCGTATTTACGCCACATGTATTTCATGAGAGTGCGTGAATAAAATATATATTTTTTATATCTATATATATGATATGTATATGATTAAATTTTGAAATTGTTGCCATCCATTTAAAAAGGTTCACTGTTGTGAAAAGTGGCATCACTTTTAGAATTATAAAAAAAAAAGTTTTTATTTTATTTTATTTTTTGTTTATTTAACTCTTCCTCCAAAAACAGGTCTCCAACCGACAGCGGTAGGCCTCCTCCAGCCGATGTCGACGCAACAACAAACACAACACAGCCTACCAACCAACAACAATCAGGTGAAACCATCCACGAAGTTGGGTGCAACTTGGGCTGATACGTCCGGCGCTATTAACATAGATGTAGATAATCTTCTAGCCCCGAGGTCTCCCAAAGCCGGTCCCGCTCCTTCCATCAACCAGCTAAAGTCCAGTCCGAATAGTCCAGCCCACAAGCCGACGCCGACGGGCTTGGCGCCGACGAACTGGCGAACGCCGATCAACAACAATTTCCAACCCAACTTCCAGAACATCCAAAACAATCGCGCTTTTGTGAACCAGGACAATTTGCTCCAATGATATTTGTATTTGGCAGATGCTTGCCAAACCGGTTGAGATGGTTTTTGGGCGATTGGGACGTGAGTGTGAAGGAGACAGATATAATTAATTGAGTGGGAGAAAGAGAAAGTTGCGGACAATATTTCGTAGTATTTTGTAACAAATCAATAGCGCCGTATTCGCTAAGAATGCTCAAAGAACTCTTAACATTCCAGTTTTTATTTGTTCTTTATCGCTCGCTTACAAAACGATGACATTAGTACATAGTATCATAATGGTACAATCACAACTTCGCTAGAAAAATTTTTTTTGACGTCCAAATTTACACCTCTTCATACGAGCACTATCAAGTTTTATGTCATAGATTGTTGCGATTTGTATTCAATTACCCACATTACAGTCATAATTGCTGTCCAGATGCAGGAACTAATTTCTTGCCGGTTCGGTGACGTGATCTATAGCAAAATCCACTGGAAAAGATGTTGCGAGGGTCAGATATAATTTAATGTAAATATGAACCGATGCACAATAATTTTTAATTTATTTTGCCCCGTGACCCGTGTTTCTGAGTGATCATAAAATATCAAAATGGCATCTTATAACCCAACTTGGCTGTGGATTTCACATATTCAACAGAGTAATTTTCACTTGTAAAACAATGGGTATATACAATACCCATAAAAAAACATAAATTCATTCAATTTATTTTATTTAATTGGTGCCGACTTGGAAATGAGGAATTCAATATACTATGTTTCTAAATAATTCTGGCGACTGAGCCCACAAGATTATCACCTCGTTTATCATCTAGGCCTTTTTTAACATCTACTAATATCATCCACGGCCATTATTAAATGGAGTTCTCGTACTTAGAAATACGAGTGTGAGCGAACGAGGGCGATACATTTTTGTAAGCGTGCGACAGAGACTAGAGATATGTTAGTAAAAGGAGGTCCCCATCGCCCCAAGAGCCGCGCGTATAATTTAATAGGTATTTAAAAATGGTGGGTTTGTTAATTTTTATACGATTTTGATATTAAAATAAAAATGAAAGGATTATTGACGTCCGTCGTTCCGTTGGGGCCCCGTGTGCAGCTCACGTCACGGCAGTTGAAACTGCACGTTATCTGTGGAAGGCACTCCAGTTACTAAGAAATACTATTTACATACGTGCGCTAAATTATTTCGATCCTATAAATTACACTCTAGCAATGTGTTTTAATCAACTCAAATTAATCAAATTAGACAAAAACACCCGGTATTTATGCTACAGAGGATTGAAACGAAATAAATCGAAATATAAGTCATGTTTTTTCACTATATAGCCATCGAATGTCAATAATGAAATGCACTTTAAAAACAAAAGTGAATAGCCACTTTCTAGGCCACCGTACATCATATCTACACTCTTTCCATTAGTACCCCTAGTACTACAAGACCATTCTCTTCCAATTCCCCGCTATCTTACGTCATCCGGACGTGGGCTCCATCCACGGCCTGGGAGACGTATGGACCACTCACCGTCCGACCCCCCCGTTATCCCAAACGTCGCCTAAGCCGAGGTTCGGCCTCAAAGGAGGCGCCCTTAGTTTCTTCGAGCCCTAGGGCTCAAAATTTCTTCTGGCAGAGCTTCTTTCCAAAGCTCGCCAAACAGCCCGGTTACGCTGTGGCAACCAATAGGGTTTGTACAGCTAATAGACAGTCCGAAAAAAAAAAAATCTCTTCCAATCGTGCAGTCGATATCGGGTGTTAAAACTTAAAACTTCCCCAAAGTAAAATGGAACTTATCAACCACAACTTAAAGCTCAAATTCACTTTGCGATCACGTGCAGCGTCTGAACAGCTCAAAACTTGAACCTGGGTGACGTGTGCTGCACACGAATGTACATGGTGCATATCAGAGTATATCACATGATATTATGGTGTTGGAGATGCCAAAGCACGCATCGTGATTGTCTATGATTGCCATTTGAGTCTGGCATATAATGTTTAATATGTCTGGCATATATTCATAGGCCACTGGAGTTTTCACCACACTCGATAGGAATGAGAGAAAAGTTACATATCAGAGCAAATTTACGAGTAAGGGAATTGTGAGGAAATGGTTTTTGCACTCCAGTTGCCATAACCCGAAGCGGTGGAGGTTCGAATGCCATCTGTTAAAATAGCTTGGTAGTTACATTTTTTTTTTAATCGCCTCGGCAAGAATGCCCGACTTTTTCGCGATAATTCGATCAATAATCGCTTCTTTTTGGCAGCGTAATATGTTACTCCAATAATGAGATTCTCCGCGCGATGTGGGACCACTTTGATCTCTCGATCTTTCGGCATTGGTCGTCACGCATAGCGGTACTAATCGTAAATAAGCGATTACTTTTTATTCTGTTTTTATCTTTATTTTTGAGTGCTTATTGAAACTGGGTGTACTACCTTTAATAGAAATAACTGTTAAATAGATATGCCCACTTACCAACTTACATTGGATAGTCGATGCTCTGAATCCATCATTATAATTGAAGAAATTTGGCCTGCACCCAGCGATAGAACATTAATAGACAATAAAGCAGAGAGCGTGAAGGCTTTAAGAATCTGATTTGTAGAACCCTAACCGTGAAACACTGAGATTTGTGGATACAAAACAATTTCATTTATCCAAGGTGCTATATGGAATCGTAGACAGTCACTGCAAAATCGTGTTTGTAGATCTCTATTGTTTATTGCTTGTGTAACGTACTTTTATTACAACTAAGCGAAATAATATTGTTTTCGTTTCTTTTTCTTTTATTGTCTACTATCAGCACTTATTGTATATAATTATATTTTTTATTATGCAACCCGTTGCTTTTTAAAATGAGAGAAAACAGTACGGTCGCATTTAAATTATTTAAGTATTATAGAAAACCCTCTGTATAAATCTTTATTTTTTGTTTTGGTGTCAGTATGTAAAAGTGTAGAAAAAATGTTTTTTTTTTAACTTTTTCAAGTTTTTGAGGTTAATCTCTGCGTTAGAAAAAAAAACATAATCTATGGTGTCTACGCTTTACATAATGTATGGTTTCGCTCAGGATACATTCCATTATATAAATGGCAGTGTTATGTTAGACGTCTGGCATCCGCGCTATAGGCAGAAAGGTATTGCCTTAAGGGCCGTATATGAACTGAAGAGGTTATATTTTATTATTGACTGAGTGAGCTTTGAAATTATCATCTTCATCTTAACCGATGGATGTCCACTGCTGGGCATGTCTTGTGCCGCCTGTGTCCACCTGGTGGGGGTCGACCGACGCTGCGGAAATCGGCGATGGGTTTTCCATTCCAATACCCCCATCGGTTGCCTTGTGTTTCGCGAATCATTGGGATATGTTGGGTTCTTCTATACATTAATATTTCTAATGCGATCGCGTCAAGATACTCCGAGCTATAGTCGACGCAATGGTGCGTATATTATAAGATTATAAGGTCCCAGGTTAGACGCCCCGCCAGAAGTAATGCATGCATTTGGATGTCTGGTCTGGTCACTGGATGGCATCATCACTTTCCACTAGGTGTGATTGCAGGTCTCATATGTAAGTAGTAAAAATGAGATCTCCCATAATCTCCCTACAAGGCCCATAGTTAGCGACCACCAAAAATATGCAGTAACTCAGAATAAATTTATCGGTTTACCTCCCAAACGCAACATCACATAACACAATGGCGGAAGTAATCTAGACATGAAATACAGTCGTAATTACAACTTTACCATAAACATATAAATGTCAATGGCATGCGAATAATTAGGATTTACTGTATTTTTATCAACAGTGGAATCATTTCCATCGAGAAGCATTTAAGTTTTTAATTACGAGGAAAATATATTAATTAAATTTTCAAACTCCATTGGTCTCATTTTCATGTTCAACCTAAACTTGGTTGTATGCAGTTTTTCATAATACAACTCACCATAAAACTATTCAATACAATAACAATTATTGATTCACGTTATTACTTCTAAAAGCCAGGTCCTAGTTTCTTTGATGTTTGTAATGAATAAATAAATTAATATTAACGATTATTAATAATAATAACAATTGTAATAAAATATTTTTATACCCGTTTCGGTCTTCGTAGTGGAACATTGATTAATTATCGATTAGTGTCAAAAATCTAGTGTTATATTGTTGTAAGTGTTATAATGTAATATGTAATGTTATAATGATTGTTTTGTTTGGCGACGCGACGTCGGAGACCAGTAGAAATGGTGTCTCGTATAATAAAACATTCTACTTAAAGATTCATAATTTAATTATGTATTCATCATAAGATGTCGTAAATATCTACTGCTTCATTTTATAAAAAAGTTTTAGGGCTGTTTCTTTGCATGACGATGTTAGTCCATATCTCCGTAGAAAAAAACGTTTTTGTACAAATAATGAACGGACACTTTGTTTTTCAAGCAATTTTTTATTCCATACACTCTTATTAATCTAAGGTATATGCTATTTAGAATCGTAATTACAGCCGTATCGATTCTCTCACTTTGACGTGAAGGTGTGATGACATACAAACATACAAAAGTTTCCAATTTATTAACTATAAATAAGATTGCATTGGTATCGCGTCACCAAACGCCACCTCATTATGAACACTTGTTATATAGGAACGGTACAGGTGGCGCCAGAAACTTGTATACACGTAGGGTATATATGTATAAGGAAACAATCATATTATACATTAATATAATATAGTACTTAATTAATACGCTATGTATAATAATTACTGTATATTTAACGACCGAATACTGGAATGATTGCTGAAATTAAATTTCGAGTTATAAAACTATAATTGCAAAATTAATTATTTTTATTATAATAATTATTAACCGGTATTTTTCAGTATTTGGCTGTTTTATGTTACTTATCATTAAACAAAACATAAGATTTTTAATATAAAATAAATGAGATTTTGTTAATTTGATTCCTAACGATATTTATTAATTCGTTAAGTTAGCGTGTTCATACTATTTTAGTATAGTTATTTTAAATAAATATAAATATAACAAAAATATTTCGTTTTCGAAAGTTTCGTTCACTTTTAAATAATCGTATGTTGTGAAATGGGCAGCTGACTACTTTTTAACAGTTATAATAAGTCGTTGTCAACTATAATGTAAATAACTGTCAAAATGCTCAAGTATCTAACTTAAAGAAAGAAAGGGAAAAATAAAATTGAATGAAAGTACTAATTAAAATGTATAAATTCAGATTCTCAGTAATTGCTTCATCAGCTTCCACCGACCATTCTTTAAAGCGTCCCCTAACCCCGTGCTTTCTATGACTAAGCCATGTATGGTGTTTTTTTTAATTGTGTAATATTTTAATTACTGTATATACTTGAGCTATATAATCGCGACGTACATATCGGAAATTAAACGAGTCAAATTTGACAGTTATCATTAATTTCACGCCGACTGTACTCTTTGCAACAAAATGTCGATGCACATGCTAAGGTTAGATTATTAGTTTAGGATTTAAAAAAATAGGAAAGTTTGCTCGAAAGTTTTTTTAAGTACGACATATAAATATTACTCAATATTTTGCTTATTCAAATTAAAGTTAGGCGCACACGGTGACACTTTTGATCACTTAGGCATATTTCCTTCATTGTAGCGACTAAAATATTATGAGCTATTGTCAAGAAGTTGACCCAGCTGATCCATTCAACCCAACTAGCTGTATGGATTTAGCGTCTGCTCATGGATGAAGGTAATCCTACTAGAGTGCATTTGGATCTCTAACTGTGTAGCAAATATCTAGAGTGCATTTGGATCTCTAACTGTGTAGCAAATATCACCCCAGTACACTAGCTTCAATGCAGCACCGGGTAATTGAACGGGAAGGATAGGTAGGAAAAAACGGACTTGCTTAAGTCCGTTTATTGGAAGAGAATTTTTGATCACCGTGTGCGTAAATCATAATTATTATTATTACTACTTTTGGATTTAAAAAACACGCTTTTCATTACAACTCATGCATGCCGGTTATTATAATGCGAATGGAAATTAACAAGTTTGGGACCAAAGCTTCGAGCGCGGCTTTGCAAAATGCATCACGCTTTAGTACTACATTAAAAAAAACTAACACATCACCCTTATATACATACGAATGACATTGTAAACTTATTTATTTTGTTTATTGCACAGGAATATAAATAACAATGGACAAGAGGCTTGCTAAATGCGAAGTTTTAAAGCTGCCATTTGCCTTGAAATAAATAAAACACAAAATAATTTCGTTATGTTATGTTCTCAGTGTTTAACAATTTTAATAAAAGTTCATTGCATTAATAAAAACAATTTAGCGGCAAGTCTGTTTATGGAGCCATTCCCATTATAAAGGACCAATAATAATCTTAATTATTTGACTCTTAGTATTTTTTTTGCTTTATATTTTATTGTATGAATAAATAGTTAGTAATTGTTTGATTTTTTTGCTGTAGATTTTTATTTCCGTGCTATCACAAGGTGGGTTTATGTATATTATTCTTAACTCATAAGCAGGAGCTACGAGGTGCGTAACCTAAACGGCTTGATTGCTCACATTAAACGATAGTTTTATTATTTAATATTGTATTCTTAGAAATAAATATTACGACGTTGTTTCAATATTTTATATATTATTATTAATAATTATTATTTAACATGTATTGCGAGCCGGTAGTGTAAGCCCACCCTAATGTTTGTTTTATTTTGCACGCGAGTCTCACTGTGTAACACTTAATGTTTGTTTGTTATATAACACTGGAGTATAAAGTGTTATATTCGAACAATTTTATTATTTGTATTTGTATTTTACGATATTGTTATTGTAAAAATGGTACATCATGCAAACATTGTTATACTTGGTGTTAAGTAACAGTAATACAGTGCAACCTTAATATAACGTCTTCCTCGATTTAACAAATTCTTCGTAATCCCCTTGAATTGTCCATAAGAGTCAATATAAAGTAGACCTTTACATTGCGAACATTCTTTGCGTACAACCTCTTTATAACGAATTTTCAACTATCAAGAAAAAGTATTCATACCTCTAATTAACGAATTTTGCCAACCCAAAACCTTTATATAAAGTTTCCACCAATAATATAACTCTGAATCTTATAATGTGATTCATGTCTCGACATGTTTCGACACGCTTTTGTTTGTAATAGTATATAATACATAGCAAATACATATAGCAATTTTATAAAAATGTGTTATCATTTATTAGTAGAAGTTGTTCGCTATAACAAGATAAGTACATAATATTGAGGTGAATAAAACTATTCTTTTACCTCTATAACGAATTTTGGACCAATCTAACCTCAACATAACAAACCTCAGTTTAACGAATTACTTGATATTACGAATGTTTTCTTGTTCCCCTCCGATTTTTTATATCGAGGTTGCACTGTATTACATGATGTGTTATGTTGTATCATCACAGTTGGGACTCAAGTTAAAGTCGTTCTTCCACAGTAATCACGAGATTTTGAGAGCAATAAATTTTTATTTCTAGTTGATTCGTAGATATTTTATTATGACGCGTACTCGCTAATTCTGTACGTGACACGAAAGTTGACACTTGTAAAAAGACATCACAAAGTCGTCGTTGTTCAGAGGCGAAGATTAAGTTGGAACGCAGATGGTACGTCACAGGATAGACTTGCAGGAACACAGGACTGCAGAGTGATACTTATATAACTGCTAATTTATGGAACGCCCTTCAATATAAACCTAATCCTCATCATCGCTTTCCATCAAATATGATTAGGGGTCTTCCAACGCTACATTTAAGAATGCGGGTCAACGATACAGTAGTTTAGACCGCCAGTGTCTATTCGGTCCTACGACTGTCAAATTCAAAATAATCTTTATTCAAATAGTCCTTAAAAAGGCACTTTTGACGCGTCAATAATTTACATAGTAGTTATTTCATGGTGATAACTACATTCGTAAACTTAAAACCAAAGCTATGAGGGTTCCAAACGCGCCCCGGTCTAAGAAGAAGCCCACAACAAACTTAGCCGGGGTTTTTCTTTTTTTTCGTTATCACCATCTCACATAATGTCCTGTGCTGTCTTACCTGTGTGCCAGGTATGTCGTGTGTGTGTGTGTATTTAACAGCAACATTTAATTCGCACAACACTTATTAGCTTTGTATACTCAATGCAACAGACATAATGAAGATTGGATTTGAATATATTTTCGAACGAGTTGCCAACTGACAGACTTGTCTACATGCAAAACTGATATTGTATACTCATCGCGAGTTGTGGGTGGCGATGACAGTTGGCCACTCAGCTGAGTTACGGAATAGGGATGCATGTCGTTAACGTGGGTTGAGAACTATGCAAGACTTTTTTTTTTATATATATACATAGCGAGCAAACGAGCAGGCGGGTCACCTGATGGTAAGTGATTACCGCCGCCCATGAACATTTGCAGCACCAGAGGAACCGCCAATGCGTTGCTGGCTCTAAAACTTTACTTTACTTTGTAGCTACACTGCAAAACTCAGATTGATTCGGCTTAACACGCACAGCGTCGGGTGGGATACAGTTACTGTGTGTGTTTTATTATTTTCCTCTGTCACAATTGTACTCCCCTTTGGTTATGCCGTACTCAATATACAAAGTTACGAAACACCAACATTGATTGGACTCGACATGCGTGGCGTAGGGTGTTCCCGTCTCAATCTTTTGTACGCAATTTTTTTTTTGTTATGTTTGACGCATAAGAGTAAATTGTTACTGTGTAAGTATTTGATTACCTAGTTGGTATAAATATGTTTCAACTCTGTTCTTTTATGTATATAAGTGTAGTGTATTTTCTTTTGGATTATTCCTGTTAATTGGAGTGAAACTTTGTAAAAATACTTAATATCGATGCAGGATTGTGTACGAACAGACAGAATGTGTATTAATAAACGTAATTATAAATACTGAAGGTGTTATTGATTTCACCCTGACATTAAATAGATCACACTATCACTATATCATTACATAATACTCTAAAGGTACTAACTCAAAATACCCCAATAATCATTACTCAAAAGGACTCTGAGAGCTGAGAAATAAGGGAAAACGCTTTTGCATAAAGCAGCCATTTTCAACACTTAAGTAATTTTTCAAAAGTATGGCACTCACACACTTGGGTCTTCTTTACAATTTACTGCAAATTCAGGCCTATGTTCCTACTGAGTATCAGAGTGCCTTTTAAGATCACAGGGCCTTGCTTCGGAGCCTATAATTGCTTATCATTATCATCATCATTATCAATCCATTGCCGGCTCACTACTGACTGAGCACAGGTCTCCTCTCAATATGAGAAGGGTTTGGTTATAGGCCATGTGCGGATTGGCAGACTTCACACGCCTTTGAGAACATTATGGAAAATCTCAGGCGTGCAGGTTTCCTCACGATGTTTTCCGTCACCGTTGAAGCAAGTGGAATTTTAATTGCTTAAAAACGCACAACTCCGAAAAGTTAGAGGTCGCCCGGGATCGAACCCCCGACCTCTGATTAGGAAGCGGACGTCCTAACCACTAGGCTGTCACAGCTTTTAAAAAACAACTTATACAGATCATTACTAAATCACACAGCCCCATCGCCCTGGGACACTTTGGCCGTTCGGAGCAAACAACTTCACATCCCACCACGACAGTCGCGTCGTGACCACGTTTTCTTTATGCTAAAAGTTAAAACAAATTATATTTGTATTTTTGACGACCTCCGTGGCACAGAACGTGCCCTGTCACATTTTAAAGTTGGAGGTTCGATACCCAGCTGAAGTAGTCTTTTTATGCAGCACAAGTTAGCCCTTGACGGCATCTCACCTGATGGTAAGTGATGATGCCGTCTAAGATGATAACGGACTATACCTGTAAGGTGTATGGTAAACCAATACTCCTAATTGGTTTCTACAGATTGTGCCGGAACGCTAAATCGCTTGGCGACGTCTTTGTGGGTAGGGTGGTAACTAGCTAGAGCCCTCCAAAACTAACTTAGGACCTCCAAAATTTTAAAATTCAACAACACGCGCTGCGCCACGGAGGTCGCCAAACCCTCCCTACCGACAAAATGTTGCATAGCGGTTTAGCGTCCCGGCACGATGTCGCGTAGTAACAAATTAGGTGTACGGGTTTAGCTTACTCTTAACAGGTTAGCCCGCTACCATCTTAGACTGCATCATCACTTACCAACAGGTGATTACCGGCGAAATGTAACTTGTAGTGGATAATTAATGATTAAACGAACTTACCTGTACGTGAAGTTCTATCATAATTATACTCGCGCCGAGTCCGAAGAGATTAGTAATGTAGATATTATTTACACATGTAGTTACGCATAGGTGTCACCACTCTGCACTTAGTTGAGAAAAAAAAAGTATTAATTTTTAATATTATTTTGTTGCGGGTAGGCATCGTCCACTTGCGTTCTCAGAGGATCGTCGCCATTCATTTAGTTTAGAGTAAGAGTTCCTGATATTCATTGATGTATTTCCGAGACTCTAATTTGGGCTTGTATAGCATTGGGCGGGCGGGATTACTAATCTCTTCGGACTCGGCGCGAGTATAATTATGATAGAACTTCACGTACAGGTAAGTTCGTTTAATCATTAATTATACTCGCGCCTCCTCCTCGAGATTAGTAATGTAGATATTATTTACACATGTAGACCTTGAGAGTAGCTATAGCGGGAATACCATCAATGATAAAAAATTATCCCAATTAAAATCTTATATTTTAATATGGACCAATCAATAAACATAAGGAACTTCTAGGATCATTAAGAATAATTTCTCTAAAAAGTGTACATTAACAAACCTATTTTTGTTATAATAACTATCTTAGGTAGTCGTAATGATTAATTATTGATTCTGCTAAAGTAGTATCATCATTATTAAAAATATCCCTCTGATAAAATTTAGCAAAAGTCGTGGAATTCCCACTCCAGCCTGCCGTTTTACGGATAACATCTACGCTAACTCCGAGAGCGCGCGCGCGCAACGTTGCTGCATGTCTCGTGCTGTGAGCACTGAACACTGTCGTGTCGACCCCATACTCACCGAGGGCTTTATCCAGCGGCTAAGGGTTTGCGTCCCTACCGATTTATGAGGTTTCCTAATTCCAACGAATAATTCATCAGATGCTCTTAATGATGAGGTGCGTTCTATATAACATAACAATGTAGTGGCTGGGCATATAGCTGTTTTCTCTATAAAGAAGGGTAAATGAATAATGGGTTGTTGAAAGCCAGGTCTAGAGTTCTTTATTATGCCAGGAATTTTGATTGCGATACGCTGAGAGAGGTTTTGAATAAACTCACTTTTATCTTTGAGAGAGTTTAAACTCTTTGTGCAGTTGACAGACCTAATAAAGAGATGGTTTTATGTGTAAGCTTTTCTAAGGTTAATACCTCGTTGGGGTGCCATGAGCTCAGTTTGTCTAATACTAGGTTGGCATCCCCGGTAACATCATATTTAGGGTTTGGTGGTTTTAGTCGAAAAACCCCTTTTAAGAATCTTTTTATGCTATCATCATTAACTAGTTCCGGACTCAGTATCAATGAAAGGGCAGATTTGCATAAATTGAGGGTGCCATATTGATAACCCTCATTAAAAAGTTGGGTTAAAAACAAATTACTGAGGCTACAGATGCATCGTAGATATTTAAAGAGATAATTTTACAGAAATACCGCCATTTCTTCGGGTAAACATCGTATTGTTTGACGGAGTTATGTGCTAATGATGCCAACATTATTTCAAGAGATGAGTTTGGTATGTTTTTTATTGAAAATGCACCCTGGATAATCCCGGAAAAAAGTCCGATAAACCCCGGATAAATAAAAAAGGAGGGACCTAAACAAGGGGTACCATGGCTGTGTAGGCCAAAAGGGTACAAGCAAAACACCTCGTGCTTTGTCTGTAATTATTTTTCTGAGTGATAAGTATACAGGCGGGAATACGTAGAAATTATAATCTGACCATGAGACTGTAAATGAATCTATAGCGAATGCATCTGGATCTCGGTGCCAAATTATTATGTATGCACATTTGTTGTTGATGCAACCAACAAATCAATATTTGGATAACCGAATGTATGAGTGAGACTGTTAAAAGCCTAATAATCAGACAGCTCCCATACTATGTCTGGGTGCGCTCTTTCTGATTTAAAGTCTGCAATTTAATTGTCACTGGATTTAATGCAAGATGCGAAAAACGAAAAGATGTTTATTTTAGCACCACTCCGATATATCACGAGTAATTCTTGTGAGATGAGGGTACTGTATACCACCCATTTTATTTCTGTATGTTACTGCCGTTTAATTGCCAACGCGTAGACATATTTGGCAGTTAGTTTTTTGCAAAAATCTTTAAAGCAATTATTGCAGCAAGCAGCTCTAAATAATTTAAATGTCGTTCTCATTAACTATTTGACTACGTTCCACCTGCAGACTTACCTTCACATGCGGCCCCCCATCCCGTCGTTGAGGCGTCAGAAAATATCTCAACTTGGTATACACCAATTTTTAATCGATGGACCGAACTGTCTATTTTATTTATCCACCAGTCGAAATCAGGTTTAAGTGATTCAGGTAGATGCATAAAATTATTATTTCCAGTATATGCTACCTCTCACGCCCGTGTGCAAAATAAATACATATAAAAACCAAAAGAGATATAATAAACTTAAATAGATAATAATAAATAAACTTACATATACATTACATAAATACATATTTGCACCGGGCGGAGGAATACGCCCCGGCAGGGGAGACCAAACGGCCGGGGGTCAGGGCGACAGGTTGAGAAACCGGCGGACTATCCTAGCCGAGTCCAGCAAGACCGCTTTTTGCATCCTGGCTGCGAGCGAACTGCCACGGAACCCCAGTCGCCTCAGATGGTGAGCGAGGCTGACTGGGATCAACCCATTCGCAGATATGACGATTGGGATGGTTTCAGCAGACTGCACATGCCACATGTCGGAAACCTCGTGAGCCAGATCGAGATACTTACGCTTTTTCTCCGTCTCAGCTCTCACGAGGTTTTCGTCATATGGAATGGTGATGTCCACCAAAAACACCCTCGACTGTGCCCGGTCCACCAACACGATGTCAGGCTTATTCGCGAGAATAGTCCTGTCCGTGATAATGGACCGGTCCCAATAGAGCCGGACTCCGTCGCGCTCGAGTACCGGCACCGGTGTGTACTGGTAATAGGGCAACCTCTCATCCAGGAGACCGTACTTCAGAGCAAGCTCTTGGTGAAGGATTTTGGCTGCTTGGTTGTGTCTGTGCAAATACTCAGTGTTGGCAAGCGCGGAACATCCCGAAAGCACATGCCTGAGTGACTCGCCGGGATGGCGACAGGCTCGACAGATGTCGTGAGTGCCATCCTTCAGAATATACTTTCGGTAGTTCCGCGTCTTAACCACCTGATCTTGTATCGCACAGACAAAACCTTCGGTTTCCCCAAAGAGGTCACCGAAGCGCAGCCACTGCACGGACGCTTTCTTATCCACGTGTGGCTCATTAAGAGCTTTAAAAAAGCGGCCGTGCAGTTCCTTCCCCTTCCATACGGCCTCCCGGTCAGAGGTGCTAAGTACCACCGGTTTCCGCCACTCGGCTTGGGCTAAGGATAGTGGAGTGAGTCCTTTATCACTTACTATGACCTCTCTATGCATAGGAGACTCCCTCATCGTCTCAAAGTAGGTTCTGAGGTTGGATATCTCCCGGTTATGCATGGTCTTGACGCTCAACACGCCTCGACCCCCACATTTCCGGGGGATATACAACCTCATTACAGACGATTTTGGGTGGTGCATGCGATAGAGAGTCATAGTCGTGCGGACTTTTCTGTCCAGGGCGTCAAGTTCGGTCTGAGTCCATCTGAGCACGCCAAAGGTGTACATGAGAACTGGCATAACCCAGCCGTTATAAGCTCGCACCTTATTGGCGCCCGACAAAAAACTTTTAAAGATTTTTGTCAGGCGGCCAAAAAAGGCCTCGCAAACAGACTGTTTCATGTCAGCCTCTTTCACCCCTAGGGACTGTGACATGCCCAGATACCGGTATGACTCAGCTTCAGAGAGGGTTCTAATGCTCGATGGCTCGAGATTAATCTCGGCCGAACGAGTAACCTGTCCCCTCTCCACATGCAGGACCGCACACTTGTCCAGCCCAAGCTCCATCCTGATGGAGTTGCTGAACTCAGTGGTGATATTCAGCAGCTCTTTCAGGCGGGTAGCATTTGGTGCCAGCAGTTTGAGGTCATCCATGTAGAGAAGGTGAGGCACTCTAGTCCCTCCTCTCCGAAACTGAAAGCCTGTCCCCGACCCCTCCAGTAATGTGCTGAGAGGGTTCAGAGCCAGACAAAACCAAAGTGGACTCAGACAATCACCCTGGAAGATACCCCGACCTATCCTTATCCGATCATCGGCAACCGCCAGCCGCTCACCATGGAGACAAAGGATTGTACTCCATTGCCCCATGCATTCCCCGAGGAAGTCTCGAACTGTACCATCGACTTTGTACAGCTCAAGGACCCTCAGGAGCCATGAATGGGGCACCGAGTCAAATGCCTTTTTATAGTCGATCCAGGCGGCGGAGAAATTCCGACGGTTGCGTTTGACCAGTTGGCCCGCAACGGAATCGATGAGAAGGAGCTCCTTCGTACCACGACTACCACCCCTACATCCGTTCTGAGCCCCAGATATGATTTTATTCCCGTCTACATGACGTGAGATCTTGAGGCTCAGAACGGATGTCAGTGTCTTATAGATGGTATTAAGACACGTAATGGGGCGGTACTTAGCCGGATCAGTGGCATCAGTGGACTTAGGAGCTAGGTGTGTGATCCCGGTAGTGAAAAGGCTCGGGAGTGTCTTCTGCTCGAGAGCTTCTTGGAATTGTCGAGCCAAGGTCGCATGGCAAACCGAAAAACCCTTGAGCCAGTAGTGATGCAGTCCATCGGGTCCCGGACTTTTCCAGTTCGGGGCCCGCTTCACTGCACCAGCTACATCCTCCGCAGAGATGGCAACTGGGCTCATCGGTTCTATTGTGGCACATGCTTCCTCTACCGCCGCAATCCAAGGGCCCTCCTCATGCTCCACCTCTCTTGACCACACGGCACGCCAAAAAGCGATGAGGTCAGCCGGATTTGGTCTCTGTGAGGTGGAACAGACTGCTGGACACTCCAGTCTTTTATAGAACCTTTTCTGATCACACGAGAAGAGGCGATTTTGCTGAAAGCGCTCGACTCTTTGCGAGTATCGCCGGATGCGGTTCCCCCATGCAGCGATTTTCTGCTTCAGGTCGTCGATGCGCTCTGTTAGCTTTTGCGTAATATCGGGCTGGTCCAACCTGACCCCACACCCGTTAAACGCAACTTTAACAGAGCGCACAATCCTTGGCCTAGTGTTGCCCGACCTGAAGCTTTGCAGTCTGCCAATGAGGACTCTGGCAAGAGTGATACGATGTTCGATCCTCTTCTTCCAGGCCGGTTCCCGGCTGCGTCTTGCACCCGCAGAACGCCCCGGTCCTGGAGTCTTAACTCCGATGAATCGGTGAACGGCTAGCGCCGCGCCGAAGAGGATAGAAGCCGTATCACTCAGGCCAGCGCTGCTCTCGAGGTGTTGAGGCAGCATTTTGTTCATGGCCTCAATGACATCCCGCGTCGCTACATTTAGCGTAAGTCGGGAGAGCCGCGGCCGACTCTCTAGAGGAGCGCTCCGGATTTCAGAAATCGCCTCTTCTAAAATCCCTCTCATCCGCTCTAAATCCAGGGAAACTGTTCCCGCAGTGTCTTCCTCCACAGGCAAATCTTGGTAGGTGGTAATAGTCTCCTCGCGGACAGGCGCCGCCTGGGAGACGATTTGCTCTGTGGCTGGTACTGGCACTACTGGAACAGCCTCACGTCGCAATCGTTCGAGCTCGGTAGCGTTATATAAATTATTATAATTATTATGACCTTCCAAGTTGAGAAATTTACATCTTACCTTACCATTTCCTTAGTGTGCAACCATCCGTATTCGATGGCTGGACAAGATGAAACTAATAGTCGAGCAAAACTCCTGATTTTGCATCGCTTTAATTTTGAGAACATTTTCGGTTGCGCTTTTATTCGTAGTCTTTTATCTGTTGGTAGGCTTATTTGAAACTTGTGTGAATCTATGATCATACCTAAGAATTTACATTTAGTCAAAGGGTACACTTTTGGAATCATTAATAATGAAGCCAAGTGACACTAATAGTCTCTTAGTTAGATCGATATTACTTAAAAATTTCGAACGGGAACAACAAACAGTAGCCAATCGTCTAAATAGACGGTGGACAGAAAAACCCGCGGAGCGCAATAATTATACAATAGGTTTAGCAGTTTTGTGAAAACATATGGGGCCGTGCTCAGCCCAAATGGCAAGACCTTAAATTCGAATAATTTATCCTCAAAAAGGAATCTTAAATATTTTCGTGATTCTTTATGTATTTTAATTAATAAATAAGCGTCTTTTTGGTCAATTGACGCCATTGTCAACAATCCTGTTACAAATTTTATTGCAGTTTTAACAAATTTATTAAGATTTTGTAAGTTCAAAATTAAGCGCATCTTGCCGCAAGGTTTTGGTACTAGGAAAATAAAGGAAAACATTCTGATATGGCTCCTCTATTGATAAGTTATTAATAGCGACTAAATAAAGAGACCTTTCACTAGCAGAGGAAGTTTGGCTAGCAGGAAGTATTTGTTGTACAACTGGAGATATAAATGGTATTTTACAACCTTCTATCCAGGGTAGTATAGTATTATTATTTATAACCGCAGTCCACTGTTGATAAAATTTAGCTAAACGGCCTGCGTACTTAACTGTATCTCATTGCGGCGACGGAGATAAGTTGCCTGGTGGCCCCGTGATGACGTCTTCGATGAGTGTGCGGCGGTGGCGGGTAGTGTGCCATCGGCCGGTGGGGGTTAGTACGGACCGCGGCGCAGCAGGCTCGAGTCTTGGCGGCCTGCGCGTCTGGGAGGGAGCCTCGCGGTTTATATTTCTCGCTATTGGTCCTCTATAATGAGTGTTCAGTCCTGTTGCTGGATTCAGCTTTCAGTTCAATTTCTGATTTATTTACAGCCTTAGCCGATTTTAAGGTAGCGGATAAATTATCGCCAAGCAGAAAAGTATCTATTTTCGTGTTTTTAAGATTCTCTTTTATGTCATTCTTGAGGGCTAATATAATGAAATTTCTACGTGTGTGAAATTTCATAAGATTCTGCTTACATAACATTTCTGCTTACTTATTGCGATATATAAGTTTTTGCAACATGTCATTGTTTATTGATTTAGAATTCAGTTTCCAATTTATGACGTCAGCTAAACAGCTTTTTTGGTAACAGATATTTTGTGGTCAAGTTTTTACAGTCTTCCTTATTAAGGCTCTCTTTAACAATATGTAATTAACGATTTGCAAGTTCGTTGCGTAGTGGTACCTTGGTTGTCTTCAGCTTGCCATTCTAGTAACCAATAATCTGGTCGTAGCGCAGACTTATATGAAATTTATCATAGATATGATAATTTCAAAATTTGTAAGCTAAATAACTTACTAAAAGGGTGGGCTTTGAGAAGCCCTGACAAATTTTCGTAATTTATTATTCTCTAAACAAAGAATTTACGTTTATGGTATAAATTTGTCATAGTTCTATTAGGTTAGGTGCAGTCCCCAACGGAAAGAACGCCAACCGTATTTTAATGCGTCGAAGCAGCCCCAATGACTGTTCAGGTTGCATTTAAATATAATTATATTCAGAACGTTTACACGTACAGCTAACAGAGAGTATATAATTTCAAACAAAAAATAAATGTTTGAATACCTGCTTCAATTTTGTCATTAACTGCATCAAAACCTTCTTCCAAGTCCGATTACACTTTTCGAAACACTAATTTTTCGTTTGCGAATTTTACGTTCTAACTTTCGTATTTTATTCTTATAATATAGTTTATATCGTCTTCACCTGACCTAGAATCTTTACGTTTCGGCATTTTTACACCGAACAGTGCGAAACAGCTTAAATGTATTGAGTGGTTGAGCACTTGAATGCGAATGGATGGCGACGATCCTCTGAGAACGCAAGTGGACGATGCCTACCCGCAACAAAATAATATTAAAAATTAATACTTTTTTTTCTCAACTAAGTGCAGAGTGGTGACACCTATGCGTAACTACATGTGTAAATAATATCTACATTACTAATCTCGAGGAGGAGGCGCGAGTATAATAAAATATCTCGACATACAAATTAAAAATGAGGTTACATACAAAATAAAACAAACAAATTGAATTAAAGCCTTTTATTTGTGAAATATTGAGCGCATATAAAATTAAATCTAGCGAAAATCTTACTAAAGCTTAAAAAAATATTAATACGTTCCTCATTGTCATATTACAGAGTACAATTAAACGAAATTACATTTAAAAAAATTAAAATTAAATTATTGTTATTAATGAGCTCTGCACACAAAACTATAATCGCAAAATTAATTATTGTTATTATTAATCGGTATTTTTCAGTATTTGGCTGTTTTATGTTACTTATCATTAAACAAAACATAAGATTTTTAATATAAAATAAATGAGATTTTGTTAATTATTTATTAATTCGTTAAGTTAGCGTTTTCATACTATTTTAATATAGTTATTTTAAACATATAAATATAACAAAAATATTTCGTTTTCGAAAGTTTCGTTCACTTTTAAAAAATCGTATGTTGTGAAATGGGCAGCTGAATAATTTTTAACAGTTATAATAAGTCGTTGTCAACTATAATGTAAATAACTGTCAAAATGCTCAAGTATCTAACTTAAAGAAAGAAAGGGAAAAATAAAATTGAATATAAGTACTAATTCAAATGTATAAATTCAAATTAACAGTAATTGCTTCATCAGCTTCCACCGACCATTCTTTAAAGCGTCCCCTAACCCCGTGCTTTCTATGACTAAGCCATGTATGGTGTTATTTTTTTTTTTGTATCGTGTGTGTACCTTGCATTTTATGAGACGTGTCGGCCTATATTAATTACTGTGTATACTTGAGCTATATAATCGCGACGTACATATCGGAAATATACACGAGTCAAATTTGACAGTTATCATTAATTTCACGCCGACTGTACTCTTTGCAACAAAATGTCGATGCACATAGTAAGGTTAGGTTATTAGTTTAGGATTTTAAAAAAATAGGAAAGTTTGCTCGAAAGTTTTTTTAAGTACGACATATAAATGTTAATCAATATTTTGCTTATTCAAATTGAAGGTAGGCGCACACGGTGACACTTTTGATCACTTAGGCATATTTCTTTCATTGTAGCGACTATAATATTATGAGCTATTGTCAAGAAGTTGGCCCAGCTGATCCATTCAACCCTAGCTGTAGGGAGTTAGCGTCTGCTCATGTATGAAGGTTATCCTACTAGTGTGCATTTGGATCTCTAACTGTGTTGCAAATATCACCCCAGTACACTAGCTTCAATGCAGCACCGGGTAATTGAACGGGAAGGATAGGTAGGAAAAAACGGACTTGCTTAAGTCCGTTTATTAGAAGAGCGTAACTCATAATTACACACCGTGTGCGTAAATCATAATTATTAGTACTTTTGGATTTAAAAAACACGCTTTTCATTACAACTCATGAATGCCGGTTATTATAATGCGAATGGAAATTAACAAGTTTGGGACCAAAGCTTCGAGGGCGGCTTTGCAAAATGCATCACGCTTTAATACTACATAAAAAAACTAACACATCACCATTATATACATTCGAATGACATTGTAAACTTATTTATTTTGTTTATTGCACAGGAATATAAATAACAATGGACAAGAGGCTTGCTAAATGCGAAGTTTTAAAGCTGCCATTTGCCTTGAAATAAATAAAACAAAATAATTTCGTTATGTTATTTTCTCAGTGTTTAACAATTTTCAATATTAACATTTATAATAATAGTTCATTGCATTAATAAAAACAATTTAGCGGCAAGTCTGTTTTTGAAGCCATTCCCATTATAAAGGACCAATAATAATCTTAATTATTTGACTCTTAATGTTTTTTTTTTTGCTTTATATTTTATTGTATGAATAATATAGTTAGTAGTTGTTTGATTTTTCGCTGTAGATTTTTAGTTTCGTGCTATCACAAGGTGGGTTTATGTATATTATTCTTAACTCATAAGTAGGAGCTACGAGGTGCGTAACCTAAACGGTTTGACTGCTCACATTAAACGATAGTTTTATTATTTAATATTGTATTCTTAGAAATTAATATTACGACGTTGTTTCAATATTTTATATATTATTATTAATAATTATTATTTAACATGTATTGCGAGCCGGTAGTGTAAGCCCACCCTAATGTTTGTTTTATTTTGCACGCGAGTCTCACTGTGTAACACTTAATGTTTGTTTGTTATATAACACTGGAGTATAAAGTGTTATATTCGAACAATTTTATTATTTATATTTGTATTTACGATATTGTTATTGTAAAAATGGTACATCATGCAAACATTGTTATACTTGGTGTTAAGTAACAGTAATACAGTGCAACCTTAATATAACGTATCTCAATATAACGTCTTCCTCGATTTAACAAATTCTTCGTAATCCCCTTGAATTGTCCATAAGAGTCAATATAAAATATACCTTTACATTGCGAACATTCTTACATGCGTACAACCTCTTTATAACGAATTTTGCCAACCCAAACTCTATATAAAGTTTCCACCAATAATATAACTCTTAATCTTATAATGTGATTCATGTCTCGACATGTTTCGACACGCTTTTGTTTGTAATAGTATATAATACATAGCAAATACATATAGTAATTTGATAAAAATGTGTTATCATTTATTAGTAGAAGTTGTTCGCTATAACAAGATAAGTACGTAATATTAAGGTGAATAAAACAATTCTTTTACCTCTTTATAACGAATTTTGGACCAATCTAACCTCAACATAACAAACCTCAGTTCAACGAATTACTTGATATTACGAATATTTTCTTGTTCCCCTCCGATTTGTTATATCGAGGTTGCGCTGTATTACATGATGTGTTATGTTGTATCATCACAGTTGGGACTCGAGTTAACGTCGTTCTTCCACAGTAATCACGAGATTTTGAGAGCAATAAATTTTTATTTCTAGTTGATTCGTAGATATTTTATTATGGCGCGTACTCGCTAATTCTGTTTGTGACACGAAAGTTGACACTTGTAAGAAGACATCACAAAGTCGTCGCTATTCAGAGGCGAAGATTAAGTTGGAACACAGATGGTACGTCACAGGATAGACTTGAAGGAACACAGGACTGCCGATTGAAACTTATATAACGGCTAATTTATGGAACGCCCGTCAATATAAACCTAATCCTCATCATCGCTTTCCATCAGATATGATTAGGGGTCTTCCAACACTACGTTTAAGAATGCGGGTCAACGCTACAGTAGTTTAGACCGCCAGTGTCTATTCGGTCCTACGACTGTCAAATTCAAATTCAAAATAATCTTTATTCAAATAGTCCTTAAAAAGGCACTTTTGACGCGTCAATAATTTACACAGTAGTTATTTCATGGTGATAACTATATTCGTAAACTTAAAACCAAAGCTATGAGGGTTCCAAACGCGCCCCGGTCTAAGAAGAAGCCCACAACAAACTTAGCCGGGGTTTTTCTTTTTTTTCGTTATCACCATCTCACATAATGTCCTGTGCTGTCTTACCTGTGTGCCAGGTATGTAGTGTGTGTGTGTGTATTCAGCAACATTTAATTCGCACAACACTTATTAGCTTTGTATACTCAATGCAACAGACATAATGAAGATTGGATTTGAATATATTTTCGAACGAGTTGCCAACTGACAGACTTGTCTACATGCAAAACTGATATTGTATACTCATCGCGAGTTGTGGGTGGCGATGACAGTTGGCAACTCAGCTGAGTTACAGAATAGGGACGCATGTCGCATTCTATCTCCAACGCACTAAGCATCGTTGACGTGTGTCGAGAACTATGCAAGACTTTTTTGTTTATATATACATAGCGAGCAGGCGGGTCACCTGATGGTAAGTGATTACCGCCGCCCATGAACATTTGCAGCACCAGAGGAACCGCCAATGCGTTGCTGGACCTAAAACTTTACTTTACTTTGTAGCTACACTGCAAAACTCAGATTGATTCGGCTTAACACGCACAGCGTCGGGTGGGATACAGTTAGTGTGTGTGTTTTATTATTTTCCTCTGTCACAATTGTACTACCCTTTGTTTATGCCGTACTCAATATACAAAGTTACGAAACACTAACATTGATTGGACTCGACATGCGTGGCGTGGCGTAGGGTGTTCCCGTCTCAATCTTTTGTACGCAATTTTTTTTTGTTATGTTTGGCGCATAAGAGTAAATTGTTACTGTGTAAGTATTTGATTACCTAGTTGGTATAAATATGTTTCAACTCTACTTTTATGTAAATAAGTGTAGTGTATTTTCTTTTGGATTATTTCTGTTAATTGGAGTGAAACTTTGTAAAAATACTTAATATCGATGCAGGATTGTGTACGAACAGACAGAATGTGTATTAATAAACGTAATTATAAATACTGAAGGTTTTATTGATTTCACCCTGACATTAAATAGATCGCAGTATCACTATATCATTACATAATACTCTAAGGGTAAAGCTGGTACTAACTCAAAATACCCCAATAATCATTACTCAAAAGGACGAGTGCTGAGAAATAAAGGAAAACGCTTTTGCAAAGAGCGGCCATTTTCAACACGTAGGTAATTTTTCAAAAAGTATTGCATTCACACACTTGGGTCTTCTTTACAAATTACAGCAAATTAATGCCTATGTTCCTATTGAATATTAGAGTACTCCTCCGAGTGGGTTTTAAGATCACATGGCCGGTGTTATGGCCTTGCTTCAGAGCCTCTAATTGCATTATAATCGCTTATCATCATCATCATGATCAACCCATTACCGGTTGACTGCAGAGCACGGGTCTCCTCTCAATATGAGAAGGGTTTGGCCATAGTGCACCACGCTGGCCATGTGCGGATTGGCAGACTTCACACGCTTTTGAGAACATTATGGAAAACTCTCAGGCGTGCAGGTTTCCTCACGTTTTCCTTCACCGTTGAAGCAAGTGTAATTTTAATTGCTTAAAAACACACAACTCCGAAAAGTTAGAGGTCGCCCGGGATCGAACCTCCGACCTCTGATTAAGAAGCGGACGTCCTAACCACTAGGCTATCACAGCTTTTAAAAAACAACAATTTATACAGATCACTACTAAATCACACGGTCCATCGCCCTAGGACACTGGCCGCCCAGAGAAGACCCTTATCACGTTTTCTTTATACTACAAGTTAAAACAAATCATATTAGTATTTTTGAAAACCTCCGTGGAACAAAACGTGCCATGTCACATTTTAAAGTTGGAGGTCCTGGGTTCGATACCCAGCTGGAGAGTGTCTGGTGAGAGGCTTCGGCCGTAGCTAGTTACCACCCTACCGACAATGGTCGCAAAGCGGTTTAGCGTTCCGGCACGATGTCGCGTAGAAACAAATTAGGAGTACGAGTTTAGCTTACTCTTAACAAGTGAGTCGGTTACCATCTTAAGACTGCATAATCACTTACTCCAAATGAAAATCTTGACATATACATTGAAAATGAGGTTACATACAAAATAAAACAAACAAAAATTGAATTAAAGCCTTTTATTTGTGAAATATTGAGCGCATATAAAATTAAATCTAGCGAAAATCTTACTAAAGCTTAAAAAAATATCAATACGTTCCTCATTGTCATATTACAGAGTACAATTAAACGAAATTACATTTAAAAAAATTAAAATTATATTATTGTTATTAATGAGCTCTGCACACGTCGACGTTTTAAAAACGCAGCAACTAATTTAGTAGTAAAACGCTCGATGAACTCGTGCTCCCTAACTTATAAACCTTGTTTAAGGGTTGTATAATTTCGCAATGGTTTGTTTTCTATAACATATGCAATTACCTATCTGAGAAATCGGCGTATAACTCATTTATTCATCCGTATACAACATTTAAAACCGCCGTACAAAGAGAGTACATACTTTTTTCCATGCGCGAATACTTCATATTTTATAGTAACCACACACGTACTTAATACTTTAAAATGTCGTTGATTAAGCTTGTTCAATTTTATTAACAAACAATTATTTTTATTTTCAATGACAGAGGCGCAAAGATTTTTTTCCCACAAGGACGCTATCTTATCTTGGAATAGTAATAGAATAGATTAAGATTTTTCTGTTTTTCGTATTATTTCTTGAGGTACACGGTTACGCGACTGCACAAACGTCACGTGTGCAAAAGCTATAAAATAAAACACACCAAAACTCGATAATGTTTTTTTTTTCACGTTAAAAATATCTACGTAATTATAATAGTGAATAATCTTAAATCAGTCTTTCGTTATTCATTAAATTAATACGGAATTCAATTATTAGAAATCATGTGGAATGAAAACCAACTTTTTAAAATAGTACATCCACCAAAACGAAATTAATTTATTACACAAATTACTTAATACGTTGCGTTAAAATTACACTTAACAATAAATTGACTTAAAAACTAAATTGAATGAAATGAAATAAAATTTTCGGTATACAATTAAGATTAAAAATTATAATACTTTCAGATTTCACAACTTTTTTTGCAATTTAGTATAATAAGTAATTAAAATAGTTATGTATGTAAAAAACTGTTTAAATATTATGATTATTACACGTGAACAAACAAGATCTTTTAAAGAAGTAACAAATTAGTTTATTCGATTTGTCAATAATTTGTAATTATTACGATTAATTAAAATTACAGTACACTTTCCCGAGGCAAAAGGAACATTTACGTCTTAGTTGGTCTTTTTCATTTACGTTTAATCATTATGTACCGACACACTAGCTAGTCCCGACGCCGCGTCGCGTCTGTGCAAGTGACAGTTCAGCTTAGCACAATACTTAACCGTCACTTTGTGACAACCATGGCATGTCAAATACATAAACCTATCTATGGCTATTACCAAAACAAAAAAATTACATGTCATGAAAAATAATAAATGTTAGAACTTAAATTTTTAAAATTTTGATTGAATTTCACAAATAAGTTTCAGGTGTTGGGAACAACGAAAAGACATCACAAACTTGTTTACATTAAAAAATAATTTTGTTTCACTTTTTCTTTTATTCATAAAAAAATAAGAATAATGTCTAATTTAATATTAATTCTTCATAAGATTTAGCATATTTCTCTTCAATTAAGTGTTGTGAAGGCGACTTTATCACTTTTCAAACCATAAGGTTTCTAACATTATTAAATTGAATACAATTGTTATATTTATGCAGAACATAATTATCGCAATAAATACTTTTTTTTTACTATAAATTGACAACTCGCACAACTATTAACATTCAATAATTATAATTACTATTTAAAAATTTGTACGGCAAGAATTATTTAAGAGATTACAATAATTATTGTATATATAACAAAATATATATTCTTGGACAGCTTTAATTTCAATAGTATTACAGATTAAAAATTTTGATTACCACTTTCAGGTAATTTACTAATTAAAAATGTCCAAGAATACATATATAGTATTAATTTCAAAAATTCGTAAGATTGCAATTAAAGTAGAGTTGAAAGAGATTTTTAACAGTGCATTAGTTAAAAAATTTGAACAGATCTTTGAAAAAGTGAGATTTTATATACTACTAGCTGACCCGGCAGACTTCGTACTGCCAAATATAGCCTGTCAAAATGATTTGTAATGTGTAATTTTTTTGTTCCTACATATTTTATAGTCGGGGCAAAAAAATCACCTGAACAGAACCGTCACCTTGGTGATAGGGCGTTGTGAATAAGAAATATAATTAAATAAAACATATATCAGCATTTAGGTTGGTTAGGGCTTAAGCCCTTAAGCTTAGGGTTTAAGCAACCGTAAGTTGTATCGATAGGTGGCGCTGGGGTCACGAACCCAGTGAATACAATAGCAATAAAGCTCGTTTTAGTTAGTTTAATTTTTAGCCCGTTTAGTCTAGCTGACTCCCGCGACTTCGTCTGCGTTGAGTGTTTGCTTGTCTTGCAATCACGAAGCAATAGATTACTGAACCGGAGAACTTAAAAAAATTACATCATAAACATTAAAGTATCTCCTTTCTTACAAAAAAAGAATGAATGGATTCTGAGTACGCTTTAATGAATTACAACTAAATACACATTTTGACTATCTCCGAAGGGAACCGTGCTGAATTCCGGGATGAAAACTATCTCATATGTTGAACCGGAGTATCACCTGCTCCTATACCAAATTTTATTCAAGTCCATCATTTCAAGTGGTTTCGGCGTGATACAGACAGACGCTAGTAAAATCGCTAGTAAAGCATCCTCCAATTAAAATGTTCAAAATCTATTTAATGTACAGATTTCGTCCTGTTACTGTTTGACTATGCACTCTTTGACGTTAGGAACACACCTACATTGCTTAGACAACAGTGAGTGCTTGTAATTTAATATGTAATTTATGCAATAGCAATAAAACTCAAATTGATTCTACGTTTATATAGAAAACGTTTGTATGGCAAAAGAAAAGGGCTGTTTTGAGGGGTTTTCCGGCAATTATTCAAATTTTTCTCGCCGTAAAAACCATCCTTGAACTTCAACGAATATTTAAAAAAAAAAATTGGCCAAATTGGTCCAGGCGTTGTTGAGTTATGCGCTTACCAACAGCTTTTGCGATTCATTTTTATATTATAGATCATTCTAATTAACTTTTATAATTATGTGATAATACTGACATGTACATATTTAAATAATAGAATTTAAATAATAATTTCAATAAGAATTGAAATACTAATTTAATCGTTTAAATATAAGAAAAAAAATCTGAAAAACTTGTTATCATAGCACATTGAAATAATAAGTGCTAAATATATTATAATATAAATAAAAACAATAAAAAAAAATATTTGTACAACTATTGAAAAGGTGTAGGAAAATGTGTATCATTTTTGCATTGACATTTTAATTAAATTTTATAATTATGTGATAATACTTACATACATATATTCAAATTAAATTATAAAGTTTTAATCAATGAAGCACAAATAAGTAAAAAACAGGATTAACATCACTGTATTATCTTCATTATAATATGAATTCAATTTACACTTCAGTCTAAGTAACACGTGGCCGGCTATGCTAACACCAAAAATTTAAAAAGTGGAAATAATTGAATTATACGGTATTTCGTTCACTACAAAATAAATTTAATTAATTTTATAGCGTCAACAACACGTGGTAATTATGCTGTTAAAATGTAGCTTATATGACACGTTCGTAGATTTACCATAGCAGCGCCATCTATTGATTACTTACTCAACCCAGTCGAAAGGTATCGACATCTGTTAGAATCATTTGGAGTTAACAGATAATTGTGGCTGTCAAATAATAACAAACAAATAATTAGCAATAAATTAAAATTGCGACTATAATTTGAGATTTAAACTATCCTATCTCTCAAGTTGGATCGAACTGCACATGGTGTGCGAATTTTATTATAATCGGTTAAGTGGTTTAGGAGTCCATTGAGGATAAACATTGTGACACGAGATTTATATATATTAAGATTTATTGAACGTACTGAAAAATATCTTATGCTCTTATATCTAACAAGTAAAGACATGTTCATAGTGTAAATTCATCGTTCATCGACATACTGCATAAAGGTTACTTCTAGTATGATTAGTAATTTGTTAGGCGAAGGTATAATTACTAAAAGTTCACTGCTGGATAGGTACATAGGGAATTCCAAATCCAGATCCAAGTCCAGAGACTTTCTGGTCTATCTATGTCTACCAAGTGGCTAGTCACCGCTTGTTAGAAACTGTCAGAATAGTTCCTGATACAGGAGCTCTTATATCTGGGATTGAATTTAAAAATAGTGTTTTTTTTTCGACTCTACAAATTGCACAAGTACACTAGTTTTAGTGCATCGAAACAGTAGGTCAGGGTTATGTGTATTTACTAACAATATGTTGTTTTCCTTATTTAGTATTGCTCGTGCGACCTGCTACTCTTTACCTTGTACTACAGTATAATTTCCTAATTATAGATTAGTGCAAAGAGAGATTTAATAAGGCAATCATTTTAGATTATCGAAATCACATTCAATTTTCACATTCTTAAAATACTGATTTTAATGTAAAAAAAAAAAAACAAAATTAAAACTATCATTTTTGTATAAGTTAAAAAAATAATAGATGCAATTATTAATACTTTAATTTATATCTTACTCACAAAAATAAATTGTTTGAACTTAATTTAAAATCATCATATTCATTTATATCAATTATAATTAAAAATTACTGTGTAAAATTAATAATGTTTGTTGAAATTATTGTTTTAAAGCACAAAAACTTGTTTAATTGTTACATTGACACAGATATGATAATTTAAAAACAAGTATATTATAAATATTAAATATAAAAATACTATTATATCGATTTGTTGTCATGAATGTGAGAAAATTCCAAATTTCTATTATAAGTCAGAAAGTCAAGGTCAAGTTAAGGTATCCAGAACACAAGCTATTATTGTGTATAAGTTTCTTCATGTTTTGCTCAGCGTTTACCCGTGGATTCCAAACACAATTTCACATTTATATTATTAGTAATAAAACCGTTTAATTTTATTACTAATTTTTTTTTTTTTTAAAGTGTGTGTTATTACAAGTTATGACTGCAAATCGATATAACGCTCTCGTCACGAGTGATCAAAGTTGTAGTCAACTCGTGACAGCTGCCTGTGACCTTCGACTTTTTTCATAAGTACCCGCATTATCTCGTGACGTCAAATAAAGACACTACGGCACCCAGCTATATGTTTTGAGATAGCTATATATTGGAACGTAACGTTGCTATTGGACTGTAGTTTTAAAGTAGTTACACGTTGGAACCTATCGCTGCTATTGGACCAAGCTCAAACCTTTGTGTTATTGAAGTTATAGGGCATTCTGTGCTAAGAATATTCCTTTAGGAGTTCAGGTATTGGAAATTCACTACACAAACCGTACTCCCGCTGAGCGATATTCGTGAGACAGGACTCGAGGGAGTTACTAGAGGAGGAGGAGGAGGGATGGGGGGGGTTCTAGTTGGCTCCGCTATCGGTCACCTCAGTCTCCCGCCGCAGGTCCTTCAGCGCGTACATGATGCCGTCGTCGAAGCTGGCGGCCACCGTGTAGTTGTTGGCCTCCAGTATTTGGGTGGTTTTGTTCAGCGCCACCGGGTCCGTTGACCGGAAGTCGATCACCTGGTGAGTGGTCACAATATTTTAACATAACCGTTACTTACCCTTTCCAGTTTTATCATCAACATCATCATCACCATCATCGTCAATTTATAGATGTCGTAACTTAAGGATACACAGAAATCTGATTGTATCTGGAACAGATCTTCTTGATTAATATTTCTCATATTTTAATTAAAAAAAAAAAAAAAAATATCACTTCCTTCAACGGTGAAGGAAAACATCGTCAAGAAACCTGCACGCCTGAGAGTTCTCAATAATGTTCTCAAAGGCGTGTGAAGTCTGCCAATCCGCACATGGCCAGCATGGTGGACTATGGCCAAACCCTTCTCATATTGAGAGGAGACCCATGCTCTGTAGTGAGCCGGTAATGGGTTGATCATGATGATGATGATATATACGAGTATATATAAGTTATTTTAATGTTTTTGTCCTACTTAAAATGTTACAGTAGTATTATATACTAGATGGTTTTATCAGTGCCTACACGGCTTCATACGTCTTCGTCAGTAAACCTCCATCCTATTGTTTACATCTTGTTGATGGATCGCGATCGCGGATGAATGGATTAACGATGGATGTGGATGGATGATGATGAATGATTGAAGTATGGTGTAAGCTGTCGATGTTCGTCGAAATGTGGAGGTGCAGCGAGCGTGGTGCATAGGGCGGTACTCCCCCGACCTGAGCGCTCTTCTCCGAAAGAGGAGACCTAAACATATCCTTCATGACCCTGACGATTAGATGACTACTGACAACATACTCGTACCACCTACCACACAATCATACGCTACACATCGTCTTCGCCGGCGAAGACGAGGTCCCCGCTATCTTACGTCATCCGGACGTGGGCTCCATCCACGGCCTCGAAGACGTACGGACCACTCACCGTCCGACCCCCCGTTATCCCAAACTTCGCCTAAGCCGAGGTTCGGCCTCAGAGGAGGAGGTCATTCCCTTAGTTTCTTCGAGCTTTAGGGCTCAAAATTTCTTCTGGCAGAGCTACTTTCCGAAGCTCGCCAAACAGCACGGTCAGCAGCGGCAGGCTGCGGGTAGTGTACCTGCAGGCGCAGCCGGCGGAAGGGCAGCGCGGCGAGCGCGCGCGGCGCGGCGGCGCCCGCCAGCGCCGTGTAGTGCGCGCGCGGCGCGTCGGCCGCCAGCAGCACGGTCAGCAGCGGCAGGCTGCGGGTAGTGTACCTGCAGGCGCAGCCGGCGGAAGGGCAGCGCGGCGAGCGCGCGCGGCGCGGCGGCGCCCGCCAGCGCCGTGTAGTGCGCGCGCGGCGCGTCGGCCGCCAGCAGCACGGTCAGCAGCGGCAGGCACAGCACGCGCGAGCGGAACACGCCGCCGCCGCCCTCCGCCTCCTCGTAGCTCACCTGCAACCGTGCTCGCAATCAGCGTGACGCCCTCCGCAATTTTAGACATGAATCAATTGATTTTTATTCATCCCGGTTCAAAGGAGGCTCGCAATAAGCCTGACGCCCTTTGCATTTTTCTCTAATAATGAGCTTCAAAACTCATATAACGGATGAGGGAGTTAAAGCTGCCAAACTGAAGTGGGACTAGGCTGGGCATGTTATGCGCATGTCCGACGAACTTTGGGCAAAGGCCGCTACACATTGGGTGCCACAAAAAACAAAAAGACGTCGAGGCAGACCGAGGCGTCGTTGGCGTGACGAACTCGATGCCTATATGTCGGCTTGGCCCCAAATATCCCTAGATAGAGACAAATGGAAGGAAGAAAGGGAGGCCTTTGCCCAACATTGGGACAGTACGGGCTGATAATAATAATAATAAAAAAATAATGATCTTCAATCCTTATTCTTCAAATCTTATTATAGAGATGAATTTGATTTGATCACAATTGATTTCTATTCATGCCGGTTGAAAGGATGCTCGCAATAAGCCTGATTGCTTTATGCAGATGCGCTATCCACCGAATTTGACTTTGACAGCACGAGCAGTGAAGTAATGGTGAATCTCATAAGCTCATCGTAAGGAACTTATACTCAAGGTTCAAGTCGTAGGCTCAGCGCTTCTCCTGCCACATGATGGATAGTGTTGTGGATTGTATATTTAATAATAAGCATTAATGTTTATCTTAATATAATGTACAATTGTTTACCGTGCCAAATAATAAAAAATAAAAAAATGTACCTTTAGGTTCGCAATACTATGTTTTTTAATATCAAACTTCCCAATTTCTAGTTGACTTGTAAATGTAATAAAGAAAAACACTGAAACCGATTCGCATGCGCAAATATAGAGGATTTTATTTGACTCACCTCTCTCGGATGATCAGTAGGGCTGAGACAAGCGTGCAGAGCCCTAGCAGCGCCCCTGAGCGCCAGGAAGTCCCTCGGCGCGGCCCTGACAGCTACACCGCTCCAGCCCCGAACTGTCTCTAGGTAGGCGGCTGTCGGGTCCCTTCCACCGCGCGGGAGAAATTCCACGAGTGTACCATTGTACTGAAGTAAAAAAAACAATTTTTCTTGTGCAATAATGTTTTCCCACACTAGTTAAGTTTAAGGTGCACAAAATAAGGGTAGTTTTCTTTCCCGTGGGAATGGGCAGGATCGTTTATCTACAGACCACTGCACATTGTACCAAATACAGTCCAAATTATGAAACTCGCAACTCAAAATTACCGTCGTCTGTGTTCACTGTGACTTCTTGAACAGAAATTTGAAATTACCTCAAATTCTAAAATCTTACAAATTTCTACAAGTTTTCAAGTACAGGTGACACATGTTTCACTTGATTTCATCTAAGTATCAAATCAATAAGCGGTGATAGCCCAGTGGTTAGGGCGTCAGCCTCCTAATCAGAGGTCGGCGGTTCGAACCCGGGCACGCACCTCTAACTTTACGGACTTATGTGCGTTTTTTAATAATGCAAATTGCTTCAACGGTGAAGGAAAACATCGTGAGGAAACCTGCACGCCTGAGAGTTCTCCATAATGTTCTCAAAGGCGTGTGAAGTCTGCCAATCCGCACATGGCCAGCGTGGTGGACTATGGCCAAGCCCTTCTCATATTGATAGGAGATCCGTGCTCTGTAGTGAGCCGATAATGGGTTGATCATGTATGTATGTTTGTATGTTTATAAGCAGCATCACTCACCAGCTCTCCCAGGATCCTGTCGAGCGCCTCGACCCTGGGTGTGGGCGTGGGCGTGGGCGGCGGCGTGCGCGGCGGGCGCGGCGCCAGGTGCAGCTGCCGCACGTACGCCACCAGCGTGGGCGACTCCGCCGGGATGCGCGCCAGCTCGTAGTCCCTGGACATGTTCAGACGGAACTGCTGCGCGCCTAGGGCTGCAAACACATTACATTTTAGTCGTACAAAACACAGGCAGAGTCGCATGTTGCACCTTTAAACTTTTTCACACGTCACACCACAGATCTTCAAAATACACTTTATCTATGCACGTTGCACGTCTATCTTTATAATGTCTATCACAAGACAATACCACCATTCACTTTAACAGTCATTTAAGTCATTTCCTACCTACACCATCACGTCACTAGAACTGGATTACGAAAATATTTAATTTTGGTTAGATTCTTCGTTAGTAAGTACATCAGCCAACTGTTTAATTGTTAAATGTTTTCTCCCTTCAGCACATTTTTCATCGCCAACTCCTACGTGCCATTCTTCTCTAAAGAAAATTTATTTTCTATAGCAGCTGAGAAATTGCTAGGCTAAGATTTTTTTTTCATTGTGTTGTCAACATTTGATGAGGATGCTCTGATGTTGAAGCGGGAAGCGTACAGAGAGCGTATTTGGAACAACTGAGCACTGGCATATACATGAAGTATAAGTTGTCCAGATTTGTCTGGTTTCCAAGGAATATAGCAAATAATTTTTTTTAATTAAGCATTACACACAAGTAGCAATATAGTTTAAGGCAGATAGAAGTATAGTTTAGGAGATAATGAACAATTAAATATTAAGTTTGTTGTGGGCTTCTTCTTAGACCGGGGCGCGTTTGGAACCCTCATAGCTTTAGTTTTAAGTTTACGAATCTAGTTATCACCATGAAATAACTACTATGTAAATTATTGACGCGTCAAAAGCACCTTTTAAAGGACTATTTGAATAAAGATTAATTTGAATTTATGTACAAGAGGGAGTTTACCTTCTAATTAGGGAATTTAAAATATAATACTAAATAACAAAAGATTGTTTCAGGTTTTAGAGCATAGTCCCACCATTCTGCTCAAATTTTAGGTAAACTTTAACGATTATTATCACAATTTGTACACAGTGGACACAAGAAAATATCACTTACCAACAGTGTCCATGTAGATCAGCAGAACTGTCATCACAGTCACAAACGTGAGCAGAAACAGCACAGCGGGTAATAGCTTCCGGTATAACTCATTTGGAGTTGTCTTAGTAAACGAGGGTATGCTGACTCGTGACACAGGGGAGGGTGTCACTGGGGTGGGAGGTATTATCTTCACTGGTATAGCTGTAGGAGGTACATCTTTTGTTTTCTCCGATGTTTCTGGTACCTGTGGTGTTCCAGGCTCTTGGCTCTCGGGTAGGGGGTTTTCTTGGATTTTCTATTAAAAAAAAAATGTTTTACCAAACCAATTATTGATACCAAAAGAGTATTTTTGGCCATCTTAAATATTTAATCTCTTTATAAAGCATAGAATGGTGCCAATCTTGTTGTATATAAATCTTTGTACTTAAATTGACATCTAAAAGTACAGTTGTCCTTTATAACATTGAACTTCTTGTAGGAATATTGTTTAAAAACGATAACAAGAGATAAACACTTAAGAAAAGCCCTTATGCCATAGTTAAGTAATATTGTGTAACAATTTCAAGCCAAGCCATCAATTACAAAAGCTTTATATTATAAATGATTTAAATGTTGGCTCAGAATAATTGGAAATTAAGCTTATGCAGTGAGTTACCTGCTTTTATATTAACATTAATTTTACTAAAAATTTAACCTGACCGACTATTTCCCAGGGCTAACAGTATCCCTAGTCTTGTATAAAATTCTTATGCAATTTTTTTCAAAATCAGTGAAGTGATTACACAAATATGGATAAGACATAAGCAATCACTCTTGCATTTGAGATTTCCAATAATAGAAATGATTGTAAGAGTTCTACCATAATAAAGTCTAATAACTACGATAAAACTTCACTTTGGTCAATTCTTGCAACATACAAATGTAAGTACAGTAGAAACAAAGTTGCAGTAATCACTGCACTTCACTAGCTCAAATGGTTTTTCTTTTGAAGCCTCTAAATGCTTTCAAAACAAAAACAAACAAAAAATTTGATATAAAAAGTAATGATATTCTCAGACTAGCATTCATTTGTAATCCCTGTATGGTTGGTTTTTAAGTTGACAGTGTACAATCATGATCAACCCATTCTCTGGTCACTACAGAGCACGGGTCTCCTCTCAATATGAGAAGGGTTTGGCCATAGTCCACCACACTGGCCATGTGCAGATTGGCAGACACGCCTTTGAAAACATTATGGAGAACTCTCAGGTGTGCAGGTTTCTTCACAATGTTTTCCTTTACTTTTGTTTTAAACACATAACTCCGAAAAGTTAGAGATACGTGCCCGGATTCAAACCGCCAACCTCTGATTAGGAGGCTGACGCCCTAACCACTAGGCTATCACCGCTTCTAATTAATCTTCTTCGGAAATATAATGCAATAACAGTATGTTTGCATACCAGTCTAATTGTTTGATAAAGAGAGTAAAAGACAGCATGCTGCATGGTGAAATTATGTAAAAAAATACTAAATTAAGGTGGGTTAAGACAATGTGCATCATATTTATTAGAAAGAGTTTGCTATGTGACTGTAAGTTGATAAATTGTTGTAAAATTATTAGAAACACTCAATACTAATTAATAATTGTAGAACAAGCATAATGAACTACCAACCATAATAAATCCTGGAAACAGTAAGGTGTGTAGATAAAACATAAAATTTGAGCTAGTAAAGTGAATTAAAGCACTTTGCACTTACAAACAACACTAGAATATCAATGTAATTTGTTCAAAGTATTCATTAATAACACTAGTATTACTCCATAAACAAAAGTAAGTAGAAGAAAGTGATGAAAATTACCATGTTTTGTAATTATTTCGTAGAATACACAATAATTTTATAACTTCATGATAAAATTCCGAAATATTAACACATGCCGTGACAGGTGCAATGCGACAGTTTTTTATCGCATCGCATGTCGAAATTTACTGCAATGAAAAACTTAACAAAGGAGTTTTAATTAAAACAAGGTTTCACTTACCTTTTCAGCCATTTTAGTTTAGTTAACTGTAATTAAATTCTAAGTTGGGTATGGTCTAATTAAATTACATTATTCATAATTATTTTGTTTGACACCACGTATGGTTTATGTAAACTTTATGAAGTTCGAAGGCACTTTGTAAATACAACCATGAATAACACACAGACCAATTTATTACATTAATAATTAAGAATAAGAGTTATTTATTATTTTCATTCAATGAAAAACTTAAAAGCAAATTGTGATTTGTGAAGAAACAGGTGAAAATGTAACAATCAACAACAAAGAGACAAGCGTGAGTCAATATGTAGGGATGTGAGTCGTTACACGATATAAAATCGATTCAACAGAAGACAGAATTTGTATAATCGATTTCTGGTGTAAGAAAAACGATAAGAGCAATGACTTTTATATCTTTTGTTATAAATTAAGCTTAGAACCACTTCATACCTGCCAGAGAGTTTAAAAATACAGTTAAGATGCCAAGAACTAAATATAATACAGCATAGAATATGATAATTATTTCTACTAATTCTATAAAATCTCAAAATAATGATGCCAAACGCAATAAAATAATAGTTACTAATTGAAGCTGCTATTGAATACCCTTCAGGAACCCACCACGGTACGACTACCGTGGTGGGTTCCTGAATATAATATCTTATGCTGTGTGTCGACACAGCATAACATAAGATATTATAGTTAATAATTAATATAAAGAGGGCCTATTACATTTTTAAGACTATAGGGTCCTCTGTAAGTAGGTAATAAGTATGGTGTTACCAACTTAGATCATGCCATATATGCATGCCTTATGAATAGATTATTAGTTATTGTGAATCGGAGCCGAATGATTAAGCAGGTTTTATAGCATTCGCTCTGTGTATTAGTAAGCTTGTATTATAAAATGGTAAAATATTCTTCATTTAACACATATACCATTTACCATGACAATGGGGAGATCACTCTTCAATATTTGCATAATTACATTCATTGCTTCCGAGATATAAACTTGCGAGTAAATAAAAGATAAATATAATTTAGGAAAAGGTATTTATTGTTAAATTCTATAAATACTTTAAAGTAACAGCAATTTATTGTCACAAGTCATAGATAATTGTATTTTTACAAAATGGAATTTACTTATAACTACTACAAATTGTTAATGTAAGAATAATGTTAAATACATACTAGGGGTTGAATAAAATTATACTAGTAATAACAAAATAGGCCATTAAGCATTATCGAAAAAGAATATATATATATATAAATATTCTGGAAATTGTAAATGTGTTTAGACAGCTAATCAAGGGTAAGTTCAAATTATTCATAATGAATTATTGTGATAGGTAGACTCTATCAAAACTGGGCTGAAAATACATAGCTGCTATAATAATATTATAAATGTTATGTTCTGCCTGTTTTAATTTTTTAGGGATCATTATATTATAACTTTTATTTAGTATCTAATATAAGACATATAATTAATTTAAAATTGACAATTTATGTTAAACAGTCGAGTAGACTTTCAATGTAAAAAAACTTAATTAAATGAACAAAATAATATTAAAATCATACATTCCGTAAGCATAAATTACGATCTTAATATAAGTTCTACGATCATATAAGAACAATAATGGCTATACCCAATACAATGCAACGCAATAAATATATATATATAAAAGATACATTATTCATATTGTCTAAATTTTGAAGCCATTTATTTCGGTTACTTTGTAATACAATAGAATTATTATTTTTAATGTTTTTAGACCTGGCAAGTTTTAGTTGTTTGTAAGTTACTTGTATATTTAATTTATTTGAGTTAGTTTTGATTTTTGCGAATAAACTAAAAAACGTTTTTTCAATTCAAATACGATTTTAGTTATAATTTTCTTATGGATGGATAATAAAATTAGATAAAAGGTTTAATAAATAACAAGAATTATTAAATATATTTTGTACTACGTGCATCAGTTTAATTCATGTACGATAAATCATCCATTCAATTTGAAATAATTATCCTAAATATCTAGGAATAGCAGTATGATTAATTGAAATTGATGTATATTTTAAGTAAACTATTGATAAATATCACATTTATTTGAATTTTTCACTGGAACAAAGGTTTTCTATGCAACAAGTCTTCTTAAATTAAAATAACCGTAACTATATATTTCATAATTGTGCACAGCAACAACAAGACTGAGTTTTCTAAAATTTTCGATATCTTTATAACTTCTAATAAATTTCTTAAAATTAACAGAAATTTGTGCATCAACGACTACAACTACTGAGTGTAAAATAATTAGAATTACATTCTAATATTTGTAATAATCTAATTTCACTATAATCATACGGTTAATTTTGTTTATATATAATATTGATTGCCTAAAAAGTATGTATATAAATTTTGAAACACGATCCAATATTATTGTAGTTTATAATAGATTTTATAACAATTATTGTCACGATTAACTTTCTATATATTATTTTTACTAGAAAGGAAAATGTAAAAATTACTAAGTTGCTTTTTTTATTAGAATTGCAGCATCACAAAATGGCTTTTTTTAATCGCAATAAACAAAGAGAACTTCTTAATATTTAAGTTATATTAAACAAGGCAAGACAGACAAGTTCACAGAGGCTCTGCAAAATTGAATGGCGTAAAAATAAAAATAAACTTTTTTTATGACCTACCTATAGTTTACGTTACAATGTTTATATTATAGCCGTTAGAAAACTTTGTTTTAAAAGAAGAACAATAAAGTAAACATCAGTTGTTGTATAAATAAAGTATTTCAATGTACTTCACACAATGCAATAAAAAATCCATATTCCATAATAAAAGTAGTTTAAATACTCCTTTTTTGTTTAAAGTTTATTCCTCAATTTATGAGTAGGCTGTTCTGTTGTTGGCATCGATTTGTGAGTCCAGGGAACATCGAAATTATACCCTTATTATGTGATTAAAATAACACAAATAAGTGCGTAGGTATGCATAGCATTAAGTGGTACGATCTGGGTTCTATTGCTAGAAAAACTTATTGGTACTTTGAAATGGAATTGCGACGGCAGCGAAATGTCATATGACATATGTATATGTCACAGTATAATTATAATACTTAATACCGTTAGTTCAGATCGCGAGATTGAGAATTGACGAATGATTCTGAACCGTTTCATAAAGTTGATAATCAATCGAAGTGAAACAGTCAAATTGAAAAATGGCATGTGACGGAACGTAATACGCGCGCTTTTGATGAAACGTCATGTGTCCCGCGCTGTATTTTCAAGTGACCGTTTTCTGATTTTATCCCTTAGCTTAACCTAGCTTGAATTCAGTATAAGTTAGGTTGATTCCACTAAATAGATAAATAAATCACTGAATCATTTAATCTTATCACCGTACCTTCGACATCCAATAAATTGTCAAAAAAAAAGTTGCGATTGTCAAAAGAAAACGACGAATGCTTTTATTCCCGCAAAAAGTCGCGTTATATGGATGCTGAAGTACTTATCTATTATATTATTACATTAATGGGGAAACAGGGATACGATATGTAATATCTATAGAATTGCAAGCAGTATGCTATGGTTCATAATATTTCGACAATTTATAATCTCGCGAGATCAATTATAATCTAACCGCGCTTACAGCTTTACTTTGACAAAGATAAAAATCGTTAGTCAAAGCCCCTACTCACTCTAAATATTTTGATCCTTCATGACACAATCACCCTATAAAGTGTATATTATGTAAGAACTTTATACGAAAATTTACACTAAGGCACGGTAATATTATGTATAATATTACTATGCCTTAGTCAGTTTTAAAATTAAAACTAATTTTTTCAGCACAAATATTAACCTTGTGCTCTTCATTAAACTGCCAAGTCGACCGATATCATACAGAATGAGACTTAAACGGTAGGTAATTAATCCGAGCGAGACAACTGCGAATTGATGAACACTGAACAGATTAATTATGATTTCTGTCCAAATGACAGCTGCATGGAGTTTAAGACAACACTAGAAAAAACATTCACGTTGCAAATGTATTTTTTAAAAATATTAAACTTTGTTATATTGATTTCAAATAAATACTTACTATTCTTTATACTTAAATAATAATGTTATTTTCTAATGGCCATCAAATAACAAATTGTGCAAGATTAAAGTAACATTTATTGTTAAAAATATGACAGCATGTAAGGTAATTTTCTTTACACTTAATACCTATACATTGAGTATGAAAATCTTCATATATATATATATATACATATATTCAAATCAAAATCATGGAACAAGTATAAAAAGTATATTACACTTAATACTATAGTTATTATTAATGATTATAAAACTCTATTTTGTATAAATATTTTACTGTACCTTTCTCTGCAGTCAATAGATATTATATTATAATATATATAAATTCGCTAATAAATACAGATAACTTACTAGAAAATTGTATTGTCTTTCACAAAGTTTGCAAAGATATTTAATGCATTAAATTACACATATTCAAATTATTATTATTATAGACACAGTAATATTTGTAAAATACCCACACTTAACTGAATATGCTAATATTAGCCACTTGGTGTGTGGTTCATGCATGCATAAAAGCACTGATTACCCTAGACATTTTTTCTGTTTAGCTTATGCATTTATGTGTGAAATACACTATGGTGACATATTATGACATTTTCCCCGCAAAAATTTAGTTATTATGGAAGATGAACCGAATTCAATTTTTTCAAGCTCTTCACGTTTACTCTAAACGGGGAACAGTATATTCCAAAATTCTATGCTTAGCTGTAGTTGGATACCATTAGGGTATTCATAATATCTTATGAATCCAACTTGTTTCTCCATTAGATTGGCATTTGTTTTTATGAATCATCTTTGACATGTTTTATAGTTCTTGAACATTAAAAACAAGGCCGGACTTTTAACACCATTCAACACTTAAAAATAATATGTTGGTACATTATAAATATTGCTGCGTTAAATATAGTTTTTATATAACAGTAGATAATACATATATATAAATATAATAGTTTAAATAATAACTATGTAAACTGTATTGTCAAAGCACATTGCAATATTGTCGCACACACAAAATTATTTTTCAATACAAGTATTTTTATTGTCTCGATAATTATTTTATAGTTTACACTTTAAAGTTAATATTTCAAACAACAAATTCATGTCGGAATCAATTCCTTTTAAAAAATAGTTTTATTCTTAATCTCAATAGACAAATTGTAATTCGATACCAGATAATGCGTGTCCTTGTGAATTTGTAAGACACGCGAACATGCGTTTCAAACAAGGCTTCGCAGATGGACAGTTCGGTAATATTTTAAATGCCCATCAGTCTGCCCTAGTCTACTTGCCTCTTTACGAGAAAATTTATTTAAAAAAAACCTTTTTTCTTTGAGTAATAACGTACTGAGTACTAGAGAGAGACCACCTGTAGAAATAAATGTTTTTACGCTACATTTAATGATCCGCCAGGCTTTACGTGACGTGACGTGTCGGGTAGATGTGGCCGGTTGCATCTCCACATAAAAATTATCGGCGGATCATTTCACTATTTATTGTTCTACATGCTAAACAAAGCTACATATCGCTTTATACCCGCATTTTATATGGAGATGCGGTTTGCCAGAATAAAATATAATTCTTCAAGCGATCGTAGTATGCTCCCTAAACAGGATACGTCACTCGAAAAAATTAAACAATGTACTAAGAATGTCTATGGATCTCAAAATCATAGACTGGTTTGTTTATTACATATGATTACATTGTACGCGGCTGCTCTAGTACTTAGTCCATTATGTATGTCTTCATTATATAATAAAATGTACTTATTAAAATGCCTTATTTAGGTAATTTCTAAAAGTGTTTAGTACCAAATTCTACATAATGTATAAAGATAGTTGCACAAATGCGTATTAAATGACTGATATGAAATTGATATTAAATAGATTGACATTATTTACCCAAATATTATCTGTACATTACATCATATAAGCGAGCTCCGCTGCATTATTGTCCTTTTCCTTTTCCTGATAATTATAGTAACATATTTGGGGCTCTACTTATCTATGGAACTCAAATATCATCTGCGCGTGATGAACCTGCGATATGATCAATCAATTATTCGAAATGACGCCATAAATTAACTGTTATTTCAATATGGAAATTAATAGAATAAGAGCCCTTTAAATATTTGGCGTAATAAAAAAAATAACGCCTCAGCATATATTATATAAAATTTAACTATTATTTAATACAACGTAAAAGCATTTGTTTTAAAGTCTCATTTATGCAATACGTTAAGTTATATTATTGTCCGATAGTCTTTTATTGTCTATTTCTACATATACTTTATGGTTATATATATATATGGAATATGAAAAACAGTATATATATATATATATACTACTTGTGTATAATTTAAAAAATTTAGTGATTAGTCGGGTATACATCACATTATTATAATTGTTATTAAAAAAAGAGTCTTTCTAGAATTTAGACCAGTGGTTTTGGACCAGCCGTTTTACATTTTAATAAAGCCAATTGTTAAGATTAATTTTAGAGGTATAATAATACATTTTGAATCGTTTATAGTATACCATTTTGTTTCATTATAACGGCAAGACCAACGCAACCTTCAAGAAGGCAATTTAACTTGTGACCAATCATAAGACGGCTTGTTAAAGCAAGTCTTGTGATTGGCCGTATCCAGGACGCAAACTGAATACTGTCGCTTGCGGAGCAGAGCTTCAAGCATGCATTAGTAAACTGTAAAATATGCAATCTAAAAGTAATTATGTTTGCTATTGCACTACGATTGTAGTTGTATTTGTATCTGTGCCACATTTCTTCGTTTTGCGGATTACTTATGTCACTTAGCAAGTTTTGAAATCTTTAAAATTTAAAGACGGAACGTATCTGTGTTTTGGTTTTTAATTCATTATTATTTTGTTCGCTTTGCTTGAGCTTAACCCCAAGCGTAAGAAAAAAGCAAACAGTAAGATTGAAAAAAAATGAGTTTTTTTTCGAACAGAAGTGGTTGCTGTCGTTCTGACCTGTCAGATCAAGATTGACAAAAGTGTTTTCAAAGTTGATTTAGACTGTGGAATGTTAATGTTTTAAAATATAAAAAAAATAGTAGGTACATTTTTATGTGGAATACTTTTAGTGTAGGTATCTTCAAAGCAACTTATAGCAAACTATGCTTTTATCATATTGTTACGTCTTATTGAAAGAATTTTTATTTTGCAAACGTAGAAGGGTGTCAGCCGATTTACAAATTTCATGCATATGTGTCAACGTTGCACATAATTTTGAGATTATAAGCTCACAAGTGACTAAAGGGATAAATAAGATGTTTTATTGGCTGACTGCACTGGTCTACACTCATTATAAATAGTTAATGAATAACATCGTTATGCAATATGCCATCCACATCAAAATATCAGTGTTAAAAAACTAATATAACATTAAATATTTTAATTATGTAGTGTATGAACAGTGTACACTGATTTCCACCATCAAAATATATTTTAACATTTTAGTTATTGTCACATGTCAATACACATACTAAAGAGTAGATATCTACGAAAAATTACATCTTTCCAATTAAATAGTAATGGACTAAAGTTAATTTTTCTATTGTAAATGAATGGCGTTTAATATAGGTTTATACTACAGTAGATAAATAATACATCACTCAAAAATATTTAGAGTCATAGATATTTATACCTACCTATTATAATATATTATGTTATGCGATTCTTTTTATGACGATTTATTGTCGAACATTTCAAATATACCCTACCTAAATGTAAACAAATTATTTATTGTCTCTGTTACATTCAGTTTAATATAATGTTGTTTGTCTCTTTTCAACTATCATACAATAAAATACCTGGTAAGCAATAGCAGACCTACATTTTATATATACAGAAAAAACTATTTTATATTATACGAATAAAGTAAAAAGTCCATCTCTTTTTCAACACAGTCAAAAATTGAAATTTTTATAAAAAAATATTATCCTATTCCAAACTTCTTCATTCCAGGCAGAGCTCGCTGTTAGTTTCTGAACGTTCTTACCTCATTAAGGCGGGCAAGGTTACTAGAATCGCTGTCACTATGAAGTAAGATGACGGCGAGAATGGCGCCAAGTTTACGATGGCGCTTTTAACGCCGGGAATATGAATCACTGTCCCGGGATCGACCACGTGTATCTTCCAACCGAGATTGTTGTGGGTGTAACACTGGAAATAAAACACATTTAATAATTAAACAAAATATTCACAATTTAGATTCGGTAGTTAGTTAATAGCGATTTATTTTTGTTTCTGTTTATATTATGCAATGTCATTGCTTTTTCTTTTATAACTTAAGATCGACCCATTTGCTTATGATATAACATCAAACGGAAGCGATAAAATTTATCTAATAAGAATTGGTTAGCCCTTGAAGGCAATCTCACCTGGTGATAAGTGATGATAGCGGGTAACCTGTTAGGGGTATGGTAAACGCACACTCCTAATTTGTTTCCACGCGACATCGTGGTGACACGTCTTTTTCGGTAGGGTGGTAACGTAAGCGAAGCTTCCTACCAGACCAAAAGCGAGCCGGGAATCGAACCCAGGATCCTACATTTTATAATGCGGTAGCGCACGCGCTACGCCTCGGATTTACTAAGTTGTAGTGACGATATGGTTATGACGATAAAATTTGCATCGAGTGGTTGCGAGAGAAAAAAGGAGAGGAGAGAGATAGATCCCAGTCAACATATTGTGCTACTAGCTGTTGCCCGCGACTGCTGCTTAATTGCTGATTTCCCGTGAGATTGAGGTTTTCCGTGCGGTCAATGCCCTGCTTCAGAAAGTAAGCTACAGGCAAATGTCAAATTGCCGATTTTCGTGTCTCTAAATTAAAAAAGAGGACTTTCATACAAACTTTAAACCCTTATTTTACCTCCTTCGGGGTAGATTTGGATGAAAAAAAATTCTAGCCTTATACTTACGCCCTTAAAGAAACCTATTTTCAAAATTTCAAGCTTGTAGACTTCATAATAAAAAAATAAGCAAAAACTCCCCTATTTAACTACCCTTAACAGGTAATATTAAAAAAAATATATATACATGTTTTTTATTTATTATTATTAATCTTAATGCAAATTTTTGTGTCTCTAACTCTAAAAACAAAGGATTTTCATACAAACTTCCAACCCCTATTTTACCCCCTTAGGGGTGGAATTTCCAAATATCCTTTTTTAGCTGACATCTCTTAACTATCAACTACCCACTTGCTAAATTATAGCTTTATACGTACAATAGTTTTTGAGATCTCGCTTTAAATCAGTATGTAAGTAAGTATGTAAGTGACCTTTCGCTTTTATATATATATATAGATTACTTCAGTTGTTTAGTGTACCTGATAGTAAACCAGGTCCGGTGTCTCATGCGCCACCGTCCAGTTCAGAACCGCTGGTTCTCCGTCATTGCATTCAAGTTGTAACGTCTGCATGTAGTCCTCGAAGGTCTTCGAACTCGCAGACTGATCGGTCGTCTTGTGAATCCATTCGCAATACCGACCCACTAGAAAGGTAAGTACAAGTTTTATAAGTGCAAACAGTTAATATACTTAGCTTGTTTTGTGAATCATCTTGCTGATGTAACCATCACCATCACCATCATCATCATATCAAACGATTGACGACCTCCGTGGCGCAGCGCGTGCGCTGTTGCATTTTAAAGTTGGAGGTCCTGGGTTCGATTCCCGGCTCGAGTCTGCTCTGGTGGGAGGCTTCGGCCGTGGCTAGTTACCATCCCACCGACAAAGACGTGTCGCCAAGCGATTTAGCGTTCCGGCACGATGTTGTGTAGAAACCAATTAGGAGTATGAGTTTACCATACCCCCAACAGGTTAGCCCGCTACCATCTTAGACCGCATCATCACTTGCCATCAGGTGAGATGCAGTCAAGGGCTAACTTGTGGTGAATAAAAAAAAAACGTACACTGCTGGACAAAGGCCTTTTATAGAATTGAAACTAAAATTCAAATGATCTTTATTCAAATTGTCCTTTAAAAGGCACTTTTGACGCGTCAATAATTTACATAGTAGTGATTCGATGGTGATAATTACATTGGTAAACTTAAAACTAAAGCTATGAGGGTTCCAAACGCGCCCCGGTCTAAGAAGAAGCCCACAACAAACCTAGCCGGGTTTTTTTTCTTCGTTATCACCATCTCACATAGTCCAGGTTCTTGGCTTCCTACTCTTTTGATGTCCTATTTTTTTATCCACTACAAGTTAGCCCTTGACGGCAATCTTACCTGGTGTAAGTGATTATGCAGTCTAAGATGGTAGCGGGCTAACCTGCTAGGGGTATTGTGAACCCATACTCCTAATTGGTTTCTACTAATAGTATAATGGATGTTAAAATCTAATATATTAAAATAATATAGGTCTCCTCTTATAAGAGTTACAGAAAAAGTGTAGATTTGATATTCTCAATGGTTAAGCAACTTTTGGCGGTCTTTGAAAATTATTATTGTACTGCAATAAATTGCAGCTATAAATTAATAAAGAACAAGGATATATTTTTTAACTCAATCGCTGTAAGCTAAATCGCGTTTATGCAGCTATATACAGTGTTTTATTATTATTTACCCGTAGTTGGAAACGGGTACCCTTCGTTGTCGTAGGCCACTCCGGCGAACACTCGCTGTTTCCTCTGATCCTCCTCTTTCTTTTGACCGAACCCGCCCTCCGATGAGTCGCTTATATAAAATGGATGGAACCTGAAAATCATTACCCATTTATACTTCACTGTTCTACTAATATTTTTTGTCGTAACCGTTAGAATCTTATAGCATTGTAAAAAAGGAGATAATATACCAGCGATCCTATTCTTTATATTTTTATTACTCAAGGTTAGAAGGGTCCATTTTGGTTATTATGAATATTGTCTGTCAGTTATCAACGTAAAAAGTCTTTAACATAAAGTTAACGTTAGGTAACGTAACATCAGTATTATTGTCATGGTCGTCCACACCGTAAGTACGTAACGACCATACACAATTTTAATAGCAGAGTTAGGGTCCAGGAAGATCGATCGATCGCGAATGTCCTATTTTTTCTTGTTAGAAAGAGATTCACCGATCCATTATTATTTTGAAAATGATTTTTAGGTTTAGGTTTGGTTATAAGATTCTTCAGTCGAGGGTTCTTACCACCATTCTATTTCGCATTCTATTTCGATTCTACTCAGATATGGATAATTTATTTTATATAAAGTCATATGCAGATTTAATACAGATCCCTTTGAATCTTAGACTAAAAGATTCCAATAAGTGAAACTATGGAGAAAGGCGGGAGACTTCGTATATGGCGGTCGCGGTTTTTTCACGCTTTTCTTGAATTAATGTTTGTTGGCTAATTTTGAAAAGGACTAGTGTTAGTTGTGTCGTGGACAGTTTTGGTGTCGTTTGTGTAGTGGCTAGTTTTCTGAATGGTTAACAGGTATTGATTTGGGAAAGGTTTGAGGGAGCCGCGTCCGCAGAGTGCGAAGTTTCCCGCCATTTCTCCCTAACTTCTACATTGCTATAAACTTGACATTGGCTAATCTGTGCAAAGCCATAAAAAGAGTCTAAGTGAAACTATTTTCGCTTCAGGTTTAGTTATTAGATGCTTCAGTCGGAGGTACTTACCACCCTTCTAACAAAGTTGGCAAAAAATTGCATTCTATTTAGATTCGACTTGAGATTGATAAGGATAAGATAAAGTCACAGGAAACTTTTACAGATTTATCCCTTTAGAATAAAAGATAAGTGAAACAATTCATCATTCGCGTAGCTAGATGAATACATTTTTTTATTCACTACAAGTTAGCCCTTGACGGCAATGTCATCTGATGGTAAGTGATGATGCTGTCTAAGATGGTAGCGGGCTAACCTGTTAGGTTATGGTAACCCATACTCCTAATTGGTTTCTACGCGACATCGTGCCGGAACGCTTAATCGCTTGGCGACACGCCTTTGTCGGTAGGGTGGTAACTAGCCGCAGTCTCCCATTAGACCAGACTCGAACAGCCGGGAATCGAACCCATGACCTCCAACTCTATGATACGACAGCGCGCGCGCTGCGCCACAGAGGTCGTCAAACTCTTACTTGGCTGGATTGGTCCTGTCGTCTCCTCCTTCGACCTGGAATATGTATGATTGGCCGCGTTCGACGTAAATTTCTGGGATCAGTAGGTCGTTGATGTACCACGCTATGCCCCACGATGGATGACCTACAAATTACCAAATAATTTAATAACTCTCCGTTCCTCAATAATATTAAGCTGATGTATACATATCAAAGGAATCAGGAAGCTGTGATAACCTAGTGGTTAGGACGTCCGCCTCCTAATCAGAGGTCGGGTTTTCAATTTGTGGGGCACGATTTGAACCCTCTTAGCTTTAGTTTAAAGTTTTAAGCGAGTGTAGTTATCACCATCACTAATAGAAATAATGAAAAATGTGATATATATGAACGATTGATAGATGCCTGTAATAGTTTTAAATCAATAAAGCTATTTTTGATTGATAGATTGATCCCGGGCACGCACCTCTAACTTTTCGGAGTTATGTGCGTTTTTAAGCAATTAAAATATCACTTGCTTCAACGGTGAAGGAAAACATCGTAAGGACACCTGCATGCCTGAGAGTTCTCCATAATTTCCTCAAAGGCGTGTGAAGTCTGCCAATCCGCACATGGCCAGCGTGGTGGACTATGAGCTCACCCTTCTCATATTGAGAAGTGCTCTGTAGTGATCCGGCAATAGATTCAAGATGATTCAAATCACAATGCTTAACTAATAATTAACAGTCTTTTAAAACAAATGCATATTTACCATAAGTAAGGAATCCACTAGAAATCTCATTGTCTGCATGAAATTTAAAAAATAAATTATGGGTTTTAAGATTGCTTATAATGAGAAGCTACTACAAATTAGACAAATAAATTTTAAAGGGTACACCTAAAGTAGGGTAGGGGACACCTAAATTTCCTGATATATTAATGTAAAAGTGTGTTGGTGGGTTTGTACTTCTATCACTTCGATATAAGGCAATAGGCATAGAGAGAGCTTATGAGCCAGGGAGTTACAAAGGGTTTTATATGGGAATTTGCTCGTTATAATAACTCAACGGTATTATACTCTAAACTGCTGATTAAGAATTATATTATATCTAGTAATAACAAAATACTTTATCTATAATATAATAAAACTGTAACAGGACGAATTCTGTACTTTAAATAAATTTTGAAAAATTTAATTGAAGGATGCTTTACTATCGATACTGAGCCCAAAGCATTTATTTTTTTGTCTGTCTGTCTGTCTGTATCTTGGCCGCGCATCACACCGAAACTACTGTATGGATATGAATGAAATTTGGAATAGGAATAGCTGATATTCCGGTTCAACATATAGGATAGTTTTTATCCCGGAATTCAGCACGGTTCCCTTGAAAGAGGGGATGAAAGTCAAAATGTGTATTTAGTTGTAATACAAAAAACTCGATGCAATTCACTAACCGAGTACGCGTTAATGAATTACATCGCGTGTTTTGTTAGAAAGGAGATACTTTAATGTTTATCCTGTAATTATTTCAAGGTCGTCGGTTTAGTAATCCATTGCTTCGTGATTGGAAGACAAACAAACACAATATCCTAACAAACACAGCATCAGCTAGTATCACGTTAAATCTATAAATATTTTCAATATAAAAAATTCTCTTTCACGCAGTATATAGTAGGGAAGAAGGGGTACAGTTTACGCGAAAAGTACAGAGACATTTGCAGGATTTTTTTTTTTTTTTTTATCCACTACAAGTTAGCCCTTGACGGCAATCTCACGTGATGGTAAGTGATGATGCAGTCTAAGATGGTAGCGGGCTAACCTGTTAGGGGTATCGTAAATCCACACTCCTAATTGGTTTCTACACGACATCGTGCCGGAACGCTAAATCGCTTGGCGACACGTCTTTTATCGGTAGGGTGGTAACTAGCCACGGCCGCAGCCTCCCACCAGACCAGACTCGAGCCGGGAATCGAACCCAGGACCTCCAACTTTATAAAGTGACAGCGCGCGCGCTGCGCCACGGAGGTCGTCACATTGATACGTCGACAACTGTACTCAGTTGCAACTACTTAGTAGTAGTTCATATCTATATTTGGAGTATTTGGCTGATATGTAATAATCTCACCAGTAATAGGCGTGTACCCTCGCTTGCCACCAGCGGGTCCAATGCGAGCGGTGAAGTTGCGGACGCCGACCAGTATGCGCGGAGGCCAGGGCGCCGGGCCGTCCGCGTCCAGCTCTGCCAGCCCGATGCAGGTGTTGTCGTTCTGTATAAACAATATCAACTTGTTAAAACCATATTAACACCGTGACATATAGAAAACTCTTAAAACAAATTCAAATTCAAATAATCTTCATCCAAATAGTCCTTTAATAGGCACTTTTGACGCATCAATAATTTACATAGTAGTGATTTTATGGTTATAACTACATTCGTAAACTTAAAACTAAAGCTATGAGGGTTCCAAACGCGCCCCGGTCTAGGAAGAAGCCCACAACAAACTTAGCCGGGGGTTTTTTTTTTCCTTTATCACCATCTCACATAATCAATAATAAATTATAGTACCTATGGAGATAGAGCAATTCACACCACAAGCTTTTTTATCGTTTATATAATACTTATCTTAATATGATTTTTCTTCAAGCTTTCGTTTTATAAACGTATTTTATTTCCTCATTATATGTTATGTTACGAAATTTTAGTTTGATACTTGTACGTGAGACTTTAGTAAAGCTTATCTTACAAGAAACATTTCATATAAGTTAGCGCGTTGCTTTTTTTTTATTCGGACTGTCTTTAGCTGTACGAACCCTACTGGTTGCGACAGCGTAACCGGGCCGTTGCATAAAGTTTGAGGTCCTAGGTTCGATTCGGCCGTGGCTAGTTACTACCCTACAGACAAAGGTTTGTCACGCGATTTAGCATTCCGGCAGGATGTCGCGTAGAAACCGATTAGGACTGGGTTTACCATACTCCTAACAGGTTAGCCCGCTACCATCTTAGACTTCATCATCACTTGCCATCAGGTGAGATTGCCGTCAAGTGCTAATTTGTAGGGGATAAAAAAAGGGAACGTCTACCTAAGAGCGCTTCCTGTGAGGCCGAACCTCGGCTTAGGCGACGTTTGGGATGACGGGGGTCGGACGGTATACGTTCTTTCTTAAACTGCCTGTGAATTTAGCTTAATTGCAACAACTTCTGTGAAATGAAATGAAAGCCTTAGCCCACAAACCTGAGCTCCAAAATCAAGTTGAACATCACTCCTGGTGGTGTCCATAAACGAATGTGCGTTTGCTTCGTATCTGGCGTTGAGTGGACCAAAAGCAGCGATCACGGATTGAGCGCGTGTCGTCAGGATTTCCTTGTCTTTGAGCGGTTCCGATGCTGCGAGGGGACGGCGGTAGGTTATGGTTGTAATACCACCTTTTTGGTTGCCGGACACTGGAATTAATATTATATATGCTTATATTTTGGAAAAAGTTACTTAAAAAATTCTTGATTCACTTAATTCGAGTAAGCCAAATGTTTTAAGCTCTTGATACGTCAAATCTTTCGGTTTTAAGAATGAACCGATAGTTGCCAATACCACGCGTCATGTTCTTGATTTGCATGAATTGTATTCTTCTATTAATTCTTATAGAAAAGGAGATGGAGAAGGATGGAGATTTAAAATCCATTTACCTATATTACAATTTAATTTTAATAATCCATTACAAATTTATAGTCTGCAAAGTAAGGACATTGACGAGTTTGCTGATCAATCAAGAGATTGAATCTTAATATATTATGTATGACGATTTAAGGCCGACCGAGTTGTTTTTAGTTAAGAGTGACGATTTTCCTTACTTTCGCTCGTAATTAAAACCACAACATTACATCCCGCAAGGATTACACTTTTATTGCGACTATAACTAAGAGGTCCGAACGGTCCGACGTCTCGAGCGAGAATGCCACGAGAGGCATTACACCGCCCGTATTTATAACAACGCATGCTTGTACAAAATTGATTGTTAAAATCATCAAGAGTTCAAATATGAGTAATTATTGAATTCTTGTTGTTCTTGGCACCGCTGAATGAAGTTAAAAACTCCTTCGCGCCGACATATATTTTAATACATACCAACAACGGCATCGTTACTTCCGCCGAGTCTCGAATCCGGGCACACCCCCAACTCTCCGTCGCATTGGGCCAAGTGGGTTATCGTGTAGTCTGACACACGTGGTTGGTTGTTTCTGTTGATAATTGAATACTTAAATAATGTGCATGGCTGGCTGTGGATCACAGAGTCATTGTTTCTCCTAAGACGACCTCCGCACTGGCGCAGTGCGTGTCCATTATAAAGTTGGAGGTCCTGGGTTCGATTCCCGGCTCGAGTCTGGTCTGGTGGGAGGCTTTGGCCGTGGCTAGTTACCACCCTACCGACAAAGACGTGTCGCCAAGCGATTTAGCGTTCCGGCACGATGTCGCGTAGAAACCAACGCGTGGGTTTACCATACCTCTAACAGGTTACCATCTTAGACTTGCATCATCACTTACCATCAGCTAAGATTGCCGTCAAGGGCTAACTTGTAGTGTATAAAAAAAAGATAATCTTATTTCTAAACGTAAGCTTGTAGAAAAGTCCTACTATAGTGTAAAGGATTACGTAAATGATAAACAAGCATGGGTGTGAAATATTGCTCTAATAAGATAGCTCTTAATATAATTTTAAGTATCATATGAGATGGTGATAACAAAAATAAAATTTACCTGGCTAAGTTTGTTGTGGGCTTCTTCTTAGACCGGGGCGCGTTTGGAACTCTCATAGCTTTAGTTTTAAGTTTACGAATGTAGTTATCACCATCAAATCACTAATATTTAAATTATTGACGCGTCAAAAGCGCCTTTTAAAGGACTATTTGAATAAAGATTATTTGAATTTGAACTTATATAATATGTTGGCTGTGGATCACAGAGCCACTGTTTCTCCTAAGATAACCTTATTTTTCACTATTTTTCCTAAACTAGCTGGAAGAAAATTTAGTGAGGTCGAGATCGTTCCTCTGAGAACACGTTATGCCATCAGCTCCGGTTACTATAACTTATACGGCTATATGTTATAATGATATTTAAAGCCTAACCAACCTTGAGTGAAGATTCGCCTGAATCTCGTGAGCTCTCACCTATATTATAATAATGTGCCTTGACATGAAAATGTTGAACTTCTTCGAGCTACTGTTAAATTATGTTTAGAAGCTTATCATTTCTTTCATTAATTAGAAAATCCTACTATGGAATAGGTGGTTATCTGTTTGGGTCATGTTTTTACAACTATTATTTACCGGCTATCCCAATAAGCGACGACAACGTCCGCTCCAAGCATGGCGGACCTTCCCTCGGCGCCGGACAGCCCAAACGCCATGTACTGTTCCTTGCGGAGGCGAGCTGACAGTGTCACTTGTACGTGGTCACCCTAAAAGCAAATGTAAAGTAAGGCAATCTTATCATTACTCAGTGTTATCTATACAAATAAATAAAATTGGAGTGTCTGTTTGTAATATTGAAATAACCGTTTTTACTACATGCATATGAATATACAGTACATACACCAAAATAACATTTTTACAATTTTTGTCTCTGTCTGTCTGTTTGTTCCGGCTAATCTCTGAAATGGCTGGACCGATTTTTACGGGACTTTTATTGGCAGGTAGCTGATGTAATAAGGAGTAACTTAGGCTACTTTTATTTTAGAAAAAAGTCTTTTATTTTAGAAAAATAAAGTAATATTGCAAGGTCCAAATGTAATGTCCTGTGCCATCACGTCTCGGGCGCCTCCCACAACTTCTCCCACCAACGAATCAATATCCAATTTCACTCATTCTTTTTTTTTTAGAAAGGAGATACTTTAATGTTTATCCTGTAATTATTTCAAGTAATTCGGGTTAGTAATCTATTGCTTCGTGATTGAAAGACAAACAAACACACTAACTCAACGCAGACAAAGTCGCGGGCGTCAGCTAGTAAAAAATATAATATTAAGCTATATATGTAGTGTATTGTTAAGCTCTATCTTGAATTACAAATAATTGCCTGTTATTAAGATCAGATATTTTTAGAAACATCTCAACTAATACTCGGTTTAGAGAAATTGCCCATACATAATGAGGTTAAAACAGATTTTGACGCATTTTGAGGCTATCTACGTTTCGTCAAGGTAAAGACTGACCTTGGATTATTTTTTTTCACTTACGCAGAAGGAGAACTTGTGAGTAAGTAAGGCCACTTTAATGAATAGAGCTACATATTTTAGGATACAAACTAACTGCACTAGTACCTAAAAAATGCCTTTATATTTTGTAAACTAAAACAGGACGTGACCAATACAGTATTTACGATCTACACAACATACAACCCCCCAAAAGTATAGTTTAATCGATCCAGTGGGATGAACAAATTGCTTCATAAAATATTATAATAGTTGAAATTAATCTAAAGCTAGATCTTGGGAGTAGTAATGACATATATAGAAGACTCTTCACACATGACGTTAACTTTGAACTATTGCTAACGTGTAGAAATGGATTATTTTCTTTAGCCCCCTTCAAGGCGAAATTGCGCAGACTGGTTTATGTGGTGCCTCATGAGTAAAGAACGAACAGTTTTGACCCTAGTTGAAAGTATTAGGATTTAAGCTGTTTATATTTATCATAATTATACTAGTCTGTTAAAATCTTTAATACCATAGATATTTTAATAGCATCAAACAAAATCATTTTCACATTATTTTCCAATATTTTTTACCTGTTTATATCGCTGCTATCACTTGCTTGTAAATGAAAAAACAATCAACTAATTACTTCATGACAAATGTTTAAAAACAAAAAGAAGTTCTATATTAAAAATATTATTACCTTAATATATTATTTTAATATTTTTCAATACATTTGCTCTATATCTTTGATATCATTTTCCCCAAAATAACTAGGATCCAATTCAGCAGACTGCATTTTAAATATAATAATATGTACATCATCATCATCATCATTACGATCAACCCATTACCGACTCACTACAGAGCACGGGTCTCCTCTCAATATGAGAAGGGTTCGGCCATAGTCTACCACGCCATGTGCGGATTGGTAGACTTCACACGCCTTTGTGAACATTATGGAGAACTCTCAGGCGTGCAGGTTTCCTCACGATGTTTTCCTTAACCGTTGAAGCAAGTGATATTTTAATTGTTTAAGAAACGCACATAACTCCGAAAAGTTAGAGGTGCGTAGATATTTGTAGCGTTCAACGGTATGTTATGAGCGGCAGTAATATATCCCATGACTTTAAATACAAATGCATTGAAAAACATAGTCGATTTGTGTGCAAAGATAATTATCATAAAACTTTCAGTGCTATTAAGAGCCAAGGCGTCTCGTCCACGTGAAATTTTGCAACAAACATTGGCAAGACATACCTACTTAAAGCTTGTAAAACCGTCTTGTAAGTTTGGACAGTAAATTTGAAATTTCAGACGTCTTGGCTAAGTGTCGCTTTAACTTATTGTCACATTTTATAATTATGCATGCAAAAGTCAGCAGGGACATAACGAAAATATGAATTTGTGTAATAAACTATACATAGTAAATATTTTGTGTTTTTATCAAGCCAAGATGGCGGCCATAGACTGACGCTAGCTATTAACAATCGCGGTATATTCACCTGTATTTCCCACCGGACCTGGAGCCGCTTATCCAGAATTTCCTTACAGTTATTAGCTGCACTGAAAGGAGTCTGCGAGGTTGTTGAACTTGTCTGAAATCGGCCATTAATTAATATACACATAATCACCATCATTCTAATATATTTTTTAATTACTCTTCAAGATTGAAGCAAACAAGAATTGAACAAGCAGACTTATGCGACTATTGAAAGACTATTGGATATTCTAGTGTAATCAAATAGTTACACACGCACGCAAGCACGCACGCACGCACGCACACACTCACACACACACACGCGCATCCTATACACATACAAATCACACACTCACACTCATGTTCCTTATAAAACATTTCGCTTACACTCTTTAAGCTTACAGACGCTTGTAATTGTCTTCAGATCTGTGACTCTAAGCTGGTAGCCCTGTTCTCCGAGATACAGTCTCAACTAGTTCGGAACAGGTGCATAATGCTAGTGTATTAGACAATTTTAGCTTCACTACTTCTGTTATACCTATATGTATATTTTGCTGCAATAAACAAAAAAAATCTTTTTCTACTTTGAAGATACTGTAGGTAAATTTTTGAGACAAAGATTGATCGAGGAATCCAACTTGAATGGAATTCGGAAAACTTTGTGACAGATATTTTCTGACCACGAAACTGTCAAACTTTTTCCAGTGTTTCCTATTGATAAGAATGGCTCTTAATAACTTTATTATTTGATTTAAATATTGTGGATTAGATTGACTGTTTATAACTAACTTCGGGCGTTTGTACCTATGGTAACTAAGTTCATGCAGCTTATTTTAAAATGAATTTTGCTGTCAATGATGATTATTATAGAAACAGTTGTTAATTATTTGATAATTAAAAAAAGCGACTCACCGGGTTATACCACCAAGCAGGCTGCAATGAAAAGCATTTTCCAGGGAAAGCATAGAAAGAATCGCACACATCGTTGTTAGTAATGATTATAATTTATTAGTAAACAACACATTTGTTTAAAAACATTATGAACATTAGTAAATAATTATTAACATATATTATATAATAAGTTTTACAAAAATAAACTTTTTAATTGGTATAAAAAGTACTTATAGAAGAATACGGGATGGGAAGGATATATTTTCAAGTCTAATATACTTTTCTAAGTACATATAATTCCATCAGTTCACGGGTTTACAGCGCATGGTTCCGTAGTCATGTAATTTAAAGCAAAATTAAAATAAAACAGTCTTTGAACTCTACCACTATGTACTTATGTTTAGGTGATCTTAACTTCCTTGTATTATTTCATTGTACTAAAATTGTTTTTGTTTTAACAATTTTTCAGTTTTGCAAACGAAACAAACTGCCAGAAAATATCAAATATCATTCATACTTCAGCTTGCCCGTTACAAATTGCTGACTAATTATTTTTATATTATTATTATATTGGGACGTAATAAATATAAGTGTAGTTAAACATTTTTTTTCAACGATATAAAGTCTCTTTATACTATTATACTATTTATACTAAACGATATAACTCGTAAAAGTTCTGCTATTTGTATTAAATTACACTTACAATACAATTAAATCGTTTCTGTATAAAATGTACTGTGACTTACTGAAACACAGTTTTAAAGGCATTTTAATAGACTTTGACTACGGACCTCTGCAAAGTAAACTATAGTAAATTAAATGCGAAACCAATCAAAAAAAGACGTGGACGAAGGTGGCGGAGGTTTGGGTTTACGAGTAAGTTTTCGCGTTTGGTTAGTTAATGTAGGTCGTCTTAGTGGTTTCCTTTTAACCTGAAAGCGAATAATAATTAGTTGTTAATTTTGACACACGTTATAAAAATACATTCCAGGCAGGCTGTTAATGAAGAGAAGAAAACACATGCATGATTGTATTAGTTAGTAAATAGGTACAGGATTTTTGACACCCACAGAAATAAAGGCGAGATAAATAAAAGGGCAGCTTAACCACGATAGCATATCGTTGCAAATTTGAATATTAGTACAGACCTTGAAATGCAATGAAATGAAAATATACTTTATGGCACACCATACAAAAAGAAAAAAAAAGAAAAGAAATAAACACACACACAAAATAAATAGGTGCAATAGGCGGCCTTATCGCTAATGAGCGATCTCTGCCAGGCAACCTAGCACAAATCAGGAATAAAATATAAAGTAAGGCGAGGTTGGGGTGTACAATCTAAATAGAAAATATAAGGTTGATACCTTGATTATTATGTAAACAAGGTAATTTTTTAACGGCAATTCCTTAATTCAAACTAGCTGATCGCTTTAGGTAATCCCCTATGCATTCTAAAATGCGAATAACCATGACCAGCATCACAGGCGCATAATGTTAATGTTATGTTGTTTCTGGGTTGAATGTGTATGTTTTTTTTTTGAGATAGGTTTGCGCTTGACGACAATCAGTACCAGAAGGCACTGATGAGGTGAGGTTGGAGCGCGCTTGCCTAGAAAATGCCTATTCACTCATCTATTGAAGGAACTTAGGTATACGTGGTTGGGAACAGATGCTGGAAGTGAGTTCCACACCTTAGCGGTTCGATTTAGAAACGTACGAGTATTTCCCAGCATCTAAAATGTTGTCCCAGCACTGTTGAGCATAAATGTGGTTCAAGCCAGAAGATTTATTGGAAAAATTATGCTTCTTTTTGTGTTTCCCGAAAACCATCAACCGGTTTCATAGGCCAAAATGACTTTGGTGCTATTAAATATTGTCATTTTCTGAATATACCCCGAAAAACCTGGAGGAGATTTAGAGCTGTCAGAGAGAGGTATTTACCCATTTGTATAACACACGACTGTGACAGAATAAAATTGTAATTTGAGGTCTATAAGAAAACATTCAACGACTCTCGTCGTTAGTACAGAGTCGTATTTTAAAATTTTTTGGTCACGTCTCCCGGAGTGAGAGTGACTCCATTGAGCGTCTTTTCGTGCAGGGTAAGGTGGAGGGCACCAAAGGGCGAGGAAGGTCACCCATGCGATGGACCGATCAGATAAAGTCTGCTGTGGGTAGTCCTTTGCACGAGTGCACCAAATTTTCGGCCAGCAGAGGGAAGTGGCGAATGCTTGTGAGGCGCATAACATCTGGCCTCAAAGACATTGATTCGTGATGACCACGACCGCTCTGCAATGAGTGTAACGACGAAGAAGAAGAAGAAAACATTATTTTTCTCAAATATATTGCGATAACCTTAGTGCTGCTGTTGTATTGGAAGAGCAGGACATGGGGTGAAGGCTTAACGAACCCTGCCACAAGCCAAAACTGCGCAACAACCATGTTCTCCCTGAACCATCGTAGCCTGGGCTGTATAACTTACAGTTATCTTCGTTTGGCCTAAGGCAGGTGGCACGTCCAGATCCTTGGGTATGTACACGTGCCCGAAGTTATGCCGGTACTCCACGCACCAAACAGCCAGCCAGTCCACGTCGTAGGCTGTCAGCTTGCCGGGCAGGACTATCTCGATGTCTTCACCTTGATAACCCCGGAGTGGGTTTAGGGAGTTCATCTCGTTTGGCACCTAGAAACATATTTTATAGTTTTAGGAAGATTTTGGCTAAATCGTGATCTACAGTGAACATTAGGTTTCTTACTGTCTCAGCGATAGTGCGTTGTGAAATCATCACCTGAAGATATTAGTAGTAGTGAGAGTATTTTGGAAGATCTATGTGGTGTACAAGTACTATTGAAGTAAAGTAATTCCAGTTTATTTTTTATTTATTCAATTATTTGGATACCGACAGGGTATAACAAAAATATGTTATTTTTTAAGTAATTTATAAGTTTACGTAATCGATTTTACTTTTTATAGACCAACGTTGGGTTGCTAACAGCATGTACAGAAAATAAAATGTGCTTGTTCGTCAGGTTTATGACGATGACAATACTATACTACTGATAAATCTATTACGTTCGGAAAAGAGTACGATAAATATCCCAGATAATTATAGATAATAAAAAATGGGGTTTAGGTATGCCCAGGTAGTTTTAACAGACAAGTCTTTAGGTATGTATTCAAGTCGCTAGGTATGCATTTAGATCCAGGTTTTCTTTACAGACAGTAGCGAAGTAATGAAGTGTTTGTATGCTCTTCGTTAGTGTTCACTCTTACTCTTTGGTTTAAACGAAGGCAGACCAACAATATTGCTGAGGAACTTGACTAAGTAATAATAACTACTATGTACTTATATAATTCAAAACAATTTGTTGCAGTGCGAACAAAGTAAAAGGCAGAAGTCAAATTTATGTATACTAGCTGTTGCCCGCGACTTCGTCTGCGTAGAATTGCTGATTTCCCGTGAGATTGAGGTTTCCCGTGCAACCAATGCCCTGCTTCAGAAAGTAAGCTACAGGCAAATGTCAAATTGCCGATTTTCGTGTTTCTAAATTAAATAACATAGGGCTTTCATACAAACTTCCAACCCCTATTTTATCCCCTTAGGAGTGGAATTTCCCAATGTCATTTCTTAGCTGACATCTCTTATAGCTTTACACGTACAATAGATTTTGAGATCTCATGTTATTCAGTAAGTATGTAAGTAAGTGACCTATATATAGATTTTCCGTGTATTATAGAGTAAAGCACTATATACATTTCAAAGGAAATGGAAATTACCTGACTCTGCTCATCCAGCAATTGCCTATTTTCCGACTTCGAAAATAACGTACTACTCACCTTAGTTCCAAAAGGGCTGGGCTCACTCCCGTTCCCGACCCAGAAGTAGGCGTCGGGGCCAGCGCCGTCGTAGTGCAGGTTGGGGATGTAGAAGGTCTTGGCGTCCAGCACGCTGATGTTGCCCGAGCGCAGCCCGTGCGCCAGCCGCTTGAACTCCGGCAGCACGCGGGGCCGGGGAGGGTCGAGGTTCGGTGGAATAGACACCTCGCCGAAATTCACCTGGAAAACAATTGAATTGGACATTATACATTTCGATCGATCATTCAAATTCAAAATAATCTTTATTCAAATAGTCCTTAAAAAAGGCACTTTTGTCGCGTCAATAATTTACATAGTAGTTATTTGATGGTGATAACTATATTCGTAAACTTAAAACTAAAGCTATGAGGGTTCCAGACGCGCCCCGGTCTAAGAAGAAGCCCACAACAAACTTAGCCGGGTTAATATTTTTGTACACGTATTCTTGGAGGTATTAGCAGTGACATAAGATCATCATCATCATCATCAGCCAACATTAATCCACTGCTGGACATTGGCCTCTTTGAAGCAGCACCAACTCATCATTTCTCCGGCCTTTCGCATCCAGTCGATGCCTGTCACTCTTCGGAGGTCATCGCTCCACATGGCTGAAGGTCATTTTTTTTATACACTACATGTTAGCCCTTGACGGCTATCTCACCAGGTGGTAAGTGATGATGCAGTCTAAGATGGTAGCGGGCTAACCTGGAAGGAGTATGGTAAACCCGTACTCCTATCGATTTCTACGCGACATCGTGCCGGAACGCTAAATCGCTTGGCGACACGTCTTTGTCGGTAGGGTGGTAACTAGCCACGACTGAAGCCTCCCACCAGACCAGACTCGAGCCGGGAATCGAACCCAGGACCTCCAACTTTATAATAAGACAGCGCACGCGCTGCGCCACCGAGGTCGTCAAAACCTGTAAACAGTCCCCGTTTTTTCCCCGGCCCCTTTTTTACATATGTTAACCCTTGATTACAAACTCACTTGTGGTAAGTGATGGTAAGATGCTAAAGGGCTAATAAGTTATATTAGTCGGTTTCTACTATTGATAGCTGGTAGGGTAGCCACGGCCTTAAGCGGAAAACATTACAGAATTTTTTTCGCCTGACATTTTAAATATTTAATAACTATCTAATCTAACTATTAATTTTGTAATTTTTTATAAACTATAAAATAAATATTATTCGGTGAATGTTGGCAATGCTGAGTGTGCCTGTAATTGATAAGTTGTAACAGCATCAGCACTAGCTTATTGAGATTGCTATAAATGTAATTTACAACTTGTCGCTGGCGTGCCTTATGAATAAATGAACAAATAACTGCGCCAGGGAGGTCTTTAACATCTCTGTAAGACAGTAAACAAACAGTAACACTTACGCATCTCGATAAAATACGAACGTTCTAGAAAGTTCATATGGATGTTCTCCCGAGTAGCTATAGATTATATTATCTGCAACATGGCGCTGGTCACATTTTGGCGGGAAGTCGGGTCGCGGTGCGCGCGGCTCTAATCGATATCTCACTTAAGCTAACCGGAATTCTCTGAATAGCTGCTCATCACTAACATTATTAACTAGCTTCTACTCGCAACATTCACCGTATTTTTGTAAGTCCGTGGTTGTTACTACATTAATTTTAAGACACTTAATACTTTTACCTATCATAACTTCAAATTATAAATGTGAATGTAAATTTGTTTATTACGCTTTCACGCGAAATCTACTTGACCGATCATTATGAAGATTTGTACACTTATTTTTGGAGGTATTAGAAATCTATCTAGTCTATGGAGGTACCATACTTTTTATTAAATATATATATTACGACAAATAAAAAAAATGGTTTGTTAAAATATGTAGTTATTATATTGATTAAATTCTATTGCAATGATCTCTGATAGTTATTGGTTTCAATGGGAACGAAGCCGCGGGTAATAAGCTAGTAGTATATAAAAGAAAAAGGAGGGTTATTTCTCCTGATAATTCGTTAAGTAAGTAATTAATAAAATTTGGAGGTCCAGAGTTACCGCCCTACCGACAAAGCCGACAAAGACGTGTCGCCAAGCGATTTAGCGTTCCGGCACGATGTCGCGTAGATACCAATCCCCCGACCTAAGCGCTCCTCTCCGAAAGAGGAGACCAAAACATATCCTTCATGACCCTGACGATGAGATGACTACTGACAACATACTCGTACCACCTACCACACAATCATACGCTACACGCCGTCTTCGCCGGCGAAGACGAGGTCCCCGCTATTTTACGGCATCCGGACGTGGACTCCATCCACGGCCTCGGAGACGTACGGACCACTCACCGTCCGACCCCCCGTTATCCCAAACGTCGCCTAAGCCGAGGTTCGGCCTCAAAGGAGACGCCCTTAGTTTCTTGGGGCCCCTAGGGCTCAAAATTTCTTCTGGCAGAGCTTCTTTCCGAAGCTCGCTAAACAGCCCGGTTACGCTGTGGCAACCAATAGGGTTTGTACAGCTAATAGACAGTCCGAAAAAAAAAAGTAGATACCAATTAGGAGCGTGGGTTCACCATACCCCTAACAGGTTAGCCCGCTACCATCCTAGACTGCTAACTTGTAGTGGATAAAAAAAAATTTGAATTTTCACTCATACCGTAAACGTACGTACGATTCAATGTGAAGAGATAACTTGATAGATGCGCAGTTTGCGCACCTAATTGGACCGTGGCTTTTGTCGCTTTTAATTCCTTTGTCTGTAGTTCACGGTCAAGGACTCCGGATCCGGCTGCGCGTCATTATCTAACCGATGAGCTCGGCACCGTGACAAAAACGGATTAATGGCGTTATTCCAAACTAGCTCTGGCTAGGGGCTTCGCTTGCGTTAAATACATCGGTTTCGTGTTTCTTACTTTAAAACTGACTGACTGTCATACATTTTTTCGGTTACACTACAGCCGTTGACTGCAATCTCACCTGGTGGTGCAAGTGATGATGCAGTCTAAGATGCGGGCTAATCTGTTAGGAGTTTACCCATACTCCTAATAGGTTTGTATGCGACATCGTGCCGAAACGATGCAAAATTGCTTGGCGACACGTCATTGTCGGTAGGATGGTAATTAGCCACGGTCGAAGCCTCCCACCAGACAATTTGGTGGGAGGCTTCGACCTCTCTATCCTCTCCTAACTTTTTTCTGTCGATAAGGTTGGATTATTTGACAGGTCTCTGGACTGATATGCGACCCACGAATGCCATTTAAACCACGGCCGAAGCCTCCCACCGGACCAGACTAGAGCCGGGAATCGAATCCAGGACCTGCGACTTTATAATGCGACAACGCGCGCTTCGCCACGGTGGTCGTCTCGTCTAGTCTTGGAAGTAGATAAATGATATTTGAGTAGGTACCGTAAATCGCCGGCACCACACGCTGATCCACTTGATGTCCCTCAGCCTCTTGCCCCCCGGCAGCCGCAGCAAGATGTCCGAGTTGGTGTGCATCGCGAGCACGGGAGGATCACTGGAAAACATTACGGATTACTTAGAATGGATCCAATGGTGTTAACGGCGGTGGTAGCCTCGTGCGTCACCCTTCGGCCCCCTTCTCCTTTCGAAATGATGCTGATGATGAATCGATATATTAGTCACTAGGCTTAATAGAAAGAAGATAAATATCTTTGTTGGCAGTAAACATATACCGTGCTAACATGGTCAAAATCAAATCAATGAAAACCTAATAAAGGCATATATGAAGCGTTTACATAATATATTTCCCATTATTTTCTTTCGTGACGTGAGTTTAACTTAAAACTATCAAAGGGTTCCAAACGCGTCCAGGTCTAAGACGAAGCCCAGAACAAAGTTAACCGAAGTTTTTTTGGTTAGTAAATTTAAAAAAAACCATTTATTCTACTATTGGTAGTCAAAAAAAATAATAAATTATGTCAATGTTTTTTTTTCTTACAAGTTTCAGTCAAATTTTATATTATAATATCGTCACAAGTGTTTGGTAGAAGTCGGCTCTCTGGCGTAGGCCTCCCCCAGCTCTTTCCAAGTCTTCCCTTCCTTAGCTTCTCTGGTCCATAGCGGGCCACTGACGTGAAGGAACAAGTCCGCCCACCGTCTTTTTTGGTTAGTACCAATAATAAATTTTAATGAGATATGAATTCACACCCAAGCTTTTTTATACGATATTTATAGTAAGATTTTTTTATGAGCTTGCGTTTTATAAAGTGATTATCTCAAATGATACTTATTATCATTATCAAAGTCATCGTCATCATCATCACTATCATCATTTCTGTTCTATCCGATTTTAATAATGATGAGATTAAATTCTATGAACACTTCATGATATATACTGTATTCTGCGGTAACTAGACGAATCCGCACCACACGGTATCAAAATACGCGTTCTAGTCAGGTTTCCCTCCTTCTGCAGAGTATTTTCAGGAGATATAGACTCAAGAACCCTTGGTTAGTTAACTTAGTAACTTTAGTTCATAGTGACTTTAACGCCTGCAACTAACTTAAGAATAAGTTCTTTTTAAAGTAGCAGCTATAAAGTAAATTCATTTAAGTCCTATTAATTTGGTTTTAACTTCGCGAGAGTCCTCTATACACGAGCTTAATTTCTTTAAACTAATTGTTGTTTTTGCAATTCTAGCAAGTTTGGAACAAAACACATCATCATCATGATCAACCTATTATCGGCTCACTACAGAGCACGGGTCTCCTCTCAACATGAGAAGGGTTCGGCCATAGTCCACCACGCTGGCCATGTGCGGATTGGCAGACTTCACACGCCTTTGACAACATTATGGAGAACTCTCAGGCGTGCAGGTTTCCCGATGTTTTCCTTCACCGTCGAAGCAAGAGATATTTTGATTGTTTAAAAACGCATATAACTCCGAAAGTTAGAGTTTCGTGCCCGGATTCGACCGCCGACCTCTGATTTGGAGGCTGTCGCCCTAACCACTAGGCTATCACCGCTTTTTGCCTGTTGGGTGCCCTTAATTAAATAAATAAATAATTTATATATATAATATCACCGCTTTATTAACAAAACACACAAGAGTTGAATTGAAATATTAAAATCGTAATAAACGAAACACATTATGTTACCGACAAAGTCCATTATGCCATTTAAAATCATATCACAGTCGCGTGTCCAATGTTATTAATTTTAACGTTTCATTATTTGTATACGTATGAGTAGGAATATCCCTTTGTGTTAGCGTGGTACATGGATCACATGAAAGTTATACCTTTTCGTAAAATGCCTTTCAAAATGTAATTTGTTTTATTGAATACGTCGATAGTGTTACCTGTAGGTAACAATGGGTATCATTAATTTATTGACTAAACGTAAAACGCGTGGGCAGACAGAATGCGTAAGTCCTTCAAAGTTTCATAGATACAATTTTTATAAAAGATTGGTATGGTAGTAACCATATAATGGATCGAACAGTTTACAAGAAATATTTTATACTAGCTGATGCCCGTGACTGCGTGCGTTGAGTTAGTGTATTTTTTTAAAATCCAATACAAGTTAGCCCTTGACGGCAATCTCACCTGATGGTAAGTGATGATGCAGTCTAAGATGGTAGCGGGCTAACCTGTTAGGGGTATGGAAAACCCATACTCCTAATTAGTTTCACATCAACATCGTGCCGGAACGCTAAATCGCTTGGCGGCACGACTTTGTCGGTAGGGTGGTAACTAGCTACGGCTGCTGCCTCCCACCAGACCAGACTCGAGCCGGGAATCGAACCCAGGACCTCCAACTTTAAAAAGCGACAGCGCGCGCGTTCCGCCACGGAGGTCGTCAAAAAAGAGTGTATCTATGTGAAAGTATGTTTGTTTGTCTTCCAATCACGAGCAATGGATTACTAAAACGTCGACTTTGAAATAATTACAGGATAATCTGTAAAGTATCTCCTTCTAACAAAAAAAGAATGAATGAAATCGGAACATGTTAATGAATTACAACTAAATACACATTTTGACTTTCATCCCCTCTCCCAAGGGAACCGTGCTGAATTCTGGGATAAAAACTATTTTATATATTGAACCGGAGCTATACTATAACTTCTATACCAAATTTCATTGAAATCCATCCAGTAGTTTCGGCGTGATGCGCGGCCAATATACAGACAGACACACAAAAAAATAAAAATAGATTGTTTAGGGCTCAGTATCGAGGGTAAAGCATCCTCCAGTTAAAATTTACAAAATATATTTGAAAATTATGTACAGAATTCGTCCTGTTACAGTTTTATTATATTATAGATTCGATTATTTGAATCACCGCGACTGTTTATGCGATTTTTTTATACGTGATTTAGATTTCTTTCAAATGCGTGCTCATTCAAATAATGCCAATTGAAATGAGACAAAAGATGTAATTAAAAGACCCTCCCTTTGTTATATGAATCCACGCAAAAGGACATCCACACCGATGATAGATTAAAAAAAACTTGAGTAGTGTCAAGGGACACCCGGATGGAACGAAGTTCCTTTCGATTAATTAGTGAAGGAATTGTTATAAAATTTTATTTTATTTAAGTTATAATAATATTTTTTTTATTATTAACAAATATAATGTTATATAAACTTAATCAGTAGGCTCAATTTTGTACTCCATCAGCAATATCCGGAACTGGTGCAGAAACACTGTCAGGATTCATTATTATTATTATTTTTTATTATTTATTATTTACAAAAATCCTGTATACACTCAACAAAAATAATCGTCGCGACACCACACTGTTCAATGCGAAATAGAAATGAAAATATCTGGCTTGCTTTCTATAAGAGAGAGAGAGACAGACAGAGAAATATGCGACGCCGCACAGCTTACAATAACAAAAAGTGTCGTGACAACTTTTCGTAAGAATTTTTTCCGTCTAGCCCCCTTTCACAACGCGCGATAAGGAACTTCGTTCCAAAAATGTTTTCCGAAACGATCTTCAAGTTACATTTATTTTTTACTTTTTCTAATTGTTTCTTCCTTCTTTCATTTGACTTCACTTTAAGGAGGTATTATAGTTTTTCTTTTTAGTAGGAAGGTGATTCCGAAAACATCTTGAAGTTTTGTAATCTATCTATCTATTTTGTATCTTGATATTTCTTTATAACGAATCTTCCAGTGGGGCAGAGAAAAAAAGTTTAATTCTAGCCTAATTAACTCTAAAAGGTAGCTCTATACTTCTCCATTTCTTATTCCTCAGTAGCTATTGTACCGCAGAACAGACAGACGACGTGAGGGATGGCATTCTCAAATTATTAACATACAATCAACTCGCTTGATTTTTTTTAAGTCCACTTTGTAGTAACCACTTGGACGTGGAACGTACTCTTTGCATGTGTGTTAAGTCAAGAGGCATTTTGGGCATTTTCTAGCCAAGTGCGCTCCAATTTAGACCTCATTATTCCTTTCCATCATGATTATCTTAAAACTAAATGCTCTTAGTTATAATTAAAAACGGTGGACTATTTAGTAATTTAGTTTCGTTCGGCATCGTTTGGGTACGGGTCTCTAACAAGTGACCATGACATAAACGATCGAAATGAAATGAACGAATAAAAGAACCTAGGGCAACTGATGCAGATCCCTGATAGGTAACTCCAGCTAGTCGAGCGTACTCCAGAAGTTAACCAGGTCTTTCCAGGTCTGTCGTCGATTCCTTCAGGGGTGTTGCTGAGTAACCTAGGGGCGCTGTTGTTTTGCTTCTTCGTGCTATCGGACTATAGGTTTATCAGAGTTTCTTCTGTCTCCATGCAAGCACTGCACAGAGTGCCAAGAAGGAAAAGTTTGAGTCATCATCATCATGATCAACCCATTGCTGGCTCACTACAGAGCACGGGTCTCCTCTCAATATGAGAAGGGTTTGGCCATAGTCCACCACGCTGGCCGTGTGCGGTTTGGCAGACTTCACACGCCTTTGAGAACATTATGGAGAACTCTCAGGCGTGCAGGTTTCCTCACGATGTTTTCCTTCACCGTTTGAGTAAGAAGGAGGAACTGGTGTTTGTTTAATATGGCCGCGCTTACCGGGTGGTGTAGTCCTCCGGGTACGGCACTAGCGTGCCTTCTGGCGACGGCTGCTGCGTGTCGCCGACCCAGAAGAAGGCGTCGGGCGCCGTGCCGTCGTAGGCAAACCCGCGCACGAACACCGTGTTCTCGTCCACGGCGAACACGTTGCCGCGTATGCCATGGGCGTACTGCGTGAAGCGCCCGATGTGGCGCCCGAAGTACGGCTCCGGCCGTCGGGACGCCGTCAGGTCTGCGGACAAGAGAAACCGCGATCAGCTCATGGATTTATTACAGCTCATGCAAATGGCTACATAGACAGCCATGAGCAATATGCTTCGGTTTTCAGGCGGGACCAATAATTGTAACAAATACCAGCGTACAGGAGTCACCACAACCCAAAACCAATTAATAGACCCAAAGGTGTTTGGTTGGTTGGTTAGGAGTTTTCTTAGTTATAGTCAGGGGGCTCCAACCAAAACAATACAGTCGATTAAAATCACTTCTGCGATTGTTCTAGTCAATAGTGCGTCAATAGCCTAAATAACCTAGGAAAACACAGTGAAAACAGGTTTATTTGGTTGAGCGTCCATGTAGAAAGCTGTTTCTCAAGGGGTAAGTGCTAGGATTCATAGATTCTACACCACGTGTAACGCTTGCATACTATGTAATTTACCCCTGAAATCCAATTTAAGTCGCAACATAAAAAGTATTAGTAAGTAAGTAATGTGTCAAATGAAGTAAGGAATGTTATCTCTATTTAACAAATTTAGAAATTATATTAACTACTAACACTCAATTTAATATTTATATTACGCATATAAACTCTCAATCAAGACACACCAGTGTTCACTTCAAAGAAGAGTCAACTTCGGTTTTAGAACGTAATGTGAAAAATAAATTATTGTATTGTCATCGGTCCTCGATAAATCTACCGAGTTTGAATGAAATCTGACCGTTCAAAGTGGGTCAAAATCGAGTCCAAAGGAGTCGGTTACAAACAAACAAACATACAGGTGAAGCTAATATAAGCGTGGTAAAAAAAGAGCGGGAATTAGGCTGGTTTTTTGGTATAATAATTAATTATGTTAACTCGAAAAGGAGTTGTTTATTGTCACGGAACAATGAACAATCAGCTAGTTGTAAATAAAGACGAAGTGGTTATTAATTTCACCCAGTTTCTATTACAAAGGTAAAACCTCAACTGAAAAGATAACGAAACCAGGATAAATTGCTTCAAACGGTTAAAAATATATTTTCGCGGTTTCCAAGCCGTGGTGCTTGCAATGTATTCTATCGTTTTTTTTATACACTACAAAGTTAGTCCTTGACGGCTATCTCACGCAGTAAGTGATGATGCAGTCTAAGATGGTAGCGGGCTAACCTGTTTTGGTAAACCCACGCTAAAAATTGGTTTTTAGCGACATCGTGCCGGAACGCTAAATCGCTTGGCGACACATCTTTATCAGTAGGGTGGTAACCAGCTACGCACATTCCTAATTGGTTTGGTGCCGGAACGCTAAATCGCTTGGCGACACATCTTTGTCGGTAGGGTGGTAACTAGCCACGTAAACTCCCACCAGACCAGAATCGAGTCGGGAATCGAACCTAGGACCTCCAATTTTATAATGTGACACGGAGGTCGTCAAAACAAGAATCTCTCTGTGTTACTACGAAACTGAGATATTTGTGATAAATAATAAATAATTACGACGCGTCTATGCAAACTCCATTTAATAAACTGACACACGCGAAAGGTCACATGACAATTATAAAAATACCACCCTCACTTTTATTATAATTATAAGTCCATACATTACAGAAACCAGTTTAAAACCCTGCTGCTGACGGTTATGGAGTCACAAGGCCCCAGGGAAGCTGGAGTGTTAAGCGATGTACGTCAGCGGCTCGGTGATAGCATCCGTAACATATTACGTCGTCTCCTCCGAGGATACAAATGACTATCCAAATGCGAACACAAAACTGTATTAAGCGCGTGTTGGGGCGAGGGCACCATGGGGAGGGTCGATAGGGTTGGCGCTGCGATGAGGTAATAGATAAGGTAGCGGTGATAGCCTAGTGGTTAACGCGTCAGCCTCCTAATCAGAGGTCGGCGGCTCGAATCCGGACACGCACCTCTAACGTTTCGGAGTTACGTGCGTTTTAAAAAAATTAGAGTATTACTTGCTTGAAGCTGTGATAGCCTAGTGGTTAGGGCGTCAGCCTCTTAATCAGAGGTCGGGCGGTTCGAATCCGGGCACGCACCTCTAACTTTTCATAGTTATGTGCGTTTAAAAAAAATTAAGACATCACTTGCTTCAACGTTGAAGGAAAACATCGTGAGGAAACCTGCACGCCTAAGAGTTCTCCATAATGTTCTCAAAGGCGTGTGAAGTCTGCCAATCCGCACATGGCCAGCGTGGTGGACTATGGCCAAACCCTTCTCATATTGAGAGGAGACCCGTGCTCTGTTGTGAGCCGGTAATGGGTTGATCATGATGATAAGATAATGATTAAAACCCGCCAACATCGTGAGAAGCATCGTGGATATGTGCTCTAGAATCCTTCAGAGACAAGTTCTGGCAGGACATGTAATTCAAAATTCAAATTCAAATGATCTTTATTCAAATAGTTCTTCAAAAGGCACTTTTGTCGCGTCAATAATTTAAATAGTATTTGATGGTGATAACTACATTCGTAAACTTAAAACTAAAGCTATGAGGGTTCCAAACGCGTTCTGGTGTAAGAAGAAACCCACAACAAACTTAGCCGGGGTTTTTTTTGTTATCACCATGTCACATAATCAATAATAACTTATAGTACCTATGGAGATATCGCAATTCACACCCAAGCTTTTTTATCGTTTATATACTCCTTAATATCGTAATATGATTTTTCTATAAGCTTTCGTTTTATAAAAACTGAACTTATTGATAGACATCTCCAAGATATCAATAGGCATCATCAATATGCTCCTCCATTTAAGTCAACTATCGAGCTTACTTCTTGTTTACGCGAACATTGTTACTATTAGGTATAATCATGTTTTGTGGAAATGTCAAGATTTCCCAAAATAAGTTAAAAATAGGCTGGATTAAAAAACTAGTTTCTATTTGTGTGATTTTTAGAAAGTGTTAAATTTGGGCGTCGCAGTAGCAACTCTGTTCTAATAAGTTTAATTCCTAAACAATAAACATCAAGTATAATTTGCTATATTCCGCCGACAACCGGGAGATTTGTATAATATAACACCACACAAAATCTTCCACTAGAACATCTACGCATGTTGACTTCACAAGCGAATAAAGACTTTTCTCGCTTGTGAAGTCAACATCTCCTGAGGATGATCCGGTGTCGGGTAGAAACGTGCGTAGAGGTTCTAGTGGAAGATTTTGTGTGGTGTTATAGTATACAAATCTCCGTTGTCGGCGGAATATAGCAAAATTGTACTTGCTGTTTATTGTTTATCATGGACTTCCGCAAAGTAACGCCTGCTTCTATTCATTAAGTTTAATTTCGTTATCTCATTAATAGATTAAGTAAGTAGGCTACGCTGAAAGCAACAATAGTGGTAGTGACCTTTGCCAGCACAATACGTCAGTAATTAAGGGGCTCGAGTCGCGGGTAAGGCACCTTCAGCCGTTCCGTCCGCTCAGCGCTGCGCCGCCGCCAGCCAAGGTTAACGAACAGAACCACACGAGTGTCGACCTTCAGAAAATATAGTGGCATAAGCTCATCGCTGGCTTATTCCTTTTATGCTAACCATTCTTTAATCGTCCCACGCATTTTGATTCTTATACGACTGTAGGAAATGCTGGGTAGAGACCATTTTGGTACTACACGTTCACGATATATCCTCTTACTGTATTTTATTGCTTACGTGATTGAAGCGGTGATAGCCTAGTGGTTAGGGCGTCAGCCTCCTCATCACAGGTCGGCGGTTCGAATCCGGGCACGCACCTCTAACTTTTCGGAGTTATGTGCGTTTTTAAGCAATTAAAATATCACTTTCTTCAACGGTGAAGGAAAACATCATGAGGAAACCTGCATGTCTGAGAGATCTCCATAATGTTCTCAGAGGCGTTTGAAGTCTGCCAATCCGCAAATGGCCAGCGTGGTGGACTATGGCCAAACCCTTCTCATATTGAGAGGAGACCCGTGCTCTGTAGTGAGCCGGTAATGGGTTGATCATGATGATGATGATGATGATGATTGTTTGAAGAACACCGAGTTAGTCAGAACCATCAAACAGCGTAAGATCTCGTACCTAGGTCATATATTGCGTAACGATAGGTACAGCCTGCTGCAAACTATTATGATGGGGAAGATTGCTGGAAAAAGAGGTGTTGGAAGGCGAAAGAAGACGTGGCTCAGAAACATACGGGAGTGGACTGGCATCAAGTCGAACAACTGCTCCGTTTAGCCATGGACAAGGAACGTTTCAAAAAACTGACTGCTGACCTCCAGTAATGGAGAAGCACTTGAAGAAGAAGAAGATTGTTTGATTTGATGAGTACGCTATGTAGCTATATCGATGCCAAGTTGCCTACAACGTTTGGTGTATGTTTTTTTCTTGTACTTTTGTTTGTTAAAGGTGTTTTGTGTATAACAAAGAAATATAGAAATATTGTATAAGAAGAAATAGAAAGAAAAAGAAGGCTAGATGCAAATACGACGGTGACGATCTTCGTGGCGCGGCGTGGCGTATCGTATTATAAAGCTGGAGGTCCTGGGTTCAATTCCCGGCTCGAGTCGGGTCTGGTGGGAGGCTTCGGCCGTGGCTGGTTACCACCCTACCGACAAAGACGGTCGCCAAGCTATTTAGCATTCCGGCATGATGTCGCGTAGAAACCAATTAGGAGTATAGGTTTACTATACCCTAACAGGTTAGCCCGCTACCATCTTAGACCGCATCATCATTTACCATCAGGTGAAATGCCGTAAAGGGCTTAACTTGTGGTGTATAAAAAATAGTTAAATCACATCGAGCTTTAATTATTGATAAGAAGCTGTGATAGCCTAGTGGTTAGGGCGTCAGCCTCTTAATCAGCGGTTGGCGGTCCGGGCACGCACCTCTAACTATTCGGAGTTATGTGCGTTTAAAAAAATATATATATATTACTTGCTTCAACAATATGGCCAGCGTAGTGGACTATGGCCAAACCCTTCTACGGTAATGGGTTGATCATGATGATGATGATCAACTTTTATTAATTATTTGTCCTCTTTTTTGTGTTTACCAAATTTTCATTTTCTTTCTTTCATTTCGACGGGGCTCCGCGACAGCCCTACCAAAGCCCTAACAAAGCACAATCTCAGGGCCCCGGCATGTCAATCAAAAGATCCCCTAATGGCGGGGCCGGCGGGAGTTATTACATAAATACGTAATCATAATACGAGCCGGGCCGCCTAGACGATCATCATTGGAATCATTTTACCGGGATTATTACATATTTGCCTTTTCATCGGGGGAAATTTGGGGAAAATTTCATACGACTTCGCCATGCTGAGGCAATAAAACCAGAGTCTTTTGGTACCACACCTATAACTGAACATTCGAACGGCATATATTTGTAGTAAACAGTTTGCATAATTTATTTATTTATTTAATTAAAGGCATCCAACAGGCAAAAAGCGGTGATAGCCTAGTGGTCTGGGCGCCAGCCTCCTAATCAGAGGTCGGCGGTTCGAAACTGGGCACGCACCTCTAACTTTTAAATATTACTTGCTCCAACGGCGAAGGAAAACAACGTGAGGAAACCTGCACGCCTCAGAGTTCTCCATAATGTTCTCAAAGGCGTGTGAAGCCTGCCAATCCGCACATGGCCAGCGAGGTGGACTAGGGCCAAACCCTTCTCATATTGAGAGGACACCCGCGCTCTGTAGTGAGCCGGTAATGGGTTGATCATGATGATGATGATGATGATGATCCAACAGGCTACAGAAAAAACTATAAAAATACATATAAAACAAACTAAACTTTAAAAAACTTATATTAAGAAGAGTAAGAATCTAACTAAGCCTATTTTATATGTAAATATATCATGACATGACAAAGGACGTTTTTTAAAGCTAGATGGGATCTGTTCTCATCCCACTCATTTCATTCGGTTCTGAAAACTTACGTACAAACGTAAACTAATATTGACACTAGTTAGTCATCATCATGATCAACCCATTACCGGCTCACTACAGAGTACGGGTCTCCTCTCAATATGAGAAGGGTTTGGCCATAGTCCACCACGCTGGCCATGTGCGGATTGGCAGACTTCACACGCCTTTGAGAACATTATGGAGAACTCTCCGGCGTGCAGGTTTCCTCACGATGTTTTCCTTCACCGCTGAAGCAAGTGATATTTTAAATTTTTAAAAACGCACATAATTCCGAAAAGTTAGAGGTGCGTGCCCGGATTCGAACCGCCGACCTCTGATTAGGAGACTGACGCCCTAACCACTAGGCATTACCGCTTACTAGTTAGTACGTCCTCGTAATTTGGACTAAAAAAAAATATTTAGCTTTTTTAAATTCCAGTTAGCCCTTGACAGCAATCTCTCCTGGCGGCAAGTGATGATGCAGTCAAATAAGATAGCGGGCTACGTTGTTAGAGGTATAGTAGGTAAACTCCTAGTTTGTTTCAACGTGTTATCGTGTATATTATATCCATTTTTAATAGTTTTTGTCAAGCTTATAAAAACTTGAATTGAAATAAAATGTTTTTATTTATTTATGTGTTGATGCGCTTATCACGATGAAGATAAGCAACTTTATCATGATAAGCCTGCACTATTCTTAGATGAGTTATATAATATGTTAAAACATTTTTCGCCTCCCACTATACTCTGAACGTGGGCGGGTCAGTAATGGAAATACTGGCGGTACATGTCAAGTGAAATGTCAACTGTATATAATTATAAACAGTTCTCTTCACTTTGGGAATATTCCCGAACATATTATAAGATACCTATTCATACGACGTACTCAGATCGATTAGAATGTTCATACGCGGCGATACCTTAGAAGGGAAGGCCCGAGTCTTATGGAGATACAGTGCAACCTCGATATAACAAATCGCAGGGGAACAAGAAAATATTCGTAATATCAAGTAATTCATTGAACCGAGGTTTGTTATGTTGAGGTTAGATTGGTCTAAAATTCGTTATAAAGAGGTAAAAGAATAGTTTTATTCACCTCAATATTACGTACTTACCTTGTTATAGCGAACAACTTCCACTAATAAATGATAACACATTTTTATCAAATTACTATATGTATTTGCTAAGTATTTAAAAACAATTAGGTAGATAATAAATTTTTTTTCTTACATGAAGAGTTATATTATATAAGAGTTATACTTTATATAAAGGTTTTGAGTTGGCAAAATTCGTTAATTAGAGGTATGAATACTTTTTTTGATAGTTGAAAATTCGTTATAAAGAGGTTGTACGCAAAGAATGTTCGCAATGTAAAGGTATATTTTATATTGACTCTTATGGACAATTCAAGGGGATTACGAAGAATTTGTTAAATCGAGGAAGTCGTTATATTGAGGTACGTTATATTAAGATTGCACTGTATCTATTAAGCTTGCTCAAACTTACCTCTGCCTTTAGATATAGTTGAAACGAGACAAAGTTATGTGCCCGAAATAAATCTTTTTTTTTAATACACTACAAGTTAGCCCTTGACGGCTATCTCACCTGGTAGTAAGTGATGATGCTGTCTAGGATGGTAGCGGGCTAACATGCTAGGAGTATGTAAACCCACGCTCCTAATTGGTTTCTATGCGACACCATACTATAATAATACCGTATTAACAACGCGAGGTAAAATGACACAGTGCCATCTAGCGAGCGTCGATTGAACTACATATATATGCAGTATCATTTTGGTTTATTATCAACCTATTACCGACCCAATAAAGAGCGCGGGCAAAAATTGCTTCAATTTTTGGAACGAAGTTCCTTATCGCGCGTTGCGAAAGGGGGCTAGACGGAAAAAATTCTTACGAAAAGTTGTCACGACACTTTTTGTTATTGTAAGCCGTGCGGCGTCGCATGTTTCTCTGTCTGTCTCTCTCTCTTATAGAAAGCAAGCCAGATATTTTCATTTCTATTTGGCATTGAACAGTGTGGTGTCGCGACGTAATAATTAGAGATGGGCGGAGTAACACTTTTGCCGAGTAACGAGTACCGAGTTTTACTCGGTCCAATTTTTTCCCAACCGAGTACTCGGCCGAGTAACTCGGTTCAATCAAAATAAATATTTTTTGATTAACACTGTTGTTTTTTATTATATCTACCTAAGGCCTAATATCACCATAGTCTGTTAGATCATTGACTTCCCTGTTACATTGTAAGTGTCATCAAAAATAAAATTTCCATATTGAATTCTTGAGAGATGTGGCAAAAGTTAACTACTAATCCCTTATTATAATGTAATAGAGGTGTTAATGATCTAACAGAGATGGTGAAACTAGGCCTAAATATGTTAATTTTCATAAAGTATCTAAAAAGACTGAATAAAAATATAAACAGTATACTCGGGATTTTCGGCCGAGTTATTCGGCCTAGACACCGAGTTATTCGGCCGAGTACGAGTATCAAAAAACCCGCCGAGTTCGCCGAGTACCGAGTATAAACCGAGTACTCGGCCCATCTCTAATAATAATGAATCCTGACAGTGTTTCTGCACAAGTTCCGGATATTGCTGATAGAATACAAAATTGAACCTACTGATTAAGTTTATATAACATTATATTTGTTAATAATACAAAAAATATTATTATAACTTAAATAAAATAAAATTTTATTACAATTCCTTCACTAATTAATCGAAAGGAACTTCGTTCCATCCGGGTGTCCCTTGACACCTCTCAAGTTGTTTTTATTTTTTTATCTACTACTAGTTAACCCTTGACGGCAATCTCACCTGATGGTAAGTTATGATGCAGTCTAAGATGGTAGCGGGCTAACATGTTAAGAATATGTAAACCCACGCTTCTAATTGGTTTCTATGCGACACCGTGCCGGAACGCCAAATCGCTTAGCGACACGTCTTTGTCGGTAGAATGATAACTAGCCACGGCCGAAGCCTCCCACCAGACCAGACTCGAGCCGGGAATCGAACCCAGGACCTCCAACTTTATAATGTGACTGCGCACGCACTGCGCCACGGAGGTCGTCAAAAATCTGTCTTGTTTTAACACCAACTTTGGGTTAGCTGAGTCAAAGTACGCTCTATAGATTCAGCGTTAGAGTACGTTTTTTTTTTGTTTTTTTTTTTTTGCTAGAAATGCATTTATGCATCCCGCCCGGTGCGAGCTCCAGGCGGGTATGTGGGACTCGCCGGCCACCAAATTAGCGGCCAGAATACACACTAAAACCCAGCGGAGCCTTCCGCGTCCCAGGTGGGGAGCCAAAGGATAGCGGTAACATGCACTTTGACAACGTTAGAGTACCTAAGTAAGCTAAGTAAGCTAGTAGAGTAAGCTAGTAAGTAAGTAAGCTAAGTAGAGTTAAGCGTATTATTTTAATTTAACGAGGGCAACACCGCGTAGCACCGCTTGTGATATGTAGAATTTGTTTCAAAATATCCTTATTCCTTACAAATTAGTATTCATCCGTCGTATTGGGTAGAATTGGTGGAATTTATTCCCGCAGCGCTGTCACGTACCGCCTCGCCCCTCTATTAAAACGACAAATGGAATTTGATGAAATTTCCACAGTAAATTATTTTCCTTTCGACAGTAAAGTGTTAACTTTTAAATAAGTACCTAACTTATATACTCGTATATACTATACAAAGATGAAGCTGTGATAGCCCAGTGGTTAGGACGTCCGCCTCCTAATCAGAGGTCGGGGGTTCGACCTCTGATTAGGAGACGCACGCACACCTATAACTCGGCGGAGTTATGTGTGTTTTGAAGCAATTAAAATATCACTTGCTTCAACGGTGAAGGAAAACATCGAGAGGAAACCTGCATACCTGAGTTCTCCATAATGTTCTAAAAGGCCTGTGAAGTCTGCCAATCTGCGCATGGCCAGTGTGGTGGACTATGGCCAAACCCTTCTCATATTATAAGGAGACCCGTGCTCTGTAAGCAGGAGTGGTGAGCAAGGGGTTGATCATGATGACGATATACTATACGCAGACATTTGGAAGAAGGAAGACCAGTAAAGAAATCGTTGGCCCTATATCGAGATCCTTGGTAGGCCTAGGGTGTGATGCAATGAGTGTAGATGTCGTGTTTGTTCTAGAAAGTGTACTGATGTACATTCATTGAAGGAACTTCCGGGACCGAGAAAAATGGAAAACATCCTACAGGTAGTAGTGGAATTTGCAGCAGTTATTGTGAGAACGAGGTACAACATATCGTACGAGTATGTTGACAAGGTAGATGCATACCCTGTGAACTTTTGTGGAGTTGTTTTGGGTCTAATTTCTTAACGATTTAAATTCGTTGCAAATGATGTTAAACAATGTATTTTTAATTAATTGTGTTTGTTTAAAATAGAGAAAATGATGAAGTGAATAAATAAAAATGCACCAAAAATTCTTGGACACTGGAGTCTTAACCACTAGGCTATCACCCTTAACTGCAAGTTTAAATTACATTTTATATACAATATTTATGTCTGTGGTGTTTGACTTGATGTCAATATCTTTGAAGGAGGGCAACAAAATTTAAATGGCAACACTCCCACATATAGTTCTGTCTCACAGACGGCACGCCAACCGTTCGTCTACTTGCTTATGTGTAAACGCTCGACTGATGCACGTGACGCGTCGAAAGAAATATAATTATATATAAGCCAATCGTAAGCCAATGCTTGCAATTTTCCGAAAAGATTAATACCACTATGACTCTGTAAATATTTGTTTTTGTCTCTTGTCTGTTTTTTTTTTTGTTTTTTTTTTTTTTTTTTTGTTTTTAGTGTATATTTGTTTTGTTTAGACTTATAATGTTATTATGTGTAATCATTTAATTAGTGTTATTGGATTGGTCCGTTCTAATTAAATTAAAATTAAAATAATAATAAAAATAAAGAATATAATACCGTATTAACAACGCGAGGTAAAATGACACAGTGCCATCTAGCGAGCGTCGATTGAACTACATATATATATGCAGTATCATTTTGGTTCATTATCAACCTATTACAAATCCAATAAAGAGCGCGCGCAAAAATGGCTTCAATTAAATTTTTATTTTATCCACTACTAGTTAACCCTTGACGGCAATCTCACCTGATGGTAAGTGACGATGCAGTCTATGATGGGAGCGGACTAACCTGTTAGGGGTATGGTAAACCCATACTCCTAATTGGTTTGTACACGACATCGTGCCGAGCGCTAAATCGACACGTCCTTGTCAGTAGGGTGGTAACTAGCCACGGCTGAAGTCTCCCACCAGACTAGAATCGAGCCGGGAATCGAACCCAGGACCTCCAACTTTACGATGCGACAGAGCGCGCTGCGCCACCGAGGTCGTCAAAAATTGAAAATTGTTTCATAAAAAGACAAGAAAATAATGGAATGGCCGACAAATTCATATTGAAATTTGGGTACGACGTCCGTCGGGCAGTGCGTAAGTCATAAATGTTTATGGCATTTATACCGCTCGCCCGATAACTTAAAACGTCAATCAATAATCCGGCGAACAAGTTATAAAACAGCGCGCATGTGCGGGCCGCGCTCACTTCTCGAAGCTTTCTTTACTTCAAGGAAAAGATCATTATTATAATTGTTATCCTACACGAGGATGTTGTTATCACGCAGAGATCGGGGATGGATTGTCGTGAATTTACGCATACAAATAGATAAATGTGTATGTAAAAAATAGATGTACTTTGTTAGAACGACTTGAATAAAGATTATTTTTACTACCCACTATGGATTCTGTGATAACAAGTTTTTTAACCAGGATAAATATATAGTTCTGCTGGAATATAATTAAAAAGCAATTATATATAATAATAGTAATTTATTTCTGGCAATCTCAAACTTCAACATAAAAGCCACTTGGCTGTACAATTTTACAACATAAATACCTATTTTTTCATATCATTATCCCATGTTGAGAAGACACTGTGTTCTGTAGTGGTTTGCTAATGAGTTACTAATGATGATGATGATGATAATGATGATAGTGATGAATACCTACCAATCCCCATTCCAACTAGTTTCCTTAACAGAAGATTATTATAAGGTATTAAGATTAGACTTATGTTACCGGTTCCAAAATATTTTTCCATGACAATACGAAACACCATTATCCCTTTAAGTCTCATGCACAGGAAGCGGCCGGAGTTGATCGATGGGGATTTAGCTCGAGACCCCTTTAAAGATTGCCAGCCGTGGCGGATGGAATAGGGGTGCGGCGTTTGAGGGGAAATTACTTTAAATACGGCATTATTCAAACGTTTTTGTTTTTAACGACTTTGTATTTAACTAAGCATTTGTTTGGAACTAGCGGTTGTACGCGGATTCGACGGTAAAAAAACAAAAATTAACTTCAATAATTTTATTAAAATACGCTTTTGATTTACAAAAAATTGCGGAATTGACAAAGTCAAGATCTAACCACCACCCCTCAGGTATTGTCGTGAGGCGCGTCCAATGGTCCTGGCGCGCCTTTGACGGAGTTCGGGGGTCATCATAGGCCCCATGTGGTTGATGATGATGATGATGATGTAAGCTCTGCCTCGACGGACGCCGCTGGCTGGGCCGCGGTCGAGTGCATCAGTGTTCCCGTGACCCAGCCACCAGGCGACGCGAAGGAGCATCGCTGGGTTTTAGTGGGTATTCTGGTCGCCAGCCTGGCCGCCGGGGAGTCCCACATACCCTGTCGGAAGCGGCGCAGTCTTGCCTACCTCGCCTCCGGAGGGGATGCGTAAAAGCATTTCCCAGCGTTAAAAAAAACCCTTCAAGTATGTATATGGATTCAGAAAATATTTCAACGCTGATTTTCAGTTTGCTACTTTGTCAAAAGTTGGAATCACTGGCACAAGGTTGCTTGTCCATCGGAATTCTACAGGATATCATTACAAAGAACCTTTTTTCTAGACTAGGTATCTCTCGTGACATTAAGTAGGTTATGCGAAGGAATGCAAAAATACCTAATTTTGTTTTAATAAAAAAAGTAGAATACAAACACTATTTGAAAATAGAAAACGTTTAAACGTTTATATTTAGAACAAAAAAAAAGTAGAATACAAACACTATTTGAAAATAGAAAACGTTTAAACGTTTATATTTAGAACAAAAAAAAAGTAGAATACAAACACTATTTGAAAATAGAAAACATTTATTTACAGAACAACAGATAAGATATATAGAGTAACTTACTATTTCATACTTAATGACAACATTTTAAAATTAAACAATCACTATATACATAAAAAGGTTCTGACTCAGCTAAATTTACTTCAATTACAATTTTATTACATAAGTAACCCACTTCTTCTTATCATAAAAAAAAATTGCCAGTGGGTTGCCATGCCATGTGTAATAATTTGGAAATCAAAAATCTAACTTTTCATGTAAGTTGCGATTCAATGTATCTTTCTTTTTTCTAACAGAAAATCTCTAAACGGATTTCGTTTAATTAGGATAATGGTTTCCCCATTCAGTTGCTAAGTATCGCTAGGGTGCACTTGTTAGGGGTAGGAGATATTTTTGCCCCTCTGACGTATCATAGGCTGTAGAATCCCATTTTAGGTTATTGGCGAGTCTTTGAAAGAGGTTCTTATGTCACAGACAAAGTCATTTGAAAAGAGAGAACAAAGAAAAAACGTATAACACTTATCACTAAACGATTCAGAGCTATAGTAATCTGTGACACATTTGACCTTTAATGTAAACATAGTCAAGTTGTCATCGCTTATTTACTAGCTGTTGCCCGCGACTTCGTCTGCGTAGAATTGCTGATTTCCCGTGAGATTGAGGTTTCCCTGCTTCAGAAAGTAAGCTACAGGCAAGTGTCAAATTTCCTTAAGATAAGTACATTAGTTTACACGTTGGATGGCTACAAACAGACAATGAAAAATTTACTATTACTATTCTTTTTCCCCTTAAAGAAACCTATTTTTGAAATTTCAAGCTTGTAGACTTAATAACAAAGAAATTCAGCAAAAACTATCATCCCCTATTTTACCACCCTTAAAAGGTAATATTCAAAAAAAAAAATCATGTATATATTTTTTTTCATATTATTAATCATAATGCGAATTTTTGTGTCTCTAAACCCAAAAACAAAGGAATTTCATACAAACTTCCAACCCCTATTTTACCCCCTTAGGGGTGGAATTTCCAAATACCCTTTCTTAGCTGACATCTCTTAACTATCAACTACATACTTGCTAAATTATAGCTTTATACGTACAATAGTTTTTGAGATCTCGTGTTTAATCAGTATGTATGTAAGTCAGTATTTAAGTATGTAAGTGTCCTTTCGCTTTTATATATATAGATGACATCTTAGGACAGTTATTACTCTACAATGAACACACAAATTAGATTAATTTGCGTAAAGTTGGCAAATCTCCACAATGCAATTGTTAATTAAATTAAATTAAATTAAATGAATTAAAAATTAAATAAAATAAACTTTATTTTCAAACAGTCTAATTACCATTATTGAAGGTTTTTATTATTATTAATACCATCAATCTTTGTGCACCACACCATACAGATCTTCAAGAATGCCTTCTCAACTCACTTCTCAAGCACATACCGCCGATGTTTACTACACAGCGATCCCTTGCTCGAAAAACAAAGCGAAACGCGTTGAAAGGGCAGTTTATAAAATCTTTATAGTGTGGAATAATCTATACAAATAAATAAAATTGGAGTGTCTGTTTGTAATATTGAAATAACCGTATTTTACTACATGCATATGAATATGTATACGGTACATACACCATAATAACATTTTTTTAAATTTTTGTCTGTCTGTTTGTCTGTTTGTTCCGGCTAATCTCTGAAATGGCTGGACCGATTTTTACGGGACTTTTACTGGTAGGTAGCTGATATAATAAGGAGTAACTTAGGCTACTTTTATTTTATAAGAATAAAGTAATGTTGCAATGTCCAAGTACTGTAATAATTTCAAGGTCGTCTGTCATAGTTTAGTAATCCATTGCTTCGTGATTGGAAGACAAACAAACACACTTTCACACACTAACTCAACGCAGACGAAGTCGCGGGTACCAGCTAGTAATAAATATAAAGATCGACGATATTATAAAGTACACGCAGATTTGCCTATTTCACGCGGATAACAACAAACTAAGTTGACGTTAATTGTATACCATGGACTACCGAAAAGTAACTCCTGCTTCAGTAAGTTTGTTGTGGGCTTCTTCTTAGAGCAGGTCGCGTTTGGAACCCTCATAGCTTTAGTTTTAAGTTTACGAATGTAGTTATCACCATCAACTCACTGCTATGTAAATTATTGACGTGTCATAAGTGCCTTTTAAAGGACCATCTGAATAAATATTATGATCGATTGATTGATAATAGTTTTTATTCCTATATAATTCATTCATGTAACAATAAAGATTTTCATTAAAATTGATGCTGTAATACCCTTCGATTACAATAAAACCTACCTTCTTTTCTAAGAATCAAACACGTTACATCGACTTTTGTAATCGCTTCGCTGAATGGCGTATAGCGTTGTAAACAGTTATTCAATAAGAGAGAAAGTGAGACACCGTTTCCCCTTAAGAACCCTGCGAAAATCTGAGCGTGTAAAAAATAACAGCACCGAATTCACCGCGGTCCAGCGCGCGTCATCCTAACCGAATCCCACTGAATTTATCCCACCCTCCGGATTTATCACTCGCCGGCAGGGGTGCCAAGCGAATCCATTATCATAATTACACGAGCACTTGATAGACGAAACGAAACAAAGGAAAGGCGGGGTGCCATACACTTTTTTGGTACGTCGAATGTGGTCCTTATCAACGTGGCTTGCGGTTGAGAACTGGAAATCGTCACGTAAGGAAAAAGCGCTATGCATCCACCGGGCATAATGTTTTGACTAAAATTGCGCATTTTTAAATCGATCAGTAAAAACTATTTGAATTCTGACTATTTGCATTTTGAAACATATACCTTTTTTATCCACTACAAGTTAATCCTTGACGGCAATCTCACTTGATGGTAAGTGATGATGCAGTCTAAGATGGTAGTGGGCTAACCTGTTAGGGGTATGGTCAACCCATACTCCTAACAGGTTAAGTTTGTTGTAAGCTTGTTCTTATACCGAGGCGCGTTTGGAGCCCTCATAGCTTTTGTTTTTGAGATAACAAATGGTTTCATTAACATCTTCTCGAATTAAAACAATGAAATAGATATTAAATGATATCGCATGTTTTTATTCTATATCCTTGTGTAGGTTTTACATTTAGCTGAAAATTGTTTTCAACAAGTAACCCACTTGTGTTTTATTAGTGATTGTTGTACTCGATACAAGGCGTAGTTTTTATGTATAATTATATTATATTGATATAGCATCGATATATGTAATGTCCTTTTAATATTATAAACTAGCTGTTGCCGGCGACTTCGTGTCCGTGAACTCACTATAAAAAAAACTAAAATCTCGTCAAAATACATTCCATAGATTAGAACCTTAGACAAACTAAATAGACAAACAATTTAAACTACTATTTAGGTTATGCTAAAAAACTTCGTATTCGGCGGGCGCGGTTGTTTCACGCTTTTCTTGAATTAATGTTTGTTGGCTAATTTTGAAAAGGATTGGTGTTGGTCGTGTTGTTGACATCATAGTTTTGGTGTCGATTAGGGTAGGGTAGTGGCTAGTTATTTAAATGGTTAACAGGTATTAATTTGGGAAAGTATTAGGGAGCCGCATCCGCCGAGTGCGAAGTTTTCCGCCATTTTTCCCTAATTTCAATTTTCCATTATTAAAACTTGACATTGGCTAATCTGTGTAAAGCCATAACAAGAGAGAAAAGAAAAGGTTATGCTATCATTCAAACAATCATCTGAGCTTAATAAGAGGCAGTTATATCAAAATCACAGACAGATACTTGGATATCATTCTTTGTACAGAGTACAAAAGATCTGTTGATCGCACGAAAACCGGGAGAAGATGAAGCAATCGTATTGTTGCATTATGCCTGCCAAGTCGGCAGGTTGGTCTCCTCATTGATTTAGAGGTTTGTCTGTGTAGGGAACCAAGAGTATCCAAGCCAATGAGAAAAACCAACTAATAAAATACGCTAGACTTATGAAATATGTAACCGTGTAAAAATCTAAGTTTTATTTTAAATTATATATGTATTTCTAACAATTGTCTAATTAATCATTAAATAAATAATCTACATAAAAAAAAAAAAATTAGGACCGTGTAAAAAACTACACAATGTATGACATATATTTAAGAAAATCTTTTGTAATAACAAAAAATGCGATAGTTTTTTTTACGCAGTGCCCGGTAAAACCCACTGTGGTTTTTGTGTCACTAAAAGAAGCAAAAATAACATACATTATATAAGTTTAATATATTTTTGGCTTAAAGATTTTGGCCCGAAATAGATATAGGCTACTTTTTGTACCAGACAAATGTGGGGTTTCCGTGACATGGATCTAATGCTTAATTCTTTATTACGTACAGAGCTGCGGGAGGATCTCAACTTCTTGATAAAAAAAACAAAGGCTATAATGAATAACTTTATTGAGTGAAAGTGGGCACGAGTAAGAGTAAAAACGTAGATAAATACGCCAATTAAATTGACACCGTTCTTCCAAAAATATCACTCAACTTATCACAACGTCCTCGTGGCGTCCATTGTTATTTGTTATTCCTATTTTTGCGTGGACCAATCACTTGCCACCGCTTTGGCGAGAACCGAAACGTGGCAGCACGACTTAATGACAACAATAATAGTATTCTAGTCAAGTTTTATACTCTTTTGTACGTATACATACGTAGATTACTAACATTTTAACCCTTACAAACAACTTATAAAATATATGTCTTAATTAATAAATACATCATAATGTATGTCGGCGCGAAGATGTTATTAACTTTATTCAGCGGCGCCAAAAACCTCAAGAATTCAATAATTACCCACATTTTAACTATTGATGATTTTGCTAACACAATTTAGACAGTAACAATCAATTTGGTACAAGCATGTTTTGTGCTATAAATACGGGCGGTCGATGCCTTTCGCGGATTCTCTCGCTCGAGACGTCGGTCTGTTCGGACCTTTTAGTTATTATCGCAATAAAAGTGTAAATCGGCAAGTTGTGGTTTTAATTACTACGAGCGATAGTAAACAAAATCGTGACGTCAGCAATGCTGATGTCACCCTTACAAAAAAATAACTCGGATGCCCTTGACTCGACATGTATATATACTAATGTCTGTGACACAGTTTTTCAACTAATACAGATGTTATCGTTCATTAAATTTAAGATTTCTCTGTAAATTTGAGACGCAATTAAGAATTTTTTCATATATACTCGTAGCTTCTTAGAATCCCGGCGATAACATCAGTCGGAAAAAATCATGGTATCTGCGAGCTCTGTGACGTGCATTAACTCCTACAGTAGGTACATGAATAAATTACATATGGATGTATTGTTTCTCCTAAAGAGATACAAACATAATTATACAATATTTTATATTACAAATGTATTTTTGAGCGTAAATAAACCAACACACGAAGGGGTAAAGTTATTACGTCCAATCCTAATCAAAGCTGAGGTGAGATAGCTTCAAATTAACTATACTATAACTAAACTTTCAATATAGTTCATAGGTGTGCAAGTAGATAAAGTCCAAAAGCAGATACTAGTCTAATTGACGTTCTAGAGGAAGATTTTGTGTGGTGTTATATTATACAAATCTCCCGGTTCTCGGCGGAATATAGCAAATTATACTTGCTGTTTATTGTTAATCATGGACTTCCGCAAAGTAACGCCTGCTTCTATTCATTACTAGTCTAAGTCTTTGCGAACGACGTCGCGGGTAGAAGAAGGGTATCTCGTGGAGGGTCTGCCTCAGCGGACGCTGCTGGTTGGGTTGCGGTCGAGTGCAAGAGTGTTCCCGTGACCCAGCCACCAGGCGAAGCGAAGGAGCATCGCTGGGTTTCAGTGGGTATCTGGTCGCCAGGCTGGCCGCCGGGAGTCTCACATACCCCGTCGGAAGCGGCGCAGTCTTGCCTGCTTCTCTTACGGATGATTCATGCGTAAACGCATTTCCCAGCGTGAAAAAACAAAGAAGAAAGTGGCCGCATGTGAACCTGTGTGCCTTTCACAACGTTTTATTTGTTATCTTCTCGTCCAAATAACGCCAGCAACGGTACTACTATTGTGTATAAACGCAATATTAGAGCAAAGTTGCCATGGCGTGCTCAGTGAAGAGGACGGAGGGCTCGAACAATGGGAGGGTTGTCCGACGCCGCACTCGATCACGCCGGGCCGCTGACTGCCACAGCGCTGAGGATGGGACGCTGACACGGCAAAGATTTTTTCTCTCAGAAAACCGAAAGTTTGGAGGGATGTTTGTTACTCAATCACGGCATAACGGTTGAACGACCTGAAGGATATTAAATTCAAATTCAAAATAATCTTTATTCAAATAGTCCTTAAAAAGGCACTTTTGACGCGTCAATAATTTACATAGTTATTTGATGGTGATAACTACATTCGTAAACTTAAAACTAAAGGTATGAGGGTTCCAAACGCGCCCCGGTCTAAGAAGAAGCCCACAACAAACTTGGCCCGGGTTTATGCACAGAGATAGACTATAGTCTGGAATAGTATTAGGTCAATGGCAACTTTTTAACATGGAGAAATGTCCGGTTCCCTTGGATCTTTATTTAGATCAGGTCGTCGGTTCTTATATCATATTGCATTATTTTTATACAACTATAGTTAGCCCTTGACGGCATCTCACCTGATGGTAAGTGATCATGTGGCTTAAGATGGTAGCGGGCTAATCTGTTCACAGATGGTGATACTAGCCAACTAAAAACTAAAGTTTGGAGTATTCTAATTCAATCGATGCTGTTCTATAGGCAGTGCATAGTTGACCGGGTCATAAAAAGAAGATGATATTGTATTTATTATTTCAGAGTTAGGGCTTCGACAGGAGCAGTGTTCGGCCGATAATGACAGACACTTAATAGTTCAAGTAACATAAACCGCTGCTGTAACACAGTAGTTACCCGGCCGTAAACTGAGTGTTATAAACTCACGGCGACGGAGTGCTTTACTAAGATTATGGGATTAGTGCCCCCCCCCCTCCCCTCCCCCACGCGCCGTCTCCCCTCCGGAAGCTGGCGGAACGCCGCGTAGCGCCGGGGAAATATTATCGCTATATTGGAAAAACATAGTTTGTTATTAAATGCGGGATTATCGCTCGATAGTTTGAAGTTTAAAACAATTGATGGCGTTCCCACACAAGTTGAACATTGATGAGAAAATGTCGTAAAACTTTTGCTTATATAAAATGCAGATAGTTTTCATGTATGTTTTTTATCCTCTACAAGTAAGCCCTTGACGGCAATCTCATCTGATGGTAAATGATAATGAAGTCTAGGATGGTAGCGGGCTAACCTGTTAGAGGTATGGTAAACCCATGCTCCTAATTGGTTTGGATCGCTAAATCGCTTGGCAACATGTCTTTGGTACGGTAAAGTACCAATAGGGTGGTAACTAGCCACGGCCGAAGCCTTCCACCAGACCAGACTTGAGCCGGGAATCGAACAGAGGCCGTCACGCTGTTAAAACGCTGTGCATCTCAGATGCACCAGGTTTTTTGGTATACTCATTGTAGAAGTCTTCAAATTCTCAGACCACTTAAAAGGATCAAAGTCTTTTGACAAATCCGTAAAGCAGTACAAATTGACGTCTTCATTTCTAGTCACCACCCTACCGACAAAGACGTTTGACGGATACAATTAACTTAAAATTTATTTTATTTCGATTTAGCGTTCCGGCACGATGTTACTTAGAAACCAATTAGGATTTTTGACGACCTCCGTGGCGCAGCGCGTTCGCTGTTGCATTTTAAAAACGGAGGTCCTGGGTTCGATTCCCGGCTCGAGTCTGGTCTGGTAGGAGGCTTCGGCCGTGGCTGGTTACCACCCTACCGACAAAGACATGTCGCCAAGCGATTTAGCGTTCCGGCACGATGTCGTGTACAAACCAATTAGAAGTATGAGTTTACCATACCCCTGACATGTTAGCCCGCTACCATCTTAGACCGCATCATCACTTACCATCAGGTGAGATGCAGTCAAGGGCTAACTTGTGGCGAATAAAAAAAAAATAGGACTATGGGTGTACATATAACAGGTTAGCCCGCTACCATAGACTAGACTGCATCATTTGTATGAAAAAAAAAACTCACTATATAAAAAAAAGGCTTGATTGCTTGACTATATATAAAACGTATATGCATTTATATGTGTTCTTGTTTTATATGTGTTTATCTGTGGTTTTGCCAACCGTGTATGTAAGTCATTGTGAACTGGTACTTGCGTTGGTTATCTAATTCATACAATCACTGGTTGCGACGTCGTCGTCCATTTCTTTGTTTCGTCTCGGATCTCGTGGCTAGAGATCTTGCGGCGTGATATGTGATGGGAATTCGAAGGTGATTCAGATTCCGACAACTCGAAACGACTCTAAAACTCTCATAAGACTTAAGTTTCGTAATACCTTGTATTGCAGTAGAATAGTTGTATGTTTTAGTTTTAAATTTAAAAACAAGGAAATCGCTTATGAATGAATGATTGAATACAGATTTATTGTACACCACAGATGAAGTTGTGATAGCCTAGTGGTTAGGACGTCAGCCTCCTAATCAGAGGTCGGGGGTTCGAGCCCGGGCACGCACTTCTAACTTTTCGGAGTTATGTGCGTTTTTTTCAAGCAACTAAAATATCACTAGCGTCAACGGTGAAGGAAAACATCGTGAGGAAACCTTCACGTCTGAGAGTTCTCCATAAGCTTCTCAAAGACGTGTGAAGTCTGCCAATCCGCACATGGCCAGTGTGGACTATGGCCGACCCCTTCTTATATTGAGAGGATACTCTTGCTCTGAGTGAGTCGATAATGGGTTGATCATAATGACACAAAAGATTATTAATTAAAATAAATTGTACCAAGCTATAAATAGCCAAAACCATCCGTCAACATTTCGCTGTGACACCCTCATCGCGAAGTCGACGATTCCTTGACCTCTCCCTTACAAGAGTGAAACCACACGTCGTTAGCGTTATTCAGACTTCAAAGCTTTGTTGAACAGGGAAAGTATGGGAATGAGTGTATTTAACATTTTTTCGGGGTCACATCTTTAAACCTTCACTTTTCATACTTTTTATCACAGTACTTTATAACTTATTGTAACAGGCAAAGCGAAGTTAAAGTGGCAATGGGCGGGGTACGTAGCTCCGAGTACTTTAACGTTGGGGTTCCAAGGTGCTGGAATGGCGACCCCACACCGGTAAACGTAGCGTTAGTCGACCCCCAACTAGGTGGACAGGCGACAACGGACGAGTCGCAGGGAGCTGCTGGAAACAAACTGCCCAAGACCGTGGAAATTGATACTCCCTACAAGCAAGGAAATAACAAGACCTATGTCCAGTAATGGACTTCTATCGGTTGATAATGTGACAGGCAATGCAGACGGTAAAAGACCGAGAGGCCGCTCACCAACCAGATGGACAGACCAGCTGTGGGACTCTGAGTGCAAATTTCACTATCCTATAGAAGCCGGTTTAAACAATTAATCCGTACGTGGTTGCGAAGACACCAGGACCACGATCTTCAGTAATGAAGAAAAAACTGGAGAGAGATAATTTATATACACACTACAAGTTAGCCCTTGACGGCTATCTCACCTGGTGGTAAGTGATGATGCAGTCCTAATTGGTTTCTACGCGACACCGTGCCGGAACGTTTAATGGCTTTGTGACACGTTTTTGTCGGCAGGGTGGTAACTAGCCACTACGGAAGCCTCCCACCAGACCAGACGCGATCTGGGAATCGAACCCAGGGCCTCTAACTTTATAATAAGCGACTTTGTGCGCGTTTTTTATCCCGTGCGAACTAATCCTACGGCCTTTAATAGGATGCAAGCTGTGCGTGCATTTTTTTAATAATCTGTAGAGTATTTAAGGTGTGGAAGCTTAAAAACAAATGAACACACATATTTTAGTATATTATCACGTAATAGTCCTTTTCATACAAAGGATAAAAGAGGCACTTTAAAAAAGAGAAATAGTTCGTCATTAATATAACTTCTTTACCGTGACATTTGTTTCAATGAAATATAGATAGCAAATGATTTCATAAATATAAGGTGCCTACCCAAACTTGATAACCTTTACCTAGATCTGAGGTTGCAATATATTATGTCATATGCGAAGCGAGGTGGAGTTAACTTGGGCCTATTAATTTTTTACACTTACACACACTTATCTTTATCTGACTGTCTGAGCTCATATATTCTGAATAAGGATCTTCATTATTATGATGTGAATACACTCGAGATCTTGAAAAAAAATCGCATTAAAATTAGTATATCCGTTACATCAACCGGGGTAAATCATATAAGAAGGTTGAAAGTATAAACTTTGAATTATATTTAGGTCAAAACACAATTTTTATTATATCATCATCATCATCATGATCAACCCATTACCGGCTCACTACAGAGCACGGGTCTCCTCTCAATATGAGAAGGGTGTGGCTATAGTCCACCACGCTGGCCATGTGCGGATTGGTAGACTTTACATGTCTTTGAGAACTCTCAGGCGTGCAGGTTTCCTCACGATGTTTTCCTTCGCCGTTGAAGTAAGTGATATTTTTTAATTTTTAAAAACGCACATAACTCCGAAAAGTTAGAGGTGCGTGCCCAGATTCGAACCGCCGACCTCTGATTAGGAGGTTGACGCCCTAACCACTAGGCTATTACCGCTTTTATTATATACCGACATTTAATTTCGAAGAAGTTTGCTATGTCAAACTTTAGCTATATATAAAATTAAAGCCAATTTGGTTCAGTAGTTACGACGTGCATGAGTGACAAACATACGCACTTAATACAAACTTTCAATTATTGAAAATATTAATTATTATGCTGTGAAAGGGAATGGGAACAGAAAAAAGACATGGGATAATCTTCAAAGACAAATGTTGCTTATACCACGATTTGGTAAAACACTCAATCGATGTGGAAGAATGGTGATCATCAATGTGGTTCGGTTCTTACAATAACTTGGATTTCCTATCTCCTGTGCAATACCTTAGAAAAATAATGTAAAATAAAATGAAATACTGTACCACTAATTCGAGTTTCATGGCAAACGAAATGTGATGACTTACTCTTGCATAACATTTGCAACTACCGTCCGTGTACAGAATTTTCTACTTTAAATCAAGGTATATTAGGTCCATTTTGCTCTGTCGCCATGGTATCAAAACTCAAAGAAACTTCGACATTAGCCTTCGAGATATGCAAACATGTACCACGGAGTAAGCAAGTACGTAATTTTCGTTTTATTAGAATTTGACATTCCTAATCGTTCAGTTGTTTTCTAATATTTGATATTAATACACTCATAAGTATAGCATCCAAATAAAAGCCTCTTTGATAGAACCAAAAGCCCGTCAACAACTTAACTCTCAGGCCCAATGGGTGTCCCACAGGGCGCAATTTTGGGTCCCATATATAATGTACAACACCATGTTGGTAACATTTGTGACATTGTACTTTTTGCAGACGATACAACTCTGCCATATTTCTTAGTGATGATTCCCGATGAGATTTTACGTGATAGATCAAATGAACTTCAGATCGTTGATTAAATTAAGGAGCACCATTATTATCGACAAGAAAGAGTGAGAAAAGGACAGCACTACTAAATTCAATCTGCTATCTGAAGATTTTGGATTAGATTGATTATTAACATCAGGTGGTAATGGCTGGCTTCCTCCGGTGACACTGTTACTTGTTTACGAGCCTGATGGTGGTCGCCTCAATCTGCCACGATTATCAATGTTATTTTTTTTTAATCCCCTTTAGGAAAGCAACCCACGATGATGAAATTGAGTTAGCTTAGTTGTCTCTTACTTTATTTTATGGAGGCTTAATGTGTCGTTTACAAGAAAACTTGCTCTAAGGCTACAGATTGCAGACAATACGAATCTCGACAAACGTCAAAGTATTTTGGACTATAGTCGCTTGCTATGCTGCTGATTTATTTTTACAAACGACTCTATGATTTCAAACGTGCATATTTCACGCTAAGAGTGGGTACTTATGAAACCTAAGGATATAGACACTGGGAAAGACGTCGAAGTCATGCGCCACCTAAACGATTCACACGTCAAACATTTGGTCAAACACCACGTGTAATTAGGCCAGAGTATCCTTTCGGGAATAGGGATAGAATTCTAGGAGCTCAAGTTCGAATAAATAGATAAGTAAAGTCGACTTACCCGCGTTCAGGACGAGCAGTATCGCACAGAAGAGCGGCAGCGCGCCGCGCGGGGGCGGCGCCCTACTCCCCATTGGCCGACCGCCGGGGGCGGAATGCGATATAATAATATACAACACCTCCGACAAAACCTCCTTGCTACTAAACTATGTTTGCCCGGCTCTGGTCCTTTTATTTCTTGAATAGAAACCTCCTCGCTTCGAAACTCCGATGTGAACTTTTCTGAATTCAAATTTAATAACTTAATCCTCTTTGCTTATCTGTTTTTCTATATTCCAAATTTTTCGCTTTCCTCCTCGGCTAGGAACTCTGGACACGAATCGTTGCAGCACTTGTTTTTTTTTCTGGTTCTATGTTCCGTAATAACAAAGTTCGAATGTTTCACATTTTAGTTGGCCGAATTTTATTGTTGATGTTGTGTGGACACACACAGCTTTTTCAACACTTTTCGTTTAGTATTCCATAGTTTTTAGTGTAAATAGTTTTTATTATTTGTGAACGCGAGTTTGTTTTCGCGTTCGCTCCGACCCGGTCGGTTGCGCGCACTGATCACTTTCTCTTTTTTACATCGTTAGATCACAGAGACCTTTCACTTGCTCACCGGTTAACTTGTCACTCAATTTTAATATTTATATTTATTTTTATTATTATTGTCGACATTTTCAGAAACAGTCTCAAAATTATACTTAACAATATAATTTTTTTTAATTGATTTATTGTGAGTTTAGGCTGTGAAAATAAATGATTTTTTTTTCTTAGTGTCGAGTTATCCTTTATTGTTATTACGTAAGAAGTTTTTGCTTGTATTAAAAAGAATACAAGATAATGCTAATTACGCACAAAAAATTTCAAAGGGAAGCTTTTTTGTATTCTTTTTTTGTATTTTAAAAACCTCTTACGTAATAAATGCAACTAAATTCAAAGGATAATTTTTCTGTAACGATTTGGGGCACAACGTTTATTTATTAGTTCACTTGTTCACGTCAATGCTAACAGACATAAAGCCTTGCAATAAACGTTACTGATTCTCCAATACAACCGTTTTGCAACTCCGGATGACTCGAGACCAGTACTAGGTCCGCAAGTATGTATGTACCTATGGAGTGTTATTCTTCTCAAACCTGTAATTTTTCCAGGTTTCTTATATTTTTTCAAATTCAAATAATCTTTATTCAAATAGTCCTTTAAAAGGCACTTTTGACTCGACAATAATTTGCATAGTAGTGATTTGATGGTGATAAATATATTCGTAAAGTTAAAACTAAAGCTATGAGGGTTCCAAACGCGCCCCGGTCTAAGAAAAAGCCCGCAACAAACTTAGCCGGAGTTTTTTTCGTTATCACCATCTCACATAATCAATATTAAATAGTACCTATGGAGATAGAGCAATTCACACCAAGCTTTTTTATCGTTTATATAATCCTTAAAATCGTAATATGATTTCGCTATATAAGCTTTCGTTTTATAAAAACTTTGAACTTATTGAATAGATAAATAATACCCGATGATGATAAATATTTAGTTTCATATGAATATCTATAATATTAATATGAATGTTTCATTTAGAAAATTTAGAAGCCTGAATAAATTACTGGCGGTAAATATGAACTAAATAGCTATGTATTATAAGTGTAAAGTGAGTGAACGAAGAATGAAAATGAATGAGATGATTTACACAGCCGATTGAATTAAATACATTCATAACATTTTTTTTTTTGTAGTACGAAACATTGTTTGACTCCATTTCTTAACTCGTCTCATTATGTAAACTATTTAGTTTATAGAATGTTTTTTTTTAAACAATAAAATATTAAAAAAAAAAAAACTATTTCGGTTTTTATAAAGAAATTTACAATCAGAAATTACGCAAAGGTTGTTTACGTAAGACAAGTAAAGAAATAATTAGCATAGACTTTAAATGCCGTTGCCGTACCGCGCGATGGTAGTAGGTACATAGAATCTGATAAGGATGTTTCTACACTACTCTTTAGAATTACATTCTCAACGTAATGAGATAATTATTTTCCCTCCGCATTACATGCTTTTACCATGCCAGCCATATAATTATCTATCTTTAAATTAAAACTGCTCGAACTGCTTGAGCCACAGAAAACTTGAATCCAGGGCCGAAAAAAAAAATATTGCTCTACAGATTACGAACTATTGCATGCAATGTACAAATACTCGAAAGGCGGGAGACTTCGTATATGGCGGGCGCGGTTTTTTTCACGGTTTTCTTGAATTAATGTTTGTTGGCTAATTTTGGAAGGGACTGGTGTTGGTTGTGTTGTGGACAGTTTTGGTGTCGTTTGTGTAGTGGCTAGTTTTCTGAATGGTTAACAGGTATTAATTTGGGAAAGGTTTGAGGGAGCCGCGTCCGTGGAGTGCGAAGTTTCCCGCCATTTCTCCCTAACTTCTACATTGCTATAAACTTGACATTGGCTAATCTGTGCAAAGCCATAAAAAGAGAAGTAATAAAATAATAAACTTGACATTGGCTAATCTGTGTAAAGCCATAAAACGAAAAAAAAAGTATATACTCCTATATATACTTAAACTGGCATATCCCTTACAAGGTTAGCCCGCTGCCATCGTCACTTACCACCAGATCCATTATATCAGTTAATGGCTTCGTTGTGGAATATAAAAAATGATCTCAAATAAATTCGAAAGTTATCATTATCATCATCATCTTGATCAACCCATTACCGGCTCACTACAGAGCACGGGTCTCCTCTCAATATGAAAAGGCTTTGGCCGTAGTCCACCACGCTGGCCATGTGCGGATTGGCAGACTTCACACGCCTTTGAGAACATTATGGAGAACTCTCAGGCGTGCACGTTTCCTCACGATGTTTTCCTTCACCGTTCAAGCAAATGATATTTTAATTTTTAACAACGCACATAACTCCGAAAAGTTAGAGGTGCGTGCCCGGATTCGAACCGCTGACCTCTGATTAGGAGGCTGACGCTCTCAGCATTAGGCTAATTTTATTAAATAGGCTTTTTAATTCGAAAGTATTTCCATTGATTCGTTATCGTTTCACGTGCCATTTATTGAAAATATTGCAGTATAACTTGATAGCATCCTAGAAGACGAAATAAAACACGGAAAAACTGACGATTTCCGCCATTTTTAAAACAATCGCAGCCGAATGCGCGAGTAGCATTTCGGAATACGAAAACAATTTTTCATGCTAGAAGTTACAGAGCCAGTTTTCCGCATTACGTGGTTAACGCGTCGTTAACTGCTAACTTTTACTACCAAATTTTGTTTTATAAAGCTTCTGACGTGCTTTGTACCTTTCATACCGTAAGTAACACAGTATAATGTCAAAATGGAATCGTCCTTGTCAAACATTTAAGCAGCATTAAATTTACGCTCTTGTTTCCAAATTAAACTTAATCATTACTTTAGGGACATCAAACAACAAACATCGTGAGGAAACCTGCACGCCTGAGAGTTCTTCATGATGTTCTCAAAGGCGCGTGAAGTCTGCCAATCCGCACATGGCCAGCGTGGTCGACTATGGCCAAACCCTTCTCATATTGAGAGGAGACCCGTGCTCTGTAGTGAGCCGGTAATGGGTTGATCATGATTACTTTAGGGACGGTAAGGTAAAGGATTTTAGTAAGTTATATGTTATCAACCTTCAACTAGATGTTCCCTTAATACATTACATTTCCTTAATAATTAATACTTTCTTTTTTTTTTTTTTTTTTGCTATAAATAGAGTTTTTATTATACATCAAACATTTTACATAAAACTTAAACTTAAACTTAGATTAACCTAAAACTAAAAATCTTAAAAAATAAAAAACATCATAACTAAAATATATTATTAAAAGGAGTCCCTTTGGGCAAGGTTCCGAAGATACTGGCAGCGTTCCCCCTTTGAATTGCTAGGCTAATTCGTTGTCCGAGGTAGCTGGCAGCTCTTCGGTCCCCTGTGATGTCGACTAACCTTTTTGCTATTTCCTTAAAAAGCCTTAGTGCGCTAGGACCCCACGGACCAAGGGTCTCGACACCGAATGGGACAAAATCATATTCGGAGCCTAGACCCCTGTATTTGCATGCTTTAGCTTTTTCAGCCGCTTCACAAGCCACACCTACTCTATTGTTGGTTCCATGTAGATGGGAAGGGGCCAGCGTGTCTGTACAGGTTGCATCCCATACCAGCACCCGGCCCATCTTCCATGGAATCAAACTCATACCGTCCGGTCTCTTGCCATCGTCTCTTGCAATACCAGTCGGCTCAAGTAGACTTGGCACGTTGACGGTGGCAAGGGACCGGCGTATGATATCGTTAAGTGCAGCATGTCTCGAGAAACGGCCTGCACTTTTTTGGCATGACAGTCCGTGATGCCCTAGCTTGTCGACATCACTGCCACAGGGACATTTATGAGGAGCGCAGACCGGAACCCCAAGCCGTAGACAGGTTGCGATTCGGAGCGTGTCAGGCTCGAGAAAAGTTCCTGTATTTGACGATGGGTACGCGTGAAGCCAGTAGCCAGCCTCATGTGCACCCACGGCCAAAAGCCTAGCACGCGCCGAACCTGTACAACAGCTCAAAAGGTTGTCATAAATAAATTTGGAGTTAATGTCGTCCCAGCTCCTTTGTGAATTTGGAGAAACTGGAAAATTTTGACCTGGGCATGCAATTAAGAAAGCTTTTCTAGCTTCTTCCAAGCCAGCAATCTCAAAGTTTGAAGGGGATGCCCTTAAAATTTTACTTATGAGATTTGCTGAACTATGGATAGAAGATAGGAAGGCTGGTAAAGCTACACTGGAAATTTTGCGAATCCCTAAACCACCATAACGGATGGGTAGGGATGCTTGGGTCCAAGATTGCTCGTTCAGCTGCATATTAAGTGTCGATTCTAAGCTAATTTTGATTAAGTCGTCTACTTTTGTCAAAAGATCTGGGTGATTCCAAAAGGTGCAGCAACGGAGCACATACGTAAATTTTGGGACAAAAAGGCAGAATTTTAAAATGCAAAGTGCATAATGTGGACTTATTTCAAGGAGACGGTCCGCGGAATTTTGAAATTTAGTAATTGAATTATTATAATACTTTCTTACTTTTAACTACAATGTTAAAATAATTGATAACGACATTTGATTGTATCATGCATAGAATATGAATATCATTTTGTTAACGTTTTATTAGCACTAATATATTTAAATAATAAACAACAATAATGAAAATAGTTATAAAATTATAAACTCAATTTAATAGTTATGTAATCATGAACTTACGTTATTGATATTGTTTTGTTAAGTTCCGGTCTTATGAGAATAAAAAGGTGTGTTTGTGAGTGTAAGGTTAGTTGAAAACTAAATAAAACTGTGTGAAGGTCGATAGCATATTATTTTGGCTGACCATCTCCTATAGTCGTCATATATATTTTATAAACGTTCCGTTGAAAACGGTGGCTGTAGAAACGTACAGGATCGAGCTTTTAATGGTGCAGGTGAATTTTACCATGACATTACAGTGGTTTTATACTCAAAAAAGATGCCGCTATGGAAATCTCACGTTGGCTACAAATAATAACGATTTAGAGTTCAATTCAATAACTCATTACTTATTACTTAATTGTCTATGGATCTGCATATAATGATGTGACAGAAGGTAATACTGAAGGTTAAATAGTTAAAAGCAACTGCTCGCCCATGTGTACTTTCTGTTCGTTAACCTTGGCTCAGTGCGGCCGGCGGCTCAGCGCTGAGCGGATGGAACGACAGAACGCCTCACCCTCGACTCAGTTTACTACATTATTTACTCAGTGTGCTGTCAAAAGTCACTATTACTATTAGGGGGTTTCTTTTATTATATATGAGTAAGTTAAACGAAATTACAAACTATTTTTATATAACTAAAAAAATATGCTCAAAATTTGTCATTTTTAAACATGAGTTAAACAAAATTCATTTCTCTATAAACGTCAAAGGATTTAAATACGGATTTTTTTACCTATGATGGATTAACTTTGTCATTTAACTTATCATCTTATGGCAGGTACGACTCCATACCAAGCGTGTCTTTTGTATTGTAACCAACAGATTCGTGGAGATCACATTTACCGCTCATGGCGAATAAAAAAAGATGCTAAATTAATGCGAAGGTAGATACAATCAGCAAAGGTCATAGATGAAACAAAAGTTGCATTTTCTTTTGTTAATTTTGAGTCAACGTCGCTCGTAGTCGTAGTACGTTGAATGAGTGTTATAGTATGAATGTAAGTTTGTATGTATTATTTGCCTGTATGCTACAGTCACTATTACTATTGGGGCGTTTCTAGGTATTTATTTTATTATATACGAGTAAGTAAACGAAATTACAAACTATTCTGATATAACCAAAAAATATGCTTAAATTATTTCATTTTTAAACAAGAGTTAATTAAAACTCATTTCTCTTTAAACGTCGAAAGATTTAAATACGGATAATAGATTTTAACTTATGATGGATTTACTTTGTCATTTAACTTATCGTCTTATGGCAGATACGACTCCATACCATGCGTGTCTTTCGAACTCTTTATTATAACCAACTGATACGCGGAGATCACATTTACCGCTCACGCTGAATAAAAAAAGATGCTAAATTAATGCGAAGGTAGATGCAATCAGCAAAGGTCATAGATGAAACAAAAGTCGCATTTTCTTTTGTTAATTTTGAGTCAACGTCGCTAGTCTGAGCCGACGGTCTAAGCGCTTCGCGGACGGAATGCCAAAGGTCGGTTCACCCATGACGAATATCACCTTAATTACTGACTCATTTACTGACAAAGGTCACTGCTACTATTGTCGATATCTCTTTAGCCAGCCTAATATAATAATGCATGAAAGCTTAAAATTTAAGATAAAAAATTCATAAACTTTACGTCTGTAATAACAAAATTCAGTAGCTTGAAATACAAACATGCATATCATCATCATGATCAACCCATTGTCGGCTCACTACAGAGCACGGGTCTCCTCTCAATATGAGAAGGGTTTGGCCATAGTCCACCACGCTGGCCATGTGCGGATTGGCAGACATCACAAGCCTTTGAGAACATTATGGAGAACTCTCAGGCGTGCAGGTTTTTTCACGATGTTTTCCTTCACCGTTGAAGCAAGTGATATTTTAATTGTTTAAAAATGCACATAACTCCGAATAGTTAGAGTTGCGTGCCCGTATTCGAACCGCCGACCTCTGATTAGAAGGCTGACGCCCTAACCACTAAGCTATCATCGTTTCCTGCATGCATGCATATAATCACTGCTAATAAGGCACAACGCATCTAACGTTAGAATGAAAATGACTTCATTTTCTCGTTTCCTCAACCTGGAGGAATTTAAGCTGTAGTGGAGATTTTATTATATTTATTTCACTCGTGACATAATATTACATATATATTTTAAGTATGTTTATTTATTTATATTTATATATATTATCTCATATAATATATATAAATATGTGTTTTTTTATTCTTTTTTTCAATTTATATAAGTATATCTTTGACCTATTCCACTCTATAAAATCATCTTACTCACATCTGAGGGTAGCTGGAAGAGATCACTTATAGAGATAAGCTAACTTCTTCTGAAAATTAAGAATTAAGAAAAATTACCAAGCTAAGTTTGTTTTTGGCTTCTTCTTAGACCGGGGCGCGTTTGGAACCCTCATAGCTTTAGTCTTAAGTTTACGAATGAAGTTATCACCATCAAATCACTACTATGTACATTATTGACGTGTCAAAAGTGCCATTTAAAGGACTATTTGAATAATTTATAGTTATAGAGAACGGATGTATAAATTGTTGCCAATACACATATACTTCTTCAGTTTGACTGAAAGACTATTTAAATAAAGATTTTAATTGATTGATTGATTGATATGGTTAACCCATCCTCCTAATTGGTTTCTACGCAACATGATGCCGTAACGCTATGGTAAAACCGACCGGAAAAATAAAAGCAGACCGAGCCGAGAATCGAACCAAGGACCTCCAATTGCGACAGCGCAAGTTTATGACGCCACAGCGCACGCCCTGCGCCACGCAGGTCGTCGATTTTATAAGATGTTTCCAACGCGTGGGTAATCGACCACGGAACTGCCCACCTTCCACTTATCTGACTAAATACTGTGCAGTATTTAATAAACTATTCTGACTGAAAAGCAATCTAAAATCTCCTTTTATGTCAAATACTTTTCTTACGGGTTGGGTCATCGTTCTCGTGTTTCGAGCTTTCGGATATCAAAACCCTATTTAGCCCCTTCATGACCAACTCATTGCCGGCTCACTACAGAGCACGGGTCTCTTCTCAATATGAGAAGGGTTTGGCCATAGTCCACCACGCTAGCCATGTGTGGATTGGCAGACTTCACACGCCTTTGAGAACATTATGGAGAACTCTCAGGCGTGCAGGTTTCCTCACGATGTTTTCCTTCACCGTTGAAGCGAGTGATATTTTAATTGCTTAAAAACGCACATAACAACGAAAAGTGGTGCGTGCCTGGATTCCAACCGCCGACCTCTGATTAGGAGGCTGACGCCCTAACCACTAGGCTATCACCGCTGCCGTTTAGTAGGTATCATAAAATTAGTAACCTATTTAAATAATTTTATAACAAGTTACCGAAAGAAATGCCTCTCAATTAGTTAAAATTTTTATAAAACGTTAGCTGATAGAAAAATCCTATTACGAAATAAAGGATTAAGCCAACGATAAAAAAGCTTGGGTGTTAATTGCTTCTTAGCTTTAAAGCCAATTAAAATAAGCCATGAAAAAAGGTAATAACAAAAAAAAAAAAATACAGATACAGGGGAATGATACAGGGTTCTAAACGCGCCCAGGTCTAAGGAGCGTTTTGAACCCTTCTGGATTTCGTTTTGAGTTAACGAATGTAGTTATCACTATTACCTCACAAGTTAAAATATTGAAAAATATATTATATGAACGCTTTATATGAGAAGCCTGTAATATCCTACTAATATTATAAACGCGAAAGTTTTCAAGTATGGATGGATGTTTATTACTCTTTTAAGTAAAGTAGTTTTTACTTATGGATATATATTAATGGATTTTTATGAAACTTTGCAATAATAAGTTTAGATATAAGAATAACACAAAGGCTACAATTTATAAAGATATTGTGTGAGTTGGCTCAAATATGATCATAAGTGTCAAGTAAGTAGGGAAAAATCTACCATCTGCGTGATAAATTTAATGTCATAATGTTAGTTCTTTTCTACGCCACGCTAATATAAGCTACTCGAAATACTAATCCTGCGCAGACGAAGTCACGGAAACCAGCTAGTGTTTATTCATATAAAGTCATTTTGAATTTGAATTTAACCTGCAAGGAATATGGTAGGTATATTAAATCCACACTACAAACGGACGACATCTACGCCACCGACTTACGCGACATCGTACTTGTACGCTAAACCCTCTATCTATCCCAGAGTAATAACTAGCAGCTAAAAACTAGACCAGCACAAAGAAAATCCGCCCCAAATCTAACACGGTACCTTCCTCCGTTCAACACCACCTTTCGGTTGTATAATTGTTGGGTGTTTTTATAAGTTCTCTTTTAATTTAAATTTTGTTTTAATATAGATTTAATTTTTTTTAATTATTATTAGTTATTTTTGCCTCTATGTTCCTTATTAAGTTGTTAATTTTGTATATTTTTAGTTAAGTTCCTTCTCACGACTTATAAACCTGTAGCCTCTTATAAGTGGAATTATATGTTGACCTAGCACCTAAGGCCTCAATTAGGTAGAAAATATATTTAAAAAAAATATGTATAATTCTGTTGGTGGCTCTAATAAAATAAATAAATAAACACTGCGCCATGGAGGTTCTCAAAACTATATTCTTGTATCACTGAATGATAATGAGTTATAATTGCATCAAACCATAGAACATTTAAAGCTACGTTTGCATAAACCGCCATTTTGGCGTACCCGAACATCTGTGGTTAATAATGTAGCTTAAAATTGAATATTTAATTACGAAATGCCAATTTGAAATATGTACAGACAAATATTATATCATATAGTAGTTAAGTACCACGTATAGTACATAGGTATTTTGTATTTAAATTCCTTTGCGAAATAATATTTTAAGAATAGCATTTCTTAAATTATTGCTATATAAGAATGTGTTATAAAAATGTTGGACACGAAGTCAGTGAAATCTATAAAATATTATATAACTATGTGCGCACTATATAGCAGATTTTCGTTTTAAATATTTATTTAAAAACTATGTCGATATTATAAAGAAATACATTATGATTTGTACTACTAATTTCCTTGAATAATAAGCATAAATATAGAAACGAGATTAAAAAGGTTATAATTTTTTTTTTTAATAATAAAAAGTAAATAGGTTGATTCACAAAAACATTTGAAAGCTCGCTATCTAAACTGGAAAGAAAAAAAAGATGATCTCTCGGTTTCTAAATTCATATTATAAACTAGAGCCGTTCCGTGAAACCTCCGAAACCGCAACATGCTAAATGACACGAAAAAAATCAATCTTGAACGCAGTCAATATCGAATTTTACGTTCACATTTCATTCACAAGATAAAAACATGACTTATATTTTTTTATTTTCAAGTTTCGGTTGCAAAAAGGTTGTACTGTTATATTTTAAATGGGATTCTAAAAGGTTCTTTTTGGTCTGCTACTTGTGAGCGAAGCGATGGGAGGCACGCGCGCGGGCCGCCGGGCGGCTGGGTTAGTACTGGCGTATTAGGGCAAAGGGTGGGACGATGGTGACATTTTCCCTGCGTTTGGGGAAAACTAGCAAACCCCACTGTGCAATTTCTCAATATGTGAAACGACACTTGCTGGGAAATCTTTTTTTTTTGTACTAATAAACTATTATACAACTGGACTGTCACACAAAAATTTTTAATGTATTCATGTAGCATATTTGTAATAATAAATGATTATGTAATATTTTGATGAAATAATGATTATTTATGTTTAAATTGTGTAATAAATCTTTAAAAATTTTAAGTTTTGAAAGTTGAACTCAGATGATCCCACAGGCGCGTGATATCATAGATGTAATTATTAGAGTAGATAGATCTACTCTAATAATTATTAGACGAAAGTAAGCAACGTTACTGAAAGACGCATATGATGTCACGCAGTCAGAAGCATTTTCGCGGTATTTTTCGGAAAATATTTTTAAGCTTGTTTTTGGGTATTAAAGCAAGGCTTTAAGAAAATTCGTGACATTTATTTTGTATCGTTAATTTAGGCGCTATTGTTTATTTGAATCATCACGTATCTGGATCATCTTTTGATAAAATAATAAAGAAACATTCAATTAAAATTAATTTAAATAGTTTTTTAGGTGTTAAATAATCTTATTGAAAATAGCCCCATTTTCAGTATATTTGTGACTTAATAAAACAAGTCGTGTTATGCCTAGATATTGGCCTTTATCTCGGAGTGGTTCAGTTCGAATGCAAACAGGCTCCTAACTGCTCCACCTAATCTGGGATCACAATAAGGTTGATGATGTGGAGGTAAGAAACGGACACTTTCGCATACAAATTTAATTTTTAATATATTATATTCGTATGGATTATGAGCAGCTGTGATAGCCTAGTAATTAGGATGTCTGCCTTCTAATCAGAGGTCGGGGGTTCTAACTTTTCAGTTATGTGTGTTTTTAAAAGCAATTAAAATATCACTTGCACCTACGGTGAAGGAAAACATCGTGAGCAAACCTGCATGCCTGAGCGTTCTCCATAATGTTCTCAAAGGCGTGTGAAGTCTGCCAATCTGTATGGCCAGCGTGGTGGACTATGGCCAAGCCCTTCTCATATTGAAAGCAGATCCGTTTCGTAGTGAGCCGGCATTGGGTTGATCATGATGATGTATGGATTACGCAATATGGGGAAATGTGATATCACCGAAGTGGCAACACTGTCGCCGCCCCGCGTAGCGCGTAGACCCCGCCCGCTACGGCGCTACGCCACGTCGAATATTATATACTAGTACGACAGACGTAATATAGCCGACTATCGTACGTACATCGGACGCTACCCGTGTGTACAGACGCACACGCCTGCAAGTAACTACTTTTGTTATACTAGTTAATGCCTGCGACATTTTTTACACCACAAGTTCTTCTTCTGAACAAAAGAAAGCATCTTCATCACCAATAAATTAACAGTATTCAAAGAGTCCTTTACAAGGCACTTTTGATGCTTATAACTTTCTAGTAGTCAGTTGACGGTGATAACTACATTCGTAATCTTACAACTAAAGGTATGAGGGATTCAAACGCGAACTAAGAAGAAGCCCACAACAAACTTAGCCAGATGACATCCTTTTGTAATCACCATCTCGCATCCAACATAAAGTTATAGCCATATATGATATACTAACCTAAGCTGATTTATTATACCCCTGACAGGTTAGCCCGCTACCATCTTAGACTGCATACTAACTGAATAATCACAATTAACGCTATTGCTTGTTTAATTGGACATCAAATTCAAAATAATCTTTATTCAAATAGTCACAAGGCACTTTTGACACGTCAATAATTTACATAGTAGTGATTTGATGGTGATAACTATATTCGTACACTTAAAACTAAAGCTATGAGTGTTCCAAACGCGCCCCGGTCTAAGAAGAAGCCCACAACAAACTTAGCCAGGTAAATTTTATTTTTGTTATCACCATCTCACATGCCACTTAAAATTATATTAAGAGCATCATTTAAGCTTCTCGTATTAATATTATCAATGCAACTTAAAATTATAGCAATATAAGATTATTTTTTAAACACTATAAGTTGGCCCTTGACGGCTATCTCAACTTGTGGTAAGTGATGACGCAGTCTAGGATGGTAGCGGGCTAACCTGTTAGGAGTATGTTAAACCCACGTTCCTAATTGAAGTCTACGCGACATCGTCAACGCTAAATCGCTTGGCGACACGTATCTGTCGGTAGGGTGGTAACTAGCCACCAGACCAGACTCAAGCTGGGAATCGAACCCAGGACCTTCAACTTTATAATGCGATAGCGCACGCATAGCGCCACGGAGGTCGTCAAAGACTTGGCCTTCTACAAAGGTTTTAAGATAGTTTAGTTTCGAGAAAAAGAAACAAAAAGATTTACCACCTAAATGAAGAAAATGAAGCGGCGATAGCCTCCTAATCAGAGGTCGGCGGTTCGAATCCGGGAACACACCTCTGACTTTTCGGAGTTATGTGCGTTTTTTAAACATTTAAAATATCACTTGCTTCAACGGAAAAACATCGTGAGGGCGCCTGAGAGTTCTGCATAATATTCTCAAAGGCGAGTGAAGTCTGCCAATCCGCACATGGCCAGCGTGGTGGACTATGGCCAAACCCTTCTCATATTGAGAGGAGACCCGGGCTCTGTTGTGAGCCGTTAATGGGTTGATCATGATGATGATGACCGTCAACTAAGTCTACCGTGTAGCAGTTTTTACGTGATGCGCCAACAGATAGACTGACGGACAAAACTATGTAACAAAAATCAGTTTTGAATTCTATATTAAAGCTTCCTCTACTAAAATTTTTCTTTGCGTATTATTTGTATTTATATTTCAGTTTTGTACCCAAATGATATCTGTGTGCCAAAATAAACAGCATTCATGTATTGGTTTTGACTTTGCATTGATTTATCAGTCAGTTCCGTTTCTTTCATTAATCTTTAGTTAATTAAACAGATGGTATTAAAGCAAAAGAAGTTAATTTCTTTTTCTATTTGTCCTTTCGCGAATCAAAGGCGTATCGTATAGCTATCGTTTTTTGCTTACAGTTGAAGCCAGTAATCGATCGATAAGGTTTCTTTTATAAACTGAAAAAATGCGTGAAAAGGAATCTAGTCGCTTCCATCTTGATTCATTTTCAATTTTCATTTAAATTTTATGCAAGCAAATGGAAATGTGTAATACAAAAATGTGATTCTGGATTTGTCATTTTAATTTTAATTTTAACACAACTGGGTCAAGTTGAATAAAATTCATTATAACGGGATAAAATTAAAACAACCCTCGTAAACCATTGGAACCCTCATGTCTTTGGTTTTAAGTTCCCGTATGTAGTTATTCTAGTCACGGCGAAAGCATCCTACCCGACCATACTCGAGCCGAGAATCGAACCCAGGACCTCCAACTTTAGAATGCGCCACGGAACTTCCTAAAAACTTCTGTTAATAATTTGTAAGGCCCAACAAACTACCTTGGAGCAGTGTGGTAGTTTGGCGGGTAAACCATCCTTCAGCAGTGGGACATTGATCACAATTAACGCTATTGAATATTAAGCTAAGCTTCTCGTATTAATATTATTCATGGAAGCTTTAAGTGTTTTTTGATGACTCAACATGAGCGCCGGATCGAAGGGATCGTTTTCGTCACAGTAAGTTTTCTTAATGCATTAATGCCATTGACTCGCCCTCCCTCGGGAGCTTCCCCCGCCCCTAACAACATACCTACAGGATGTTCCCGAAACGTTATTATTCTGATTGAAATAAGCTTGTACCACTTCTGTGAACAACGCGAAGTATTTATCTTAGTTTAGCCTTCGCTGACATATTTCTTCACGTACTTTTTCTGATAAGCAGATATTGTTACGTATTCTCTAAATCTAAAATTACTTAAAGACCGCGTATAACCTGCCAAAATTTATCAATTAATCAATAGTAAACTTTATTGAAATAATCCTTTACAAGATAGACTTAAAGGAATAATGGTGTTTCGTATTGTCATGGAAAAATATTTTGGAACCGGTAACATAAATCTAATCTTAATACCTTATAATAATCTTCTGTTAAGGAAACTATTGAAAAGGTAGGTATTATCTTGAGCATGTTTAGTATCACACCATCACCTTATTAGCCCTTTACTATACCATCTCAGAGCACGGTATCTTCACAAAATGAGGGGTTAAAGCCGTAGTTCACACTGGCCAAATGGGGATTAGTAGACTTCACACACCCTTCTGGTGGGAGGCTTCGGCCGTGGCTAGTTACCCTACCGACAAAGACGTGTCGCCAAGTGATTTAGCGTTCCAGCACGATGTTGCGTAGCACCAATTAGAAGTGTGGGTTTGCTGTGCCCCTAACAGTTTACCCCCTACCATCCTAGACTGCATCATCACTTACCATCAGGTGAGATTGCCGTCAATTGCTAACTAATAGTGTTTAAAAAAAACATATTGCTATAATTTTTTTAATTTGCATGAATAAAATTAATACGATAAGTTTAAATGATTTTCAGTTAGTAGATATGCAATCTAAGATGGTAGCGGGCTAACCTGCCAGGGGCATGATAAATCAGCTTAGGTTAGTATATCATTTATGGCTATAATTTTATCTCATCTGGTGGTAAGTGATGATACAGTCTAGGATGGTAGCGAGCTAACCTGTTAGGGGCATGGTAAGCCCACACTCCTAAATGGTTTCTACGCGACATCGTGCCGGAACATTTAATCACTTGGCGACACGTCTTTGTTTGTAGGGTGGTAACTAGCCAGGGCCGGAGCCTCCCACCAGACCAGACTCGAGCCGGGAATCGAACCCAGGACCTCCAACTTTTTAATGAGACAGCGCACGCCCTGTGCCACGGAGGTCGTCAAAAATATAAGATATACTAATCTGGTTTATCATTTACACAATCCTTTACACTATTATAGGACTTTGCTACAAGCTTACGTTTTACATAAACTTTGAACTTATTGAGAGACGTAAAAAAATGTCGCTAATCAAAATGTCAGAAAAATAAAGTACAGGAATACTTGGAACAAAGCATGAATTTGTCGGGAAACCTAACAGAATGTACAAAATTACAAAAATGAATTTCCAAGTTTATACGGCTTTATTCTGGACCATTTGACGTCACTCGTTATCAATAAACGACCTCGGGCCGGCATCGGCTGCTCGATGGAGGGCGAGTTGAAGTGTAAATTGAAGAAAAAAATATGGAGGGAGAAAATAATGGATTTTTTGACTGTTTGTTTCAAAGATACGAAGATGCTTCGCAATAGCATCGAGAGGTAAGAAGTACTTTGAAGGCTCTGTTACATAATACTTAGCATTGCAGGAATTTTTAATTAATTTCTAGCTGACGCCCGCGACTTCGTCTGCGTTGACTTAGTGTGTTTGTTTGTCTTTCAATCACGACGCAATAGATTACTAACCCGAATTACTTGAAATAACTACAGGATAAACATTAAAGTATCTCCTTTCCTCCTGGTGGGAGAAGTTGTGGGAGGCGCCCGAGACGTGATGGCACAGGCGGTGGCATGCACGTGATCTGCGCGCGGTACTGGACAGTACTTGGACATTGCAACATTACTTTATTTTTCTAAAATAAAAGTAGCCTAAGTTACTCCTTATTACATCAGCTACCTGCCAATAAAAGTCCCGTAGAAATCGGTCTAGCCATTTCAGAGATAAGCCGGAAAAAACAGACAGACAGACAGACAAAAATTGTAAAAAATGTTATTTTGGTGTATATACCGTATACATATTCATATGCATGTAGTAAAAAAACGGTTATTTCAATATTACAAACAGACACTCAATTTTTTTTTTATTTGTAGAGATCACTTACATACTTACATACTGATTAAACACGAGATCTCAAAAACTATTGTACGTATAAAGCTATAATTTAGCAAGTAGGTAGTTGATAGTTAAGAGATGTCCGCTAAGAAAGGATATTTGGAAATTCCAACCCTAAGGGGGTAAAAGGGGGGTTGGAAGTTTGTATGAATTTTCTTTATTTTTAGAGTAAGAGACACAAAAATTTGCATTGAGATTAATAATAATAAATAAAAAACATGTACATCAATTTTTTTTTAATATCACCTGTTAAGGGTGGTAAAATAGGCGATGATAGTTTTTTGCTTATTTTTTTTATTATGAAGTCTACAAGCTTGAAATTTTGAAAATAGGTTTCTTTTAGGGCGTAAGTATATGGCTAGAATTTTTTTCATCCAAATCTACCCCGAAGGGGGTAAAATAGGGGTTTAAAGTTTGTATGAAAGTCCTGTTTTTTTAACATTAGGCTGTAGCTTACTTTCTGAAGCATTGGCCGCAAGGAAAACCTCAATCTCACGGGAAATCAGCAATTCTACTCAGACGAAGTCGCGGGCAACAGCTAGTATATTATAATAATCAATCAATCATAATCTATATTCAAATAATCCTTTAAAAGGCTCTTTTGACGCGTCAATAATTTACATAGTTGTGATTTGATGGTTATAACTACATTCGTAAACTTAAAACTAAAGCTATGAGGGTTCCAAGCGCGCCCTGCTCTAAGAAGAATCCCACAACAAACTTAGCCAGGTAATTTTATTTCTTATCACCATCTCACATGAAACCTAAAATTATGGAAGAGCTATCTCATTAGAGCAATATTTCATACTCACGCTTGTTTATCATTTACCTAATCCTTTACACTTGGGACTTTTCTACAATCTCCGTTTTATATAAACTTAAACTTTGAACACCATCTCATATGCCACTTAAATAAATAATTTATAAATGACCAAAGCCCATTTCTGTCCGATATAACATTGCTTTAGCGGTATGAGAATATTCCGCGTGGTCTTAAAATAGAGACGTAATAGAGTCTGCACTCAGTTATTGTAAACGGAAAGCCTCCCCTAAACGAAGGGGCAGCAACCCTTTGATACATGCATCCCTTGATAACGTGGTGATTAATTTCAGTATCTGTTTGTATTGTAACTATATCACTAGATTTCAATTTGGCATTCGACTGTATTACACGTGACGGTTTCGATTACGGAATTGCAATCAGGGTTTCCAGATACACGCTTAACATTTCTGGGGATGAGTTGGAGTCTTAGAGAAGCTACAACTTCATCAAATGATCTCTGTAGGACAGGCAATAAAAAAAAATACAAAATTATTATTGGAACGAAGTTCCTTATCGCGCGTTGTGAAAGGGGGCTAGGCGGAAAAAATTCTTACGAAAAGTTGTCACGACACTTTTTCTTATTTTAAGCTGTGCGGCGTCGCATGTTTCTCTGTCTGTCTCTCTCTCTCTTATAGAAAGCAAGCCAGATATTTTCATTTCTATTTCGCATTGAACAGTGTGGTGTCGCGACGATTATTTTTGTTGAGTGTATACAGGTTTTTTGTAAATAATAAATAATAAAAAATAATAATGAATCCTGACAGTGTTTCTGCACAATTTCCGGATATTGCTGATGGAGTACAAAATTGAGCCTACTGATTAAGTTTACATAACATTATATTTGTTAATAATAAAAAAAAATATTATTATAACTTAAATAAAATAAAATATTATTACAATTCCTTCACTAATTAATCGAAAGGAACTTCGTTCCATCCGGGTGTCCCTTGACACCTCTCAAGTTTATGTACCTAAGGTACATCTATAATATAATAAAACTGTAACAGGGCGAATTCTGTACATTAATTATACTTTCAAAATTTGAATTGGAGGCTTTACTATCGATCATCATCATGATCAACCAACTCTCGGCTCACTACAGAGCACGGGTCTCCTCTCAATATGAGAAGGGGTTGGCCTTAGTCCACCACGTGCGGATTGGCAGACTTCACACGTCTTTGAGAACATTATGGAAAACTCTCAGGCGTGCAGGTTTCCTCACGACGTTTTTCTTCACCGTTGAAGCAAGTGATATATTAATTGCTTAAAACGTACATAACTCTGAAAAGTTCGAGGTGCGTGCCCGGGTTCGAACCTCCGACCTCTGATTAGGAGGCTGAGGCTAAAATAAAATAAGAATGTCAAAAATAATACAGATAACTACAATGTATCGCTGTACATTTATATGTAAGTTTTATCTGGTTAGATTTTGTTAAGATTAGTGACTTGTTTATATGACATTTGCTACCATTTATTATACATACAATTTGTGACATAATGCTAAATAACAAATGCTGGTCAACATTTCATAATAGAGGTTACGTAATAAACATATTATCCAAGGTATATTAATAAAAGCGGTGTTGCCTAGTGGTTAGGGCGTCAGCCTCCTAATCAGAGGTAGGCGGTTCGAATCCGGGCACGCACCTCTAACTTTTCGGAGTTATGTGCGTTTTAAAAAATATATATATCACTTGCGTCAACGGTGAAGGAAAACATCGTGAGGAAACCTGCACACCTGAGAGTTCGCCTTAATGTTCTCAAAGGCGTGTGAAGTCTGCCAATCCGCACATGGCCAGCGTGGTGGACTATGGCCAAACCCTTCTCATATTGAGAGGAGACCCGTGCTCTGCAGTGAGCCGGCAATGGTTTGATCATGATGATTATCCAAGTTAATGATAATGTTTCTGTAAGATATTTTGGCAACTTCACTAAAGGAACTGGATTATGAGACGAACGAAGAAGGCAGTTAATACAAATGATGAATGCCTACCCTAAACGAGGGGGCAGTTGAACCCTTTAATACGCGCTTCCCTTCATAAGGGGTGACGTAGTGTTGCGATGTTTTGAATCATTATTCATACTGCTTTTGTAGAGGATTAAATATCATGAAGAGAGGCAATAGTCAAACTAATTACGGCTTTTGCAAATGTGGTATCTCTGTTTGTGTCATGTATAGAGACCTCCTTGGAACAGTTAGTGCGATGCCGTATCGTAAAGTGGGAAGTCCTGGGTTCGAATCAGGTCTGTTTGGGAGGCTTCGGCTGCCACCCTACTGGCAGAGACATACCACTAAGCAAGTTAAGCCTTCCCGTGTGATACTGAGTAGAAACTGAATAAGTGGATGGGTTCAACCAACAAGGCCAAGGTGGTCCCCTGTTGCTTCAGATACACATGGGCGACGGTAACCACTTAACATCAAGCGACACGTCTTTTCGTATTCCCGCAATGTAATAAAAAAATGACCTTCGATGTATCGATTTGAGTATGAATTATATTTTTAGTATTGCTGACGTCACTCTTTTGTTTACTTTCGCTCATAGTAATTATAACCACAACTTGCGGAATCACAATTTTATAGCGACCATAATTATGAGGTCCGAACGGTCCGACGTCTCGAGCGAGAATGCTACGAAAGGCATCATTCCATTACGTTTTAAAAGTGATGTTTGTTACATATTTGACGGATAGTTATCTATTGAACTGTTAATAAAATATTATTAACTGTATTTTATGGTTCCGAAGGGTTTCAACAAAACCGTATTACCAACTCGTGCCGCCTTTGTCCTAGCGTTTCGCATCGTTTGCAATTTGCTTTCAAAACATTTGGTACTGTTACTACTAACGCCATCTCTCGACACGTTGCCTTACTAACATCTCCACTAGTTCCCTCGGTATAGCTCTAGCATTAGTTCTCTAGTACACGCATAGATGGCACTGATTGATTAGTTTCAATGAAAAATTATTACGTGTAAAACCTTTTCAATATTTATAAATAGGTATATATTATATTACGTGTCTATACTTTTAGATAACATTAATAAGATACTACATAAATTTTATTATAATATGTATATAGGTATAAAAATAAAAAAGTTATCTATGGTATCATGAAGGTCTATTTAAGTTTTATTAAGGATGAAATACGATTTTTTGGTAGGAATAATATCGATATTTTATTGCTATCATTATTTAGTCGACTTTTTCATTTGCCTTCGTTTGAGCCGATATTCAATTGGATAAGATAAAATTACGAAATTGTAAAAAAAACATTTAATTCTCTAATACCGTGCTAATCAAAAAGCAATGATCATGTAACTAATTAAATTCGGAACATTTAACCAAACTATTAAGTCAATTATCATTAGAGGACACCATACTTATGAATCATGTAAGTAAGTTGCACTGCGTCCTGCTACTATTACGTAGCTATGTGCTTTTCGGAGTTATGTGCGTTTTTAAACAATTAAAATATCACTTGCTTCAACGGTGAACGAAAAAATCGTGAGGAAACCTGCTCGCCTGAGAGTTCTCCATAATGTTCTCAAAGGCGTGCGAAGTCTACCAATCCGCCCATGGCCAGCGTGGTGGACTATGGCCAAACCCTTCTCATATTGAGAGGAGACCCGTGCTCTGTAGTGAGCCGGTAATGGGTTGATCATGATGAATATTTCACTATATCATGTAGTTTACATGATTTTATTTTTTTATTTTTATTTTATTTATTTGGTTTACTTACGGCTACACTTACATTATTACATTAAAACTAGAACTTATTACTAACATCTTTCTAAATGTAGTGCCCATTTATAAGTGAACACAACATTTATAAATTATGTTACAAAATAAAACTATAAAAGTAATAAAATATAATTAAACTGTATATAATAATAAAAAATAAAGAATAACTAATATTAATCGTTACGTTACGTTATTTAAATAATATCTTTTCCCGAAACCCACTCAAGGAGTCAAAATTAATATCTATAAAAGAGCTGTTGTGGTTTAGGGTCTTACACAATCTTGAGACAGGAGAATTGGCACCAAGGACAGTTCTACGCATTGGGGGATGAAGTGGTGTAATGGGTTTCCGTGGATAATGGACAGGAACCTTGAATTTAAAAAAATGATATAGTGTAACTTTGAAATCATTTTAATCGTAACTCTCGCAGTCATTTTACAACAATCGACGCCGCATTAAGTGCAGAGAGTTATATAACTCAGACAGTTCTAATAATAGTGCAAATAACCACACGAAGTTCAGACTAGGTTATAGAAATAGACAACGTATGATGAGTTAGAACAACGCGCTTCGGTGGAAATTAGTTCATTCATAGTTATAATTAGATCATTATGAACTCTGGCTTAGTTTTGAGTTCAACCAAACAAGCAACCCGCGAGTTAAGCTTATTAGTCAATCCGACACCCCAACCCTCTCGTAGTTGCGTCTTCTTTTTACTCCCCCAACCTAAGCGCTCCTCTCCGAAAGAGGAGACCTAAACATATCCTTCATGACCCTGAATATCAGATGACTACTGACAACACACTAGTACCACCTATCACACAATCATACGCTACACACCGTCTTCGCCGGCGAAGACGAGGTCCCCGCTATCTTACGTCATCCGGACGTGGGCTCCATCCACGGCCTCGGAGACGTACGGACCACTCACCGTCCGAGCCCCCGTTATCCCAAACGTCGCCTAGGCCGAGGTTCGGCCTTAAAGGAAAAGCCTTAGGCAGTCGTTCCCTTAGTTTCTTCGAGCCCTAGGGCTCAAAATTTCTTCTGGCAGAGCTTCTTTCCAAAGCTCGCCAAACAGCCCGGTTACGCTGTGGCAACCAATAGGGTTTGTACAGCTAATTGACAGACCGAAAAAAAAAAAAAATTAAGCTTATTAGCATCTGGGCATAGGCCTCATCTCCTATGGAGACGACGACCGTTTTTTGACGACCTCCGTGGCGCAGTGCGTGAGCTGTCGCATTTTAAAAGTTGGAGGTCCTGGGTTCGATTCCCGGCTCGAGTCTGGTCTGGTGGGAGGCTTCGGCCGTGGCTAGTTACCACCCTACCGACAAAGACGTGTCGCCAAGCGATTAAGCGTTCCGGCACGATGTCGCGTAGAAACCAACTAGGAGCGTGGGTTTTACCATACTCCTAACAGGTTAGCCCGCTACAATCCTAGACAGCATCATCACTTACCACCAGGTGCGATAGCCGTCAAGGGCTGACTTGTAGTGTATAACAAAAAAAAAGACCTCACTCCCAAGATAAAATACTTCAGAATATTTATTGCACATCTAAAAGCGTAGAGAAAACACGTAACGTGCATTAAAAACAACCCTCGTCCCAAACAGTTACAATTTGAAGTTTACCCCAAACAAATAAACGTCAATAAATTATTATTCAATTGCGAATAAACGGATCGCGAATTTAGCCAATGCTGTTGCTTTAATAACCATATATAGATCTCTTTTACACGATTTGGTCCTATTTTGCACAATATCACTGGGTAGTTTAAATAGACGTCTATAAATTTTCCAAAAAATCAAACTTCGATAAATGCGCTGTCTTGTTTTCATAATAAGACATAAACTGTTTAGAAATTAATTTAAATCAACTAAATTTGAGAATTAGCATATTATGATAATGAAATAAATAAAATCACATTTTAGAATGAGCGAATGTGTCCATTCATATTATAATGATTATGGCTTGACAGAGAGGTCCCACTTCAAAATGTCGATGCCCCGTGTTACTTTTGCAATAAAATTTGACTCGCATTTACGTAAGCATCTGTAACAATACCAAATATGAATGATGGCGTCAGCAATTATTGAAATAAATGTTTGTGACGCAAGTATATTGCCGCAATATTTTCGTTGTTTCCAAACTTTATAAATAGCCATTATAACTGACTTGGGTTTGTTTGATTTTCTTCTACTTAACAAAGTTCTGGTTCAGACAAGGTTTTAAGCATCCATTGGTGCTATGTCCCCGATGGTAGCCATAGTTACATACACATAAACCGTCCGACCCCCATCATCCCAAACGTCGCCTAAGCCGAGGTTCGGCCTCACAGGACAGGCAGACGTTCCCTTAGTTTCTTCGAGCCCTAGGGCTCTAAATTCCTTCTGGCAGAGCTTCTCTCCGAAGCTCGCCAAATAGCCCGGTTACGCTGTGGCAACCAATAGGGTTAGGACAGCTAATAGTCAGTCCGAAAAAACACAAAATCGAGACCGTTATAGTTACTAAAAATGCTAACCCCTAGAGTAACAAGGCAGTTGCAAAGTCACAAAATAGTTTGTATAATTATATACAATTTATATATATATAATTTACCTATATATAATTTACCACAATCTTAATGGTGTTAGATGTTATATACTTCACTGGCTTAGAGTTACACATAATATCAAGGAATTATATAGCTTTGGTACGAAATATTGCTCTAATAAGATAGCTCTTAAATAATTTTAAGTGGCATGTGAGATGGTGATAACTAAAAGAAATTTTACCTGGCTAAGCTTGTTGTGGCTTCTTAGATTATGACGCATTTAGAACCCTCGTATAATAGCTTTAGTTTTAAGTTTACGAATGTAGTTATCACCATCAAATCACTACTGTGTAAATTATTGACGCGTCAAAAGTGCCTTTTAAAGGATTGTTTGTACAAAGATTATGATTTATTGAATGATTGATTGAATATCGTCCGATGCATAACGAAACGCTGAGTCACCATACCGCTGAACCAACAATTGTAGTTCTATTAACAAGACGCCAACAAATTCGCGGAAAGTATGACGCGTAAGATTTTCTGAAATGGACCATACCTATTTTTACTCTCATCATTTGAAATCGTCTACCTTCTACAAAGACCCTACAAAAGAATTGTGTCCAGCAGTAGACATCAATCGGCTGATATGATGACGATGATGAAGATTGAAATTAACTTTTAAAATTTTGACATTTTATTTTTTTTTAATCGAAAATCTGTGTTAAAATTTAATTCGGTGATTTAATAATTGATCTGAGGCCATGACGTTTTTAGTTTTTTTTTATTTAATAAAAATCGAGGCCATACAGTTTGAATGTACCTCAGTGGCAAATGCACTGGCAAAAAGCCACTTATTCCAAATATACCGCTTCTGTTTCATATAAATGACAGGGAATATCAAGAATATTCAACAGGGATAAAAATTCCTGTTAATGTTTAAGCCTAATGGAGCAATATAGATGGGGCTAAGTTGTGTCGTTTTCTAATATAATATGGGGAAAACTCAGCGATGTGCTCAACCGTGGATACTATCTTGTTTTTGTAAATAAATTAATGTATTTTATACCATTTTCATTGAAGGAAACGAAATTGTTGCACCTCCTTCATTTTATAAGGTCGGAGGTCAGCAAACAATAACACTTAATTGTCTTTGTATTCATACGGTTTTGTTGTATTGTTAAAACACTTATCTTTCCAATCTATCTGTGTTACCCACATTGTATTGTAATATGCAGACTTGTGATATCTGCTTAAATTATATTTTTGAATAAATCGCAAACGTGTGACTATGTATGTGTGGAAATTTGTATTTTTTACGCTGTCACAATCAAGCTATATTTATATTTAAATTTATTACAGGGATTTAGATCTTAGATTCGCTCTGCTCAAATCTGGGTCAGCAAGTTTTAACAATTATAATCCCATTGTCACAATGGTGAAGCTGTGATAGCCTAGTGGTTAGGACGTCAACCTCCTAATCAGAGGTCGGGGGTTCGCACCTATAACTTTTCAGAGTTATGTGCGTTTTTAAGCATCAAAACATCGTGAGGAAACCTGCATGCCTGAGAGTTCCCCATAATTTTCCCAAAGGCGTGTGAAGTCTGCCAATCCGCACATGGCCAGCGTGGTGGGCTATGGTCAAACCCATCTCATATTGAGAGGAGACCCGTGATTTGTAGTGAGCCGAGAGTGGGTTGATCTTGATGATGATGATGTTACAATGGCCATCGTGGACATAATTTTTTTTATTCTAAATTTTACGATGTTGTAGGTACTGCTTGCGTCCAGTGTTGAACAGGATCTATAAACATTGCGTTTTCTACTGCGGAGTCGATATATCAACACTTTAGGACACCCGCGTCCATTGGTTCTCTAAAATCCCCGCTTGTAGCCATAGTAACATCTCAGTCACATTAAAACCAAGTGGGCTCCATCCACGGCCTCGGAGACGTACGGACCACTCACCGTCCGACCCCCCCGTTATCCCAAACGTCGCCTAAGCCGAGGTTCGGCCTCAAAGGAGGCGCCCTTAGGCAGTCGTTCCCTTAGTTTCTTCGAGCCCTAGGGCTCAAAATTTCTTCTGGCAGAGCTTCTTTCCGAAGCTCGCCCAACAGCCCGGTTACGCTGTGGCAACCAATAGGGTTTGTACAGCTAATTGACAGTACGAAAAAAAAAAAATTAAAACCAAGACCCAGAGTCGCTATTAAAATTTCTGACCCCTAGAGTAACGAGGCAGTTACAAAGATACAAAATAGTTTGTAATTCCACTTAATCTTAATGGAGTAAGCAATTACTAAAGTCTACACAAATAAGTAGCTACGTGTGACCACGTAATTGTCATAAAATTAGATAAACACAAGTAACAATGGCGAACGGCCGTTATACAGACATTAAGAAAAAAAAAACTTGAGAGGTGTCAAGGGACACCCGGATGGAACGAAGTTCCTTTCGATTAATTAGTGAAGGAATTGTAATAAAATTTTATTTTATTTAAGTTATAATAATATTTTTTTTTTTATTAAAAATATAATGTTATATAAACTTAATCAGTAGGCTCAATTTTGTACTCCATCAGCAATATCCGGAACTTGTGCAGAAACACTGTCAGGATTCATTATTATTATTATTTTTTATTATTTACAAAAAACCTGTATACACTCAACAAAAATAATCGTCGCGACACCACACTGTTCAATGCGAAATAGAAATTAAAATATCTGGCGTGCTTTCTATAAGAGAGAGAGACAGACAGAGAAACATGCGACGCCGCACAGCTTACAATAACAAAAAGTGTCGTGACAACTTTTCGTAAGAATTTTTTCCGTCTAGCCCCCTTTCACAACGCGCGATAAGGAACTTCGTTCCAATTACCTACCTAATAACGATAAGCAAAGTGACTGACGAATGACTGGCTCACGTTAGATATCTCACGATTGAACTGTTATTGAACACAAATAATGTGACTTCTAGGTAGTAGCACGGAATAATGGATGAATGTGCGATTATCTAAACTAAACTTACAAATAAAATGAAAGGAAATGTCTGTCGGTTATTAAAAAAAACTTGCGTTCAACTTTTTTTACAAAAACTGGTCTTGGATATCTTTTCAGACTCAATAGCTTTAAAGAAAGGATTTGGAAAATAAACCGTGGATTTGGAAGGATTTGGAAATAAAAGTGGAGAATTAAGAAGGTTTTTTTCCCAAGTACCTTCCTAATAATTTGGAAGATTTTGAACCAAGCCACTTTAAATAAAAAATAAAAACTAGGTTTTTGAGAATACACAAAGATCCCAGTTTTAATTTTTCATTATAAACATATAACTACTAATTTCAAACTTCGTAAATAGTATTAGAAGTAATAAAACATTCAAAATGAACTTTTTAATTTTATAGATTCTTCTGTGATAGGTAATGTTGTTGCATATTTTTGGAACGAAGTTCCTTATCGCGCGTTGTGAAAGGGGGCTAGACGGAAAAAATTCTTACGAAAAGTTGTCAGGACACTTTTTGTTATTGTAAGCTGTACGGCGTCGCATGTTTCTCTGTCTGTCTCTCTCTCTCTTATAGAAAGCAAGCCAGATATTTTCATTTCTATTTTGCATTGAACAGTGTGGTGTCGCGACGATTATTTTTGTTGAGTGTATACAGGTTTTTTTGTAAATAATAAATAATAAAAAATAATAATAATAATGAATCCTGACAGTGTTTCTGCACAAGTTCCGGATATTGCTGATGGAGTACAAAATTGAGCCTACTGATTAAGTTTATATAACATATTTTTAATAATAAAAAAAATATTAATATAACTTAAATAAAATAAAATTTTATTACAATTCCTTCACTAATTAATCGAAAGGAACTTCGTTCCATCCGGGTGTCCCTTGACACCTCTCAAGTTTTTTTTTTAATTTTATAGATTCTTCTGTAGTAAGGTTGTTGCATATCTTACATTGTTGATAGTTTCATACATTAATTCCACTCAGACAAAGTCACAAGTAATGGTTAGGCATACATATTTCACTCGAATAGACAAAAAACCTATTTAAATTGACTAAAAGGTTCCAAGAAAGATTGGCCTGATTGATTAAGGAGTGACAGTATGGTGGGTCGCAAACAAATTAAAGTGTCGCATACTTATCCAGCTCTACTGTGTTATTTTTTGCAGACCGTTGGACTTGAGATAGCGTTTGATAAAAAATTAGCAAATCATTTCACTTGTGAATGTTTTATCTCTATCTGGGCGTTGCTGACACATCAATAAAGACTTTGTTTTGTTTTGAATATTTTTGGTTACTTATCTCACTCGTAATTATCTTCGTACTAGGAATATGTTAAGGCAGGCGTTCCCTTAGTTTCTTCGAGCCCTAGGGCTCAAAATTTCTTCTGGCAAAGCTTCTTTCCGAAGCTCGCCAAACAGCCCGGTTACGCTGTGGCAACCAATAGGGTTTGTACTGCTAATAGACAGTCCGAAAAAAAAAATTGTGGCGTCTTTTTTAATCACGGCACGTTTGGAACATTCGTAGGGTCAGCCTATTAATTTTTCACATCTTGGCACAGGCTTCCTCTCTAACAAGACAGATGGTAAGTTTTGAGCCGAGGTTGAATCTGTTGCGGATAAGCAGGCTTAAAATTTCCTGACAAAAATATCCCAGTACCTAACTTAATTTCGGCCCGTCCCTTACTTAGATCAAAGAACTTTTAACATGCTAACTCGTAATATATACAAATAAATAAAATTGGAGTGTCTGTTTGTAATATTGAAGTAACCGTTTTTTACTACATGCATATGAATATGTATACAGTACATACACCAAAATAACATTTTTTTACAATTTTTGTCTGTCTGTCTGTTTGTTCAGGCTAATCTCTGAAATGGCCAGACTGATTTTTACGGGACTTTTATTGGCAGGTAGCTGATTTAATAAGGAGTAACTTAGTCTACTTTTATTTTAGAAAAATAAAGTAATGTTGCAATGTCCAAATACTGTCCAGTACCGCGCGCAGCTCACGCGCATGCCACCGCCTGTGCCATCACGTCTCGGGTGCCTCCCACAACTTCTCCCACCAACGAATCAATCAGATTTCACTTATTCTTTTTTTTTTAGAAAGGAGATACTTTAATGTTTATCCTGTAATTATTTCAAGGAATTCGGGTTATTAATCTATTGCTTCGTGGTTGAAACACAAACAAACACACTAACTCAACGCAGACGAAGTCGCGGGCGTCAGCTTGTGTTAAATATAGTTTTGATTTTTTCAGACTTTTATCCTCCACTATAGTAGACACCTGTCTGGTGGGAGGCTTCAGCCGTGGCTAGTTACCACCCTACCGACACAGGCGAGTCGCCAAGCGATTTAGTGTTTCGGCACGATGTCGCGTAGTAACCAATTAGGAGTGTGGGTTTACCATACCCCTAACAGGTTAGCCCACTACCATGTTAGACTGCATCATCACTTACCATCAGGTGAGATTGCCGTCAAGGGCTTACTTGTAGTGTATATAAAAAAAAATAACTGCAAACCTGGCTGTGTTTTTGAATATAATTTTAACACCAGTCTCAAGTTGGAGCGAGAAACCGCGCGGTGCTCGAACTTTCGCAACTCCTGACTCCCACGCACAAAGGACCAAGTGACACCATTTCGTGAACGGTCCAAAGAATTGCTTCTGAACGATTTTAATTGGACGCGCTGGAAGAATACTTATTAATTAAATAATTTAAAAGACGTTTCAATTGGGTTGCCTAGCGCGTTTGTTCGTTTACAGACTATTAGATGTATCTACAATATTTTTTCGTTCTTTATGTTACTAGACTAGCCTTTAAGTACCTTCAATACGCGAGTTTACTATCACTACATCTTTCCTCCCCCGACCTAAGCGCTCCTCTCCGAAAGAGGAGACCTAAACATATCCTTCATGACCCTGACTATCAGATGACTACTGACAACACACTCGTACCACCTACCACACAATCATACGCTACACACCGTCTTCGCCGGCGAAGACGAGGTCCCCGCTATCTTACGTCATCCGGACGTGGGCTACATCCACGGCCTCGGAGACGTACGGACCACTCACCGTCCGACCCCCCCGTTATCCCAAACGTCGCCTAAGCCGAGGTTCGGCCTCAAAGGAGGCGCCCTTAGGCAGTCGTTCCCATAGTTTCTTCGAGCCCTAGGGCTCAAAATTTCTTCTGGCAGAGCTTCTTTCCAAAGCTCGCCAAACAGCCCGGTTACGCTGTGGCAACCAATAGGGTTTGTACAGCTGATAGACAGTCCGAAAAAAAAAAACAAAACACAAAACTACATCTTTCATTAACCATTTGAGCGTACTGTTAACAATTTATAAATCAGCAACGTGCTTACAAAACATAGTAAACAAACAAGAATAATTCGGTTATTAATTCATTAATAATTTGTAAGTGTACATGATAATAGATTATGAGTTCACCGCTTCATCATGATTAACCCATTACCGGCTCACTACAGAGCACGAGTCTCCTCTCAATATGAGAAGGTTTTAGCCAAAGTCCACCACGCTGGCCAAGTGCGGATTGGCAGACTCCACACGACTTTGAGAACATTATGGAGAACACTCAGGCGTGCACGTTTCGACGTACAGGTTTCCTCACGATGTTTTCCTTCACCGTTGAAGTAAGTGATATTTTAATTTTTTTAAAACACACATAACTCCGAAAAGTTAGAGGTGCGTGCCCGGATTCGAACCGCCGACCTCTAATTAGGACGCTCTAACCACAAGACTATCACCGCTTTTTGTTGACCGCTTAGCAAGTTGTTTTTTTTTTTGCAAAAATTTTATGCGTTCGTTTTTTACTTTTGTTACGCTCGACGTCCAGTTTTATTACCTCAATGATTACTTTATAATCCTGTAGGTGTCTATTTAACCGGTCGAGTGATAAAATGGCAATTTATCACTCGACCAGGTCCCAGGTTCTATATTTATGGTAATCACTACATTTACGAGGCGCAAGTTGAATTGTGAAATCTATGTACGTATGCACACAGAGATTTTATGATCTTCGTTCAGGATAACAACGCTACAAAAATAGGTTACGGCCTGGGGGTGAATGATCCCGGCCTTAATGCTCTCGTAAAAATAATAAGACCGAATTAAAAGATGTGACGCAAGTTTCAGGAAGCAATAAATGTTGCGAGCATGTGGTAGTGAATTTTTTCCACCCTTTTTTGCATTCGCGCGAACGAAACACTTTTTGGAAACGCTCCAAAATGATAAACGGAGTCCAATTAAAATTGTTTGGGTCCCGCTGGGAGTGGGGATTGCGTTGAAGAATGCGATTGTAGGTGTTTGATTACATACTTTTACTTCCATTTTTTAATTGTTATTTATTGGATTTTTCTGTTAAAAAGCTACCAGTATAGCTCAGAGTTTGGAAACGGGTGATTAGACCACGGTTAGGAGTTCCTTTTTCTAATATTTCTTCTTCATCACTAGATAATTCTTGTACAACATCTCCTTCTTCAATATTTAAACCTCTAAACAAATCCGCACAATAATAATGATTAGCCACACCACCAAAATTTTTACAAATCTTCCCATAATCATTCAGTTCTTCGTCAAAAGCGACATCTCTTGAATGAAAGGTTTTCATGACACGTGGTTGTCAAATTATATATGAATTAGCATCATAACCGACCAGCAAACCCATTTCACTCACTCGCAGTTATTGCCGCTTTCATCGAATAATAATTATTGCATTTAATGTCGTGAAAATGTTAATAATCTCAGTCTATCTCAAAATCTCCAATAAGAGAGGAAGCCTGAGCCCGTCAGTGGAACATCAGTAGACTAAAGATGATCAATTATTTATGAGTCATCATGATCAACCCATTACCGGCTCACTACAGAGCGCGGGTCTCCTCTCAATATTTGAAGGGTTTGGCCCTAGTCCACCACGCTGACCATGTGCGGATTGGCAGACTTCACACGCCTTTGAGAACATTATGGAAAACTCTCAGGCGTGCAGGTTTCCTCACGATGTTTTGCTTGACCGTTGAAGCAAGTGATATTTTAATTGTTTAAAAACGCACATAACTCCGCAAAGTTAGAGGTGCGTGCCCGGATTCGAACCGCCGACCTCTGATTAGGAGGCTGACGCCCTAACCACTAGGCTATCACACATTGCACATGTCCAATTGCGCCAAAATTAATACAATAAATGCGCCAAGATATGAGAGGATAACGCCATCGTGTATACAAAATAATAATTAGCAAACGTAACCACATCGTTTGGATCCTTTGATACCATGTCTCCGCTTTTTAATTTAACAAATGGCAGCCATATTTGTGATGTAATCGGATTGCCTTGCCGGGGAGCCCTGTGCAGAGGTAAGTCTCAGTTTGACCTCCTTTCCTAAATATGGAAAAGTTTTGTAAGGCCGCTCAGCCTCGGTTAGGGTTACCAGATCCAAATAAGTAAGAGAATTCCTGACACTCGGTGCCTACCACCTACCACTTGAAGTACCTAATAATTTATAAATAAAAGTTTATTTTGTATAAACGAGTATTTTTTTTAATGATGCGGTCTAATATGGTAGCGGGCTAACCTGTTATGGTTAACTCATACTCCTAATTGGTTTCTACACGACATCATGCCGGAACGCTAAATCGCTTGGCGACACGTCTTTGTCGGTAGGGTGGTAACCAGCCACGGCCGAAGCCTCCCACCAGACAAATACAGTATGATTAAAGAAAAAACCCCGAGTACATGTAAGGCACGCGAATCGTGTTTGTCTGTCACTTCAGGTGTTGGGACTCCTCCTAGCTAGTGCACTATCATCATACTTATCATCAGTTAAGATCAAAGTCAAATCAGTTTTTTTTTTTTTAGTCGGTAATTTTTTAGATTCAATGCGAATTGTACCCGAGGCAAGTTTCTATGAAGAGAAAAATTGGACAATTTGCGCGGAAAAGTATTCCTTTCCAAGAATTGTTCCCAGCCATAAGTCAATCAGATGGCGATCTGGGATTGATTCATATGGTTAAACAAATATTACAATCTGGGAAGTAACTTTGTGTCTCTGTTAGCTTGCACGTAAATTGCTTAGCATATTTTTGATAAAATATGTCATCGAGATAGATTACAACCTGGTAACGTATATGTTATGCCTCAAAATCAGAGATTTGGGTTTTTAATCCACGCAAACAAAGCTGCGTTCGTCAGCTAGTTACTGAAATGAATAAATAATGAACAGCCATTGCTTTACAGACCGTGTAACACACAAGAAGAACTAATTCCTCTTTTCTATCTTAAGATATAGATTCAAAAGACACTTAGAGATCGCTTGATTATTTTTTCCTGAGTTGCGAGTGAGAACTGTGAACTCAAAGTAAACCAACATGTTGCGTAAGGTTTTGTACATGTAATCTCCATGTCGAGAACATCATTTGACAATAGTGGCTCTACACCATCATCATGATCAACCCATTACCGGCTCACTACAGAGCACGGGTCTCCTCTCAATATGAGAAGGGTTTGGCCATAGTCCACCACGCTGGCCATGTGCGGAATGGCAGACTTCACACGTCTTTGAGAACATTATGGAGAACTCTCAGGCGTGCAGGTTTCCTCGCGATGTTTTCCTTCACCGTTGAAGCAAGTGATATATTTTTTTTTAAAACGCACATGACTCCCAAAAGTTACAGGTGCGTGCCCGGATTCGAACCGCGGACCTCTGATTAGGAGGCTGACGCCCTAACCACTAGGCTATCACCGCTTCATGTGGCTGTATACTCATACCAAATATTATATGGAATCGATTACGAAAGGTTTTGCTTAGCAACTGTCAAAAATCGTTAACAAGAAAGGGGCTGGTAACCCTAGCTTCGATTGCTTTTTATGGCAATTTTTTTTTCGTTATCTTTAACCTCGTCTTCAATTCTTAACCGTTTATGCATAAAATAAAGGTTGCTAGGTCGCTATATTCCACGAAAATAATTGTTTTCGATGCAAAGCGTTGAATGTTATGTTATTGTTGTATTAGTCATGATTATAAAGTTTTATTTTATTGTGATATTTTTGAGTTCTTTGTTAGACTAGAAATCAGTATTGACATTGCGTCACTGAGCTTATTATTTTATTCTATATAATAGAAACCTTTACACCTTCGTCTAACTAATATTGCATCAGAAGATAATCGTCAAATGGTTCACTGGCTCGTAAATGTCATACTAACGCAAAACATACATTATTGGAACAATTTATTTTTGTGATACCAATACAAATAATCTGAAAGGTTATTTAACTTTTCTATCAAAGTAACACTATAACATAATTTGATTTCCAGTAATTAATCCATGTTTCTAATTAAGCTCAATGGTTCACTTGCAGCCAAAACTAAATCAAAAAGGATATCAGAGTAATGCTAGGTTTGTAATTTTATAAATATTTTTCGCAGTACATTACGTGAAACGCTATACGTGACATGTCTAGATGTGTAGCTTTATAAACAAATGTTAAAAGAGCAACTGTAATGATTCAGATGAACGCTGGGTGGGCCGGCACTGCAGATGTCCAGCAAATACCGAATTAATGCCGCACATTGCAGTCAATTAAATCACTTGTTAGGCTCACAGTTGCCCAGGGCACCGGCCATTCGAGGCTTGTCTACCCACACGTTTGTCCTGTCGTTTACTTTAATAGTTTAGACAAGACGGCAAGACCGCGTGCTTCACTGGAAACCGTGTTAAAATTAGAATATCCGTTCGGCAGCTCTTACTTAGACGCCATCCATTCAGTTTGATGTGCGACTGAGAAATGAGTTGTAGTTTTTTGATTGTGTTTTGTTTAAGTTCTTAACGAATTCGCGGAGTGCGTTATAGAAAGCCACACGAACGTTTTTTTTCTGGATTTTTGTGCATTTCAATGGAAACAAAATGTTAAATTTCTAGTGATATACCTACTACTTTGTAGGTACTTAGTTGGTTGACCTAATTTGTTAGAAATAAATATAAGCAATAGTAATAGCGTAGAGGTTCTAGTGGAAGATTTTGTGTGGTGTTATATGATACAAATCTCCCGGTTGTCGGCGGAATATAGCAAATTATACTTGCTGTTTATTGTTTATCATGGACTTCCGCAAAGAAACGCCTGCTTCTATTCATTATTAGAAATAAATATTTAAATTATTTAAAGTACTATGGAGTAGGTGCATACTAAACAAAATTATTAGCACAGTAGTGACTACATAGGTTGGTATCTTTTCTATTTGATTATTTGGTAATTTTAACTATTAAAATCTAGCTTTAATATCACTTATCGATTTGGTCGTATTGATAGAGTTTATCATTGGCTACAAGAACTTCACAACACGATTAAACTGAACATGTATCTATAAAACGTAAATGAAAACAATAACCGATAACTAGGTTCATAAATTTTTGTAACCTGATTATGCGGAACTATATTATGCATTATCGAAATACATTGCTGGCATATACAAAAAAGCATGCATGACTAATTGTTACTAAACAATATCTAGTTTCTACGTAACATCCACTAGCATACGTATGATACAAGCTGAGACGGCTTCGACATAAACACAAAGCGTAAACATCGTCTAATGACTCACAATGACGAAGTTTTCATTATCATATCACAACCTCAAGCATACGTTAGTTGCAATCTGACACCGCGAGCTAATTGTCGTTTTTAAAGAGCGTTACAACGTATTCGCATTAATTTCATTTAACGTACTGTTATCATATTAATTCAAGGCTGTTTTAATGAGTGTACGCGAGAGGTGACTGGTGACACGGTTCAGTGGGAGCGTGCGTATTTTCCTCATCGTCGGCGAGAACAAAGGGACCTTATTCGCGGATTTATTTAACACTTCCCGACGACCGGAATACGGCGGAATATCATACCGGCCCGTCGATCTAGACACGTGAACTTTGCGTACGCGAACGGGACGATGCGAGAGATCGCGGCGTGAAAAAATCGAATGCAAAAATGATTAAAAGGAACGGTGATAATGTATTTGCGATCGCGTCGAGCAACAATCAGTGTCAAGGCGGCCGGAGCGCCGTCTCGCTCTGTCCCGGTGCGGCCACGAGGATTCCGCGCGCCACTGCCGCCAGGATGACGCAGCCTGACGCGCATCAAAACACGAAGGAGGCGAATATCGCGCTGTCCACTTACGTGGAAAAGTGGAAGAGCAGATACGAGGAAGGCGAGAGGAAGCACAAGGCGTACCTCCTCAAGGCCGAAAAAGGTCAGTACTGTTCGTTTTAGCGTAGAAATCTTTAGTTATTCCCACTTTTTTTTGCTTCAACTCTGCGCATGCTCAAACCTTTTTGGGTCGTAACTCGTATGCAAACGAAAGTGCGAATGAAAATCCCTAGTCTCGTATTTGTCGGATTATGAGGATAACCTGTTGCTTGTACATGCATAATGTATTCATGAAACTTGCCTTATCCTGCGTTGCGCGAGGGATAAAGTTTTAATTTCATTGAAAAATTATTCACAAACTCCTCCTTTAAAGGCTATTAGAATTATGAGAAGTATGTAACTGATAAGTAGATAGGTGCATATATTGTTTATAATGTTCCATAAGCTAATATTTAAAGAGTAGAGAATTGTGTCATACAGCTATATTATGAGCTATAATAATAACTAGTTTTATCAGGTACTGCGCAACACACCTGAGCTGTCGTAATCCAACGTTCACATTGAAAGACATGTAAGATGATAACTATAATTATGGTTCTTTCATAATTTTAATTGTAATAGAGTATTTCGATATCGAGACTAGGCGGTTACGCAACACTATTTTTGTACATTTGACACTTTGGTTTCCTCGACACGTCAAAAGTTGTAATGTAAACAAAACAAAAAACAGTCTGATTCGCTAATGGATATTCAAATCATTTTTCGAAAGTTTCGTTTTGAAAATGTTTTAATTAAATATTTTAATATTTATAATTGGTACTAAGAACAAAATAACTATTCTAGCAGATTAAAAAGATTTAAAACAAAGTTTTTCTTAAAAGTATGTGAGTACCTAAGGATTTTTATTTTAATGACTATTGACTTTCATAGATTATTGATACCCAATAAATCATGGCTATATAAACTAACATCCATCTTAGACAAATCTTAAATTGTGATCCAAAACGGCTTACTTAAATTATTAAGTAGGTTTTTTTCTTAATTCTGTAACGTAAGAATTTATTGTCCATCCACAGACATTACCTTGATGGTTGAAGATGTCGTTTGTTAGTATTTTATGATACATGCTATTTTAGAGAGACTTGAGTGTGTGATTCAACTAATTTCCACAAAGAGGACATTATTCACAAAGTACTTTTAATGTCTAGTTTGTCTTATTTTGTTGTGGGTTTTTACTGTGACCAGCATTTGTAACCAACAACAATATAAAGTTAAGATTAACTTTTAAAGATACAAGTATAGCTCTTTATCATCTCAGTACAATTTAAAAATAAAAAAGCACTCCTCACTTTTCTGAGTTATGTGCGTTTAAAAAAAATATCACTTGCTTTAACTGTGAAGTAGTAGTAGAAAGCACACCTGAGAGTTCTCCATAATGTTCTCAAAGGTGTGTGAAGTCTACCAATCCCCACTTAGCCAGTGTGGTGGACTAACTCCAAACCCCTCCCATATTGAGAGGAGACCCGTGTTCTGTAGTGAGCCGGTAATGGGTTGATCATGATGAATTTAGACTTTGGGATATAGAGAAATTTTTATACAAATTTCAAAGGCTTGTATAGTTCAAACCTTGGTATTCTCAAAAATTGTTTGTTAGTGTGAGCCTATGCTTAGTTATAATAGCTATCTGTAAGTCTGCCAAAGTTCAGTCTGTGTCTACCAGTAATTTAAGCTGTGCGATCATAGATCACCCACTTAAGACTACCGGCAGAATTACATGTGTTAGATTCCTACAGAGTCTAGACTACTAATAACACATAACTCAACTTCATCATCATCATCATGATCAACGTATTACCGGCTCACTACAGAGCACGGGTCTCCTCTCCAATGTGAGAAGGATTTGGCCATAGTCCACCACGCTAGCCATGTGCGGATTGGCAGACTTCACACGCCTTTGAGAACATTATGGAGAACTCTCAGGTGTGCAGGTTTCTTCACGATGTTTTCCTTCACTGTTGAAGAAAGTGATATTTTAATTTTTAAAATTTTTAAACTAACTTAAATGTTTAACTCAACTTAAATGAGTGTAATCACAGCTTGCAAAATGAATTAAGTTAAGAAACCAAAATACTAAATAAAACAGAAATAATGTTAAAACAGAAGGCCAAATAGTAATTTTTAACAATTTACAAATTAAATAACTTTTCCTCGTTCTTACACCCATTTGGCCAGTATTTTAATGATTTAACCCTGAAACATTCCTAGTTTGTCATTATACAAATAGATACCCATCTCTTTAGTGCTAAATTACTCTTTACAGTTTTACTTATATAGATAAATATGTGCTTAGTACAACAATAAGTTAAATCTAATTAATTGCATTACTTAAACTTAAATCCCAAGTCTACCTCTATGTTATTATACCATAGACACTTGAGGTAATCTGAATGTGGTTTGATCTTAATCATCATCATTAATTTTTTATGGATAGACACAGACCTCTTTTATGATATATAGAGTTTAGAACCATCATGTTACTTCAATATGGATTTTGAGCTAGATAGCTGATTACCGGAATTTAGCATCATAATAACCTTTTTTTATGGCTCAATTTGTTTAGAAAAAAGATTACTCTGAAATACATACTTGGCCATCCTAAGTTATTCTATTTACTCTGTTGTTGCTAGAACTAATCATATGTGTTTATATTTAGAATAGTATGACCTTGAAAGAAAAAAATATTTCCTGCGGATATTATAATTATTACCATGATCACATTTCATGTGCTATTTGCTTTACAAAAGATTGTATCAATATGATAATAAAATAATAGTTAACATATAGTACCGTACCGTAGTAGTAGTATTTTAGGACCTTCCATCCTAAAAGATGAGGTACGAGCCGCAGTTAAACATCTTAAATGCGGCAAAGCATTGGGTATAGATGAGATCCCCATTGAAATTATTAAAGAAATGGGTGAAGTTGGAGTGGATATATTACACGCTATATGCACCCGTATATGGGACTCTGGTGATTGGCCGAATGACTGGCTACAAACTGTTTTTATACCACTCCATAAGAAAGGGTCGACAAAAAAGTGTAACAACTACAGGCTAATCTCACTTATATCTCATGCAAGTAAAGTGCTTCTCCACATTTTGAATACCAGACTACAAGCATATTTGAATCGTGAAATTGCGCCGGAGCAGGCTGGATTTGTCAGGGGAAAAGGAACTCGGGAACAAATACTTGTGTTAAGACAAATAATTGAAAAGGCCAGGGAGTTTAACATACCGCTGTTTATCTGTTTCGTTGATTTCCGAAAAGCCTTTGACACAGTCAAGTGGTGCAAATTGTGGTCAATACTGCTTACAATGGGCGTTCCTAAACACCTCGTTTACCTTTTAAGGAGACTATATGAAGATGGAACGGCAGTAGTCCGGGTAGATGGGATGGATTCAGCATTCCTGAAAACGCAAGCTGGTGTTCGACAAGGATGTATTCTATCACCCCTACTTTTTAACATCTATACTGAATATATAATGCGAATTGTACTCGATGAGTGGACAAAAGGCGTTTCAATAGGAGGGCAAGTCATTACTAACCTACGGTATGCTGATGATACCACCCTTCTCGCATCATCTGAGAAGGATATAGGTGAATTTCTCAAACGCTTAGAGGATACTAGCATTGATTTTGGACTCGCAATCAACCGTGACAAAACCAAGTTTATGGTAATTGATAGGAAAGCTAATAACAGACCCGAGATAACTCATATCAATAACTGTGAGGTTGTCGCCAATTACATTTACCTTGGCTCCGCTATCAATAATAACGGGAGTTGCGAGAGCGAAATTAAAAGACGCTGTGCCGTGACCAGATCAGCCGTTGAGAAGCTATCGAAAATCTGGAAGGACAGAAGAATTACGAAAAACACAAAAGTTCGTCTAATGAAATGTCTGATCTTTCCGATCTTTCTATATGCGGCTGAAACATGGACCCTTAGACAAGTTGACCGAAGAAAAATAGACGCACTGGAAATGTGGTGCTGGAGACGTCTATTGCGAATAAGCTGGACAGCGCATCGAACAAACGCCTCCATACTCAAAGAGCTGAAAGTAAAACAAAGGCTTTCGTCGCTTGTACAACTACGAATCCTTAAGTTCTTTGGGCATATAACAAGGAAGACCGGTACCATGGAACATCTCGTGGTACAAGGTCGAGTCGAGGGCACACGTTCACGTGGTCGCTCCCCTACTAGGTGGACGGACTCAATCCGTTCAGCTACAGATTTATCGATCTCCGAGTGCTTCCGTGATGCTACAAACAGAAATTGCTGGAGGGAGATCGTAAGAGCTGCTGTGAAGGCCAAATCATAACCACGACCACTCTGCCAAGAGTGAACGAATAAGAAGAAGAAGAAGAACATATAGTAATTATGGCAAACAATGCTATTTGATGGTTATAACATAAATACTAGTTAGCCTTTATTTTGATTTTGCTTATATATATAGGATGACTACGGGGCGGGTGCGTGTCTTCGTCGGCAATATAGGTAGACGTGGGTAGTTTCGGGCAAAGAGACCAGATACTCTTGGTAGAACAGAATTACAATTATAAGTATGGTAATTTATAAGGAGCAGACTATACGCTCCACCAAGTACGAATGCACTACCGCGACTCGACCACCGATCCGAGCCGACCGAATGCAATGCGCCGTCCCGCGCCGGTGAGTCTTCTAAGAACCTGCATACGTCACTTAGTGTTGCGTAAAGAGAGGGGGCGATGCCACTCTCTTGTCTGTCATACACGACTCCAAAACTAGATGGCGCTGCTCTCTGATTGCCGTCAAGTATATTACAAAGTTGTTAGTAAATAACATGTGACACTTAAACTTATGATTAAGTCTTAAATCTTTAACAGTAATATTTATTATTTTGAATTATAAATACTTAAAATTTCAATTGAATATAGCACTAATCGGTGCACAATTTGCTCAATTATTGCTCCATGATAACGCGAGACCTCATACAGCACGAGAAACCGTTTTAACTCTACGGGAACTGCAATTAGAAACCATCGTCACCCTTCATATTCGCCAGACCTTGCTCCAACGGACTATAATTTTTTTCGTGATTTGGACAATTTTCTGCGTGATAAAAAGTTTTATTCTCAAAGTGCAAAATGCTTTCACACAGTTTGTCGAATCTAGATCACCAGAGTTCTATCGCAAAGGCATAAATGAGCTTCCTATTAGATGGCAGCAATGTATAGATAATAATGGTAATTATTTTGATTAAATAAATATGTTAAATTAAAAAAAACGAATTTTTGTTTTTCAGTACAAATCGGCAATTTCATACTTTAACCCCTAATATAACAAAAACCTTAACCACAGTAACGCGTGGCCGGGTCTGCTAGTATGTTAAGAGAAAACATTAAAAACACATTTTAATATTTTTTTATTCTATTATGACAAGTTACATTTACTTCTTGTTATTTAGTGGCTGTAAAGATAAGAGGTAGGTCATGAACAAAGGTGATCGCTATCTATATAGAATTTCCTAAAAGTTTCTCCATATTTATTTGATCTTAATTATCAGTAAGGAGTCATACGGCGACCGTGATAGACGTGCCGTGTAGTTAGCTTGTTTTTGTTTAGTACCTACGACTGCGACCCATTGCACGCGGTTTTGTGCACGATACCAAACTATGAAACGTATTTAGTTATGGAGCGTTGTGCTGCCTCAGAACGTAACTATACGGATGAGTGCTGTTCTACGAGTATGAACGAATCAAGTGAGGAAACTACACTCCCGCCGGTATCCAGTGACGCACAACCAGCACCTTGCGCTTCTAACATATCAAATACACCTAACAAGAGGACGCGAGATGTTGACGAAGATGAAATCTGGAACGTGGTTACGAGATCCGGTAAGAGATATGCCCGTGATGATGCGAATGGTAGGGTACCTACAGAAATAATTGAGATAAGTGTAACAGCTAAGTATCCGCTGCCTAAACAATTTGCTTTCGCCCGATTACTTAAGGTTAACAATATTACGAACATACTCAATATTATATACATAAATTCTTACAAATTATTTATAAAATTTGAGAGTGAAACAGATTTAACAAAGTTATCGGATTGCCAGGAGTTTAAAAATAAAGGATGGAATCTACAAAGAACTTTAGAAGTTGGTGTTTCATACGGAATAATAAAAAATAATAAAAAACATATTAGAAAGTACAACGAGCACGGCCGAATTAATTTCATCAATGCGCCTTAATCGTAGAGGCGATGATGGAAAAGGTTGGACGGAATGTGAAACTGTACGTTTATGTTTTAAGGGTGCATCTTTACCAGCTTATGTATATGTTCACGGAGTACGGACTAAAATCGACCCTCTACATTTCCAGTGACACAATGTTCAAATTGTTGGTGTTTTGGACACCCTAGAAAAGTCTGCCTTAGGCAAACTAGTTTCTTCTTAGACACCTAAGAAGAAACTAGTTTGCTTTAAATGTAGTAAGGATTCGCTGGAGACCACTGACGAAGTTGATCAGAAATATGGCAATTTGGTGAACGTCATTCGTGAAGTGGGAGGTAAATTTTGCAAGAAAGACGGGAGTAGTGCCACGTCCAAGATCTCTAGCGAGACACTGGATTTAATGAGGCAAAGACGGGAGAATCCTCCAGCTGTATTAGATCGGCTTTGAACAAGCTCATTAAAAGGCGGATACGTTCTGACTTGCGATCTTCGAGTATGCGGAAAATCGAAGAAGCGATCGAGCGCAACAAGGGGACCAAAGAATTTGTCAAAAGTCTTGGGAGAAGCCATCTTACAAAGCTGAGGACTTCAGACGGCAGAACCGTTACCTCTATTCCTAGTGTGTTAGCTGAGATCGAAAACTTCTATGTGCAATTATACTCTGCGCATGCTCCTAAACCGGTTTCTCACCAAATCACGAATGACAAGCGGGCGAGACTTGCTCGCCACTACACCGATGTCCTCCCGGATATCGACGTTGGCGAGATTCGTGTAGCCCTAGAGTAGTTTCGGAATAATAAAGTACCGGGTGATGATGGCATTACAGCGGAGCTTCTGAAAGCAGGAGGAACACCTATCCTAAACGAACTGAAGCGTCTCTTTAATGCCGCCGTCACGACCGGAACAACGCTAAAAGAATGGAGCAGAAGTGTAACCGTACTCTTCTTCAAGAAAGAAAGGAGACAAGAACTTATTAAAAAATTATAGGCCCATCTCACTTCTGAGCCATATTTACAAGCTGTTCTCTAGGGTTATCACTAATCGTCTCACCCGGAGACTTGACGAGTTTCAACCTCCGGAACAAGCCGGGTTTCGGAAAGGCACCGAGCCGCACCGTAGACCACATCCACACTCTAAGACGGATTATGCAGAAGACCCAGGAGTATAATCTGCCTCTGTGCCTCGCATTTGTGGACTAGGAGAAAGCCTTCGACTCCATCGAAACCTGGGCGGTTTTGGATTCACTGCAGAGATGCCAAGTTGATTGGCGATATATCGAAGTGCTGAGATACGACGCCGCCAATATTACGGTTCAGGTGCAAAACCATGCAACACATCCGATACCAATTCGAAGGGGAGTATGACAAGGGGACGTTATTTCCCCGAAACTGTTTACTTCTGCTCTCGAAGAGGAGTTCAAGGTTTTGGACTGGAAAGATTGTGGCATAATCATAAATGCCGAATACATCTCGCACTTACGATTTGCAGACGACATAATTATAATGACAGGAACTTGAGTAAATGCCTTGCGACCTTAGCACTTCATCCAAACGGGTGGGTCTCAAGATGAACGTGGACAAAACGAAGATAATGTTCAATGAATACGTCATCACAAGGCCCATTGTTGTCGAAATGTCAGCATTGAAGTTGTCCAAGAATATAACTACCTATGACAGATTATACAGTTGGGTAGGAACAACTTCAACAAGGAAGCTAACAGAAGATTTCTGCTGGGATGGGCAGCATTTGGAAAACTGCGTCAAGTCTTCAACTCGCAGATACCCCAATACCTAAAGAAAAAGTCTACAACGCCTGCGTCTTACCGGTCATGACGTACGGAGCAGAAACGTGGACACTCACAGTAGGCCTCGTCCACAAGTTCAAAATCGCTCAGCGTGCTATGGAGAGGGCTGTGCTGGGTGTTTCACTGAGGGATAGAATCCGTAACGAGGACATCCGTAGGAGAACAAAAGTAACCAACATAGCCCAACGGATTACCCAGCTGAAGTGGCAGTGGACGAGTCATATCTGTCGCAGAACCGACGGCCGTTGGGGCAGACGTGTTCTGGAGTGGAGACCGCGTACCGGTATGCGCAGCGTAGGACGACCTCCTGCTCGCTGGACCGATAACCTGAAAAGGATCGCTGATGGCGGGTGGATGAGGAAGGCAAGGAACGTGTTTGATGGCGCCCTCTCGGAAAGGCTTATGTCCAGCAGTGGGCGTCTATAGGCTGATTGATGATTGATGATTGTAGTAAGGATCATGAAAACTGCGCAACAAGTAAATTTTCATGTTAAACTCAGTGGAGAGATATCCGAATCCGTGGAAGGAACATTTCGATGAAAGATCAAAATTGAAAGGTATATGGTACAAGACCATTCAGCCACAAACGAGAGCTATTGTCAATCCACGATAATGTGGGTACATTGAAAATAACTCTCGTAATAGAACGAACTTAACCCTCATAATGCGTCTTCGTTACTTACACATTCCATTGAATAAATTTGCTTACATGATGAAAAAAGTAAATTCGCCAAATTTTAGTGTTTGCAATGTACACGAAGATATCACGCATAATCTGATGGAATGTGCCCGAAATGAAGGTTATAGGCGCCGTAAATTTAAATACAATAAAGTCCTTATGTCTGTTGGATATTTCAACAGAGTATTAACATTATTAGTATGTCCAGAGTCAGTTTCAGCAACTCAGATGTTGAAATTGGTTAGGAATGGCTTCGAGAACAGATAATAATTCTGTTCTCGAGGACAGTCTTTACCTCTATTATTTTGTTTACTTGAACATCTTTTGTGAACCTACAGAGAGGCATATTCGCTCAGCAATTAATCTCTTTAAATAAAATCATCTAGTATCCTGTCTAATGAATCATATCCATGTGCTATGAAGATGTCATGCTTACATATTGAGGTAAAGTTGTGAACTCCACTAAACTATCGCCGACTGATTTAAGTGACCACATTCGGGCTGAGATCTGTAGAGCGTACTTTGTAGATGTCTGTACTCAGCCTCATGCATATGAAACCGTCTTCATCTCGACTTGCGTGGTGGATAAGAATACTTTTCTAATAATTATTGTAAAGAGCTATTGTCTTAGTCCAGTGACAAGTGATTCACTATGATACATATTGTTTAGCATTCTCGAAAGACCTAAGTATTTATTGAAATACTGATATACTTACACAAATAACGATGGTTTAATCATGTAAGTATTTGACGCGAAAGTCATCGTTCCTAGAAAATTTATAACTGTAATATGATTTCTATTGGTACTAAAACAAATAGATTAGTTCGATATCCCAATAAACTGTTACTGATAAAACATTATATCTACAAGTACTTTTATGAAGCTTAAGGGATGTTGTGAAAATGTTTAATAACTTACCAACATAATTTGAATTATTGACTGACTTTAAATTGGTGTGTTCAAGAGTAAACTCAATAAATGTCTATTGGAAAAGTTTCCTTCTGAATGAATATTTAACGTAATTTTGTATTTTGTAATTTTAAAACATCATTGTTTTTTATTTATTTTTATTTAATTGTATATTATATTTCGCTTGGACTTAGAGAATCTTTAGACTGATTTGGCCTGATGGCTTTCTAAGGTAAGGCGTGCTTGCCTAGAGGATGTATTTGTACTCTTCATTTGATTGAAATATAAAGCAATCGGAAAAGACGGCATTGTTAAGATCGTTACTAAGCACATTAAACTGAAGGAAGCTAAGCGCTTCGCAAGAGTCCATGTAATTACTTCCATCGTTTGGAAGTTAATTAACAAAAACTACCGTAGTTTTGAAACATCGTAAACCACCCACCCACACGGCAACCAATCTAAAAACGAGCAATGACCGAGTAAACTGGGTAAATCGTCATTTTATTTCGAAGACTTATACTTAATTTAAACTGTTAATAGAAATGTTACTAAGAAGTAAAAACGCAAGCATGCATGTGTCAAACACAGATTAAGTCACGAGAAAAATTGTATGATCACACCACACAGTTTTCTGCACAAAAGTGGCAAGTGTCAATCTGACAGATTCAGTAGGTAAAACCATGAACGTATATATATGGATTATATAAGAAAATTGCGACGATTTAAATGATTCCTTTCACAAAGATATGCCCGGAGGAGATCACTTAAAGCGATAAGACCGTCTCTGCGCATTATCGTATTTTTTTATTTTGGAATCCATATATCATAATGTGCGATAAATAATTTATCGATCTATCCAATTCGCATAACAGGACTAACCATGTGTTAACTTTGACAGCCAAACGCGAGCACGATGACCTTCAAAGGCGGTACAACATCGTCACTGAGGAGAGGAACCACCTGGAGGCCGAGCTCAATGACAGGGAGAAAGAGCTCAACAAGCTGCGAGCGGTCTCCGAGAAACTGTTCAACGAGTACCAGCAGCTGAAAAACCAGCATGACATCGACTCGGGTGTTATGCAGAAGTAAGTCAATCGAAAGAGTCTATAAAGAGCTACTCGGAGTAGGTTCGGTGAACGCTTCCGATATATGGTGCAATATATTTTTTAAATTCATTATTGTTCTTTAGAGTTATCGCTCCACCAGATAGTTACACCGCGATGTGCTATAATCCGGTACGATCAAGCGTATAAGAAGACATTAGAACTTTGAGTTAAAAATCAATCGCTAACTAGTTACCAAATAGTTATCATGCTTTACTTAGTATAGCGTTTTCATCATCATCATGATCAACCCATTACCGGCTCACTACAGAGCACGGGTCTCCTCTCAATATGAGAAGGGTTTGGCCATAGTCCACCACGCTGGCCATGTGCGGATTGGCAGACTTCACACGCCTTTGAGAACATTATGGAGAACTCTCAGGCGTGCAGGTTTCCTCACGATGTTTTCCTTCACCGTAGCTAGCCTAGTTAGCGGTAGTAAAGCGTTTTAGTTTAATTGCTTTGATTTATCATATATTTAATGTGCATGATGCCCTTGAACCCTTTTTTTAAAAAGTACCGTTGAATTTTAAATCGTTTGTATATTCTCACCTATAACTTTTGGTCAACTCGTTGCCGGCTCACTACAGAGCACGGGTCGCCTCTCAATACTAGAAGGGTTTTGCCATAGCCCGCTACGCTGGCCATGTGGGAATTGAAAGACTTCAGTCGCTTTTGAGAACATTATGGAGAACTCTCAGGCATGCAGGTTTCCTCTCAATGTTTTCCTTTACCGTTGAAGTTAGTGATATTTTAATTGCTTAAGAATGCACATAATTCCGAAAAGTTAGAGATGCGTGCCCAGAATAGAACCCCCGACCTCTGATTAGCTTAGCTATAATTAGGTGTAAGCTAATTTGGCACTATTCATTAAGCGGTTTTTATCTGCTGAATTGTGTTATACATTAAAGGAGGGTAATCGATAATCGATTTTATCAAATGTTTTGATTCTTGGTGAACCAAATTAATAAATTAAAAAAAATATATCCCAGTCGCTTATTTTACGGTGGTTACTAAAATAACCTATTTGTCTATAGTCAGAATTTCAGTCTGTTTAGGTCCCACTACTGGGCTATAACAGACCAACGGATGAAAAATTTGGTAACTTAAATGCAAACGAATACCACCAGTGAATGAAGTCCGTTGTTAATTAAATTGAATGCTACATTCCTCTTCTAATTGTATTGTAAAGGGTGGACAGTACCCATTATAACCTATATAATCATATTATAATCTTTTTGACATTAGGAAAATTCATGCATCCCTCGTCATAATATGACAATGGTCAATTTCCTACGATCTCGCTTTGCGTCAATCCCGAGGAATAATCCTCCGCAATTAGAGGAAGGGGGACGAGCAGAATTCATAATGATTTAGGGTCTTCGTCTCATAGAAAAATAACAGCTCCAATCACAGTGCAAAATAAACTCTAATACTAACGGCCTACGGTGGGAAACCGTGTTCGGAGTATTATTATGTTAATCATAGTGAATTAAGTGGATATTTAATTTAAATATTTATAAATGTTTTAATTAAACATCCTTCTAATATAAGGGTGTAGTAATTGATTGACAGTTGTTAATTAGTGTTTTGATTCGTTCGAGTGCAGTGCAGTGTTTCGAATCGGGATCTAAGAGACGATCTTGGCATTCGTAATAAAATACAAAGGTTTATATTTGATTGTGAAAAAGTGTGTCCTCCAACATGGGAAGGTATGTAAATTACCTATATATATGGTAAATTAAATATCTATATTATTTAACCGACGTCGGAAGAAGGTAGAGTGTCTTTACTACTAGTACTACGTATTTGAGCAAAACGTATAATTTTGTCCTACTCTGGAAGCGGTGATAGCCTAGTGGTTAGGGCGTCAGCCTCCTAATCAGAGGTCGGCGGTTCGAATCCGGGCACGCACCTCTAACTTTTCGGAGTTATGTCACTTCACTCACTCTCATCACTTGCTTCAACGGTGAAGGAAAACATCGTTAGGAAACCTGCACGCCTGAGAGTTCTCCATAATGTTCTCAAAGGCGTGTGAAGTCTGCCAATCCGCACATGTCCAGCGTGGTGGACTATGACCAAACCCTTCTCATATTGAGAGGAGACCCGTGCTCTGTAGTGAGCCGGTAATGGGTTGATCATGATGATGATGAGGTCAGGAGAATCAGAATATTAATTAATAGTAGAATAAATTATAAGATTTTTTGATTGCGTCGATCCTATACTCCTTTGCTGCGTGAAACAAAGCCACACAAACAAACACACTCCCGTATTTGTAATATAAGAAGGGATTAAAGAGGAACTTCGAAAATTAGCGAACATTTAGCACCTTGCAGTCTATCAAAGGTAAACTTGTTTTATACAAACGAAATGTCATACAAATTCCGATGTTGATTTAGAAAGTGCTAATCCATACAGGTAAATCAAATTAAAGTGTATGTTGGTGATTAAGAATTAACTAATACTGAATAAGCTCATAACGTTACTTGGATACTAATCTTTATTCAAATAGTCCCCTAAAAGGCACCCTTTTGACGCGTAAATAATTTACATAGTAGTGAGTTGATTGGGATAATTACATTCGTAAACTTAAAACTAAAGCTACGAGGATTCCAAACGCGTTCTGCTCTAAGAAGAAGTCCACTACAAACTTAGTCGGATAAATTTTCTTATTGATATCACCATCTCACATGCCACTTAAAATTATTTGAGCTATCTCATTGGAGGAATATTTCTTACCCGTGCTTGTTTATCATTTACGTAATCCTTTACGCTATAGTAGGACTTTTCTACAAGCTTACGTTTCTTATAAACTTTGAAATTTTTGAGCGACATCCAAGAAATTTCATTTGGTAATTTGTTATAAAATTGTATACAAAATTACCTTTGAATGAATTTCTAATTTTATGTAGTAGCGTACAACGCAAGTTTTTTTTTTAAATTGTAATATTAATGCATTTCCTCTAACTCAATAAGAATTCAGTTTTGCCAAAAGAATATCATGGTCAACATTATCAAACGCTTTTGTTAAATCCCTAAACAACGCTGATATGATTTTTTTAGTATCTATACTGATTGTGACAATCTCATTTTTTTTTCGAACCCCGACCTCGTGGCTCACGAGGTCGGGGTAATCCAAACATATTTATCACTTGCACATATTAACGCTATTTTGCGCGGACGACGCCGCGGACCACTTCTTAGTAAATCGAGGTAAATATTATAATTTCAAATCAAAATTTCACCTTTCTATACAGGCCTGTGCGACATTCAGTTTCCATAATTATTTTAAACACAGCTAACATGACGCGTGCAGTTTATTTATTTAAATTTTTGAAGTTTAATTAATAATAATTACTTTATATATTTTACTAGACAACAGTAAGAGTGGTTAGTGAGTAATAATCAAACAAAAGTGAAAAATGATCTTCTCAAAGAAAATCAACTTAGCAGTGGTAGTGAATGGGATACCTAATCAGTAATCAGTACATAACACTATAAACTAGTTTTAAGATCCCGTTTTGTGTTAGTACAGTGATACAACCTATTACTACAATGAAACATCAATGTAGGTAATTTAATATTATAGATTATCTGATACATTTATTGGAAATGTGTTAAATGAAATGTTTCCAATAATTTTATAATTTATTCCTGTAGAAGGAAATCAATTAATTCCTTATTTGAATATAAATTTGTTTATTATTTTTAAAAGTACAGTAATTTTGTGTTAAATTTTCTTCATAAACAGTAAAAAAAGAGTCTTCAAAGTAATAATGCCTCACTAGATTTAAAAGTATGTTTAGTGTAAAAGAATTCCAGTGGTTTTGTTTGTATTTTAATTTACAAGAGTAAAAGTAATTAACGTGTCATTAATAAACATGATTAGCATTGATCTTTTGTACTGTTATTTAATCATCAATTTGACATCTAAATAATAAATTTTAGACTAACACGTATTCGTCGTATTATGCAAAAATGTTATCCAAAAATTTCTGTCGATAAAAATGGCTGTAAGAAGTAAAGACTTCATATGTTATCTGTTGATATTTGACTGAAGGAACTCGTGGACATGGAGTGTGAAATATTGGGCTGCGAGAGATGCATCTTGATAGGGATTAAAATGTAAGCATTGTTGATTCATCAAGAACAACCCATTACCGGCTCACTACAGAGCACGGGTCTCCTCTCAATGTGAGAAGGGTTTGGCCATAATCCACCACGCTCGCCATGTGCGGATTGGCAGACTTCACACGCCTTTGAGAACATTATGGAGAACTCTCAGGCGTGCAAGTTTCCTCACGATGTTTTCCTTCACCGTTGAAGCAAGTGATATTTGAATTGTTTAAAAACGCACATAACTCCGAAAAGTTAGAGGTGCGTGCCCGGATTCGAACCGCCGACCTCTGATTAGGAGGCTGACGCCCTAACCGGCTATCACCGCTTCTTTTGTAAGCATTGATTAGATTGTTATTATTGATTGACATAAATCATTAATTTTCACCCCACCAACTAAATCATATGCGTTATTATAGGTAAACCTAACTGATGTAACTAGGCGATCTCAACGATTGTTAGTTGTGCAAATTTAAACTCCAAGCTTGTACTGAAAATTGCTCTATAGAAAAACCTCTATGACATTTATGCCTATACCTCGAAATCTCAGATGGTCAGATCTGTGGTCAAACCTGATGAAACATATTTTTTTTGGGACTGTCTATTAGCTATACTAACCCTTTTGCTTGCCACAGCGTAACCGGGCTGTTTGGCGAACGAACAAACAAACAAAACAAAAAATTTTGAACCGTAAGGCTCGAAGAAACTAAGGGAACGTCTGCCTAAGGGCGCCTCCTTTGAGGCCGAACCTCGGCTTAGGCGACATTTGGGATAACGGGGGGGTCGTTATCTCAGTGAGCAGTGAGCAGTGTGTGTCTATGACAAGTCTAGTCATATGAGACTTTATTATCTCGTCTTTATTTCTGTCAGCTTCTTACAAAAAGGTGGCCTGGAAGAGATCGCTTTATGTGATAAGATCGCCTTTTGCTTTTATATTATGTATTTCTTGTTGTTCTCCTTTCAATATGTATGCAATATATTGTATAAATGAAATAAATAAATGAGAGTAGCCGTTCATAGTCTGGGCATGATGAGAATGATGAGGTCCACCGTTCGTTCCAGGGTGATGCAACAAGCGGGCGAGTGGTACAAGCAGAACAAGCAGCTCAAGAGGAAGAGCACCGCCCTGCTGCACGCGCTCCCCGCTGCCGCTGTAGATATCGACTTGACCGATGCCACTGATACAGGTAACCTTGACGTTGATTTGTTGACCGATGCCACTGATACAGGTAAAATTAACGTTGATTTGTTGACCGATGCCACTGATACAGGTAAAATTAACGTTGATTTGTTGACAGATGCCACTGATACAGGTAAAATTAACGTTGATTTGTTGACCGATGCCACTGATACAGGTAAAATTAACGTTGATTTGTTGACCGATGCCACTAATACAGGTAAAATTAACCTTGATTTGTTGACCGATGCCACTGATACAGGTAAAATTAACGTTGATTTGTTGACCGATTCCGCTGGTACAGGTACACCTAACGTTGATTTCAATCATGTCAATCATAATCTTTATTTAAATAATCTTTTAAAAGGCACTTTTGATGCGTTAATTACACAGTAGTAAATTGATGGTGATAACTACATTTGTAAAAACTTAAAACTATGAAGTTTCCCAACGCGCCCACGTCTAAGAAGAAGCCCATGCCCAATAAACATAACCGGGCAACTTTTCGTTTTGTTATCACCATCTTCATGCCACTTAAAATTAGATCAATATTTCATACCCAAGCTTATCTCTTACATAATCTTTCATAATAGGACTTTTCTATGAGATGACCAATGCCGTTGATTTGTTGACCGATTCCACTGATACAGGTAAAATTTACGTTGGTTTATTGACCGTGCCAGCTACAAAACTGGCACTGCCAATTGTGTGTGTGTGGCTTATAATATAAGTGGCTTATAATAATAATAATCCCATGTCCCATGTTGCTCTACAGCGTCCGACGCCAGCAGCAATGAGGAGGTGGAGTTCCTGAAGCGCTGCGTGAGCGAGCTGAGCGAGCAGGTCGCGGCGCTGCAGACCGAGGCGAGCGCCGCGCGCCTGCACGAGTTCGAGGCGCACGAGGTCAACGTGGCGCTCACTCAGGTACGGCCCAACAAAAACCTAATTTTTATTCCAGTAAGAGTCAGCCCTTGACTGAAATCTAACCTGGTGGTAAGTGATAATGCAGTCTAAGAAATTCAAATTCAAATTCAAATTCAAAATAATCTTTATTCAAATAGTCCTTAAAAAGGCACTTTTGACGCGTCAATAATTTACATTTTTTTTTTTTTTTTATCCACTACAAGTAAGCCCTTGACTGCAATCCCACCTGATGAGTGTGATGATGCAGTCTAAGATGGTAGCGGGCTAACCTGTTAGGGGTATGGAAAACCCACACTCCTAATTGGTTTCTACGCGACATCGTGCCGGAACGCTAAATCGCTTGGCGACACGTCTTTGTCGGTAGGGTGGTAACTAGCCACGGCCGAAGCCTCCCACCAGACCAGACTCGAGCCGGGAATCGAACCCAGAACCTCCAAGTTTATGATCTGACAGCGCGCGCGCTGCGCCACGGAGGTCGTCAAAAACAAAGTAAACATAGTAGTTATTTCATGGTGATAACTATATTCGTAAACTTAAAACTAAGGCTATGAGGGTTCCAAACGCGCCCCGGTCTAAGAAGAAGCCCACAACAAACTTAGCCGGGGTAAGATGCGGGTTAACCTATTCGAAGCATAGATTTGCACAATTCATTTCTACGTGACATCATGCCGGAACGCTAAATTGTTTAAAGAAACCGAAATCTCCGAGTTGAGCTGGGAATCTAACCCAGGATCTCCAACATTATGCTGCGTAGCGTAGCGTATCCAGCAAGGTCGTCTCAAACCACTTGCGGCAGTTTCAAAAAAAGTTCCATAAAAAAGGCTTGCGTTAGTTTTAAGAAAAGTTACAAAAGAAGACATGTGGTAGTAACCCCCTTTTAAATCGTCACGTAAGAAAAAAGCGTTATGTAACTAAGATAAGGGAGCCCCGGCTCGTTTAATTTGATTATAAAAAAGATCCCCTCCTCCTCTATTTACGTTGTCATTCGCCAACAGCTAGTTATCCGTAACGCGTGATTATTATTGTTTAATTAAAACTGCGAGGGGGAACTCTAAGCCCCGTTTAATGAGGGTCAGTGTCCAGCTGTGAAACATCAATTCTCTCAAAATATTACGACCTCCGTGACGCAGCGCGTGCGCTGTTGCATTATAAAGAGGTCCTGGGTTCGCTTCCCGGCTCGAGTCTGGTCTGGTGGGAGGCTTCAGCCGTGGCTAGTTACCACTCCACCGACAAAGACGTGTCGCCAAGCGAGTTAGCATTCCGGTACGATGTCGTGTAGAAACCAATTAGGAATATGAGTTTACCATACCGCTAACAGGTTAGATCGCTACCATCTTAGACCGCATCATCACTTACCATCAGGTGAGATGCCGTCAAGGGCTAAACCTGTGGTGTATAAAAAAAAATAGTTATCAATATATATATATGTAGTAACAACTTAGAGATAAATTTTCCTCGCACACGTCATTTTATTTTGTAATTATATCTTTTAAATATGTCGATAAATAAATGAATAAATTGTTTCTTTACATTCAATATTATCATCAAGTTATCTCTTTCCAGGACCTGGAAATAGAGCGGGAGAAATGTAACAAACAAGAGAAGGAACTGCAAGATTTGAGAAACCAGTTGGAGAGACACAACCGGGTGTCGAAGCTGCTGATGGAAGAAATGGGTGCTTTGAAAAACCACGCGGATAAGGACAGGGAGATGGCTGAAACGTGAGTGCGAGGAGTTTATAAATGCTATCAATAGCTTTATCTATACTATAAAAATCTCTTCTGGCAGAGCTTCTTTCCAAAGCTCGCCAAACAGCCCGGTTACGCTGTGGCAACCAATTTGGAATAGAACAGCTAATAGACAGGCCGAAAAAAAAAAGGTTTGTATGCGAAAGCTTTACCATGGCTCCGCCATACAGCGGCGAGTAGGAACACGTGGGGGTTTTATTCAGTAGGAGTCTGACATAACCTCTGTGCCTTCAATACGTTAATCTATACTAATACTAATTCCTTATGGGGGCTCAGCCGTGTTATGTCATGTCATGTTATCTTCGCATCTTCTCTTCTTGATCAACCCATTACCGGCTCACTACAGAGCACAGGTCTCCTCTCAATATGAGAAGGGTTTGGCCATACTCGCTGGCCATGTGCGGATTGGCAGACTTCACACGCCTTCGAGAACATTATGCAGAACTCTCAGGCGTGAAGGTTTCCTCACGATGTTTTCCTTCACCGCTGAAGCAAGTGATATTTTAATTGCTTAAAAACGCACATAAAAGTTAGAGGTGTGCCCGGGTTCGAACCCCCGACCTCTGATAAGGAGGCCGATATTGATTTAATGAAATAAAATTTTGCAAAAATTTAGGTTTTATCGTGTATTAAGGACAATTTGAAATAGCAACATAAATACTATTTTCCAGCTAAATTTTTTGGAGGCTTCTTCTTAGACCAGGGTGCGTTGGGCTATTAAAATATCACTTGCCTCAACGGTCAAGGAAAACATTTATGCATAATATATCATGTCAATGTGTTGTTTTGTTACTTCATAAAGGACCAATAACTTTCATAATTTTAATACAAGAGGGTACTAAGTTTTAATAATAGAAAAACTTGAGAGGTGTCAAGGGACACCCGGATGGAACGAAGTTCCTTTCGATTACTTAGTGAAGGAATTGTAATAAAATTTTATTTTATTTAAGTTATAATAATTTTTTTTTTATTATTAACAAATATAATGTAATATAAACTCAATCAGTAGGCTCAATTTTGTACTCCATCAGCAATATCCGGAACTTGTGCAGAAACACTGTCAGGATTCATTTTATTATTTACAAAAAACCTGTATACACTCAACAAAAATAATCGTCGCGACACCACACCGTTCAATGCGAAATAGAAATGAAAATATCTGGCTTGCTTTCTATAAGAGAGAGAGGGACAGACAGAGAAACATGCGACGCCGCACAGCTTACAATAACAAAAAGTGTCGTGACAACTTTTCGTAATAATTTTTTCCGTCTAGCCCCCTTTCACAACGCGCGATAAGGAACTTCGTTCCAACAATTCTTGTCCACTGTTCATAGTATGTTTGTTTGTATAATGATCGTAGTTACAAGTCCGAAGCCCGCGATGCAAAGAAGCGCGCGAAAGTGCTCGCCCACCAGAGCGCTTTGCTGATGGGTGAGCTGGAAGTGGACGAGCGCCTGGGGCTGCTGCTGGGGGAGGTGGACAGCCTGCGAGACGCGCTGGAGCACCAGGTCATCAGGCATAAGGAGCAGATCGAGGAACTGCAAGTAAGATCTATACAACGTGTCATCATCATCATCATCATGAACAACCCATTACCGGCTCACTACAGAGCACGGGTCTCCTCTCAATATGAGAAGGGTTTGGCCATAGTCCACCACGCTGGCCATGTGCGGATTGGCAGACTTCACACGCCTTTGAGAACATTATGGAAAACTCTCAGGCGTGCAGGTTTCCTCAAGATGTTTTCCTTCACCATTGAAGCAAGTGATATTTTAATTGTTTAAAAACGCACATAACTCCGAAAAGTTAGTGGTGCGTGCCCGGATTCGAACCGCTGACCTCTGGTTAGGAGGCTGACACCCTAACCACTAGGCTATCACCGCTTCGTCATACAACATGTGAAGGTTCCGATATGATTCTGCTGGATATTAATCCAGATATGATAGAGATTCAACAATATTTGTGTTATATTCGACGGCCGCTGTAGCATTATAAAGTTGGAGGTCCTGGATTCGATTCCTGGCTCGAGTCTGGTCTGGTGGGAGGCTTCGGCCGTGGCTAGTTACCACCCTACCGACAAAGACGTGTCGCTAAGCGATTTAGCGTTCCGGCACGATGTCGCGTAGAAACCAATTAGGAGTGTGGGTTTACCATACCCTAACAGATTAGCCCGCTACCATCCTAGTTAGCATCATCACTTACCACCAGGTGAGATAGCCGTCAAGGGCTAACTTGTAGTGTATAAAAAAAATATATATACAATGGGAGTATGTTATTTTTTTTATGCCAACTAATTCAATTGAACATGTGCCACCCATAGGGGTACGTATGGTTTATTATAAAAAAGCCTTAGGCTACCAGCGACAGTTAGTTACTTACACTTAAAAGACAATCTCCTGGGTTCGATTCCCGGCTCGAGCATTGTTTGTTGGGAGGCTTCGGGCGTGGTTACAACCCTACTAGAAAAAGACATATCGCAAAGTGATTTAACGATCCGGTACGATGCCGAGGCCTTGAGGCCTTGAGGCCTTGACCCGCGAGGGGTTTTCCAATAATTGATTACTAATCTTTTTATGTTATACTTACATATTTATATTTATTTAGTAATAAGTTAGTATTAAGATTTAAGAATTGTAATTATGTTTTAGTTTATTTTTAAAAAGAAAAATAAAAGGCTTTTTTATTTTTTATTTTATTTATGATGCCGAGTAGACACCGATTAGGAGAATGCAAGGGTCAGCCGGTGTCAGCAGATGTTCATGGGCGACGGTATCACTTAACACCAGGTGGACCGTCAGCTCGGTCGTTTTCGCGATAATTTAAAAATCAAATGTTAATTGTTAATCGCGGGATTTAAAATCCATGGTTATTTTTTTCAACCCAATAATACGATGGACTCGAATCAACTTACAAATGGCATATTTTTTAGTAGAAAGGAAAATATTCCTTTCTTTGTTGTTGATTCCCAAGCTTATCTAAAGTATATCTTTTTGTGACTATTTTTGTGTCACTATTTTTCCAAAATGAGGTAATCAAAATCCGTAAGAACTAGATAAAAAATTTACTTTATAATTCTTTCGGTGGTAATCTTTTTTTTCCGTTTTATGGCTTTACACAGATTAACCAATGTCAAGTTTATTATTTTATTAGTTCTCTCTTTTTATGGCTTTGCACAGATTAGCCAATGTCAAGTTTATAGCAATGTAGAAGTTAAGGAGAAATGGCGGGAAACTTCGCACTCCGCGGACGCGGCTCCCTCAAACCTTTACCAAATCAATACCTGTTAACCAATCAGAACACTAGCCACTACACAAACGACACCAAAACTTTCCACAACACAACCAACACCAGTCCTTTTCAAAATTAGCCAACAAACATTCATTCAAGAAAAGCGTGAAAAAACCGCGCCCGCCATATACGAAGTCTCCCGCCTTTCTCCAACTTTATACTTCTTTCGGTGGTAATCTTAAAACCAATCTATAGGTTTCCGTGACCGAACCATAATCTGTGGTGAAGTAATTTTTTCTAATGACAGCTGTCAAAAAAGTTCTAGAAACTTGTTTCCCGCCATGTAAATTTAAAAAAAAAAGTGCTATAGGGGTACAGTTTTACTTTAGCTGTGGTGAAAATGTCTGGTCTAATACCTACTTGACTTTTAGCAAACTATTTACAAGCGGAGATTGCATTTTGTAACCTTGAGCTATATGTGTCTTAAAAGTTCAGGACGAAGTTTTAGGATGAATAATTGTTTTCACTAACTTTAACGTTAAGTGGGTTAAACACTTTACAGTTTAACAAATTAGTGGCATTTGTTAATTGATAAAATGCATCTATAATATATGATAATAGTATAATATCTATAATATTTCATCACAATATTAAATCATTCCCTTCCAGCTAAAACTAGCAGAAAAGCATGAAGAAACAGATATCCTCCTGTGGGAGGAGAAGATAAAACTTGCGGAAGAGGACGCGCAGAAGGCTCTAGAACGGGCGGAGAGGGCGGAGAAGAAACTGTCAGAAATTGAAAGAAGCAGGCCGCCGAAGAAATCGAACCTCATGTCGAGGATAAGCTACTTTGAGAACGGTGGGAATGAGAAAAAGGAGGAGAAGGTCAAAGAAGTATTAGTCAAAGAAGTTATTGAGGAAGAGAAGATAGGTAAGATGTATAACTACCCTCGCTTTATCTGACTGCATGCGTCATCCTAGAGCTCAAACTATATTGACTGAATCTGTTTATAGACATGATTTTTGAGTTGGTTTAGTGGTTTTAAATTTCCACCGAGGTACTGGGCTCAACTCGCGGATAGGGTCAATAATTGTCATTGATTGGATTTTACTGGCAAAAATCTCGGAGCAAATGATACTCTGTGCTTTCGTAAGCAAGTTAAGCCATTGGTCCCGGTAACATTAAAAATAGTAATATTCGTTAAAGCCTCCCAAGCGATATTGAAGAAACGTGGTGGGACTATGAGTCTAAAACTATCTGTCCACCATCATGTTGTACTTGGGTTGTTGATGAGGACGATATGTTTTTGGGTATTGTTGGGTTTTTGGGTATTGTTGGGTTTTTGGGTATTTAAAGTAGCCAGTTTGCAGACAGCCAGTTTCCCGGTCAATAATACTGATATTTTATCTTCAATAGAACCACAGCAAGAAAAACAAGACCATATACCGCCGGAAACCCCCCCCACGCAGACACCACCGAGAGCTCCAACACCGCCCCCAATTCCCCCTGCGCCACCCGCCAACGCCCCGCCGCCGCCACCACCTCCCATGTTACCACCACCGCCGCCGCCACCGCCACCTCCCCCGATGGAGTTCAAACCCCCCGGAACTGTGGAAGACATGGCAGACATGCTTGCTAACAAGGGAGCAGCGCTGAAGAAGACCAAACAAAATGGAGGTATGCATTCACATTGATTTTAAATTTTTTAGAAATTTAGGTTTTCAAATCATGCGGGAACCATTTCTTTACCGGGATAAGAGTATCATTGTTAATTATCTACAGAGTGGGGTATAAAATTTTGATTGTAGGTAATCTAAATTTCGCCCATAGTGCTTTAGTAGTGTCGACCAACATAAACACATTAAAACATACACAGTTTGTTATATATAATAAAGTAATAATGCATTTTTTGCTGTTATGTTTTCAATTCAAATAAAAAAAAAAAAATGTTTTCTACCGTTATAAAACTATTAAAACTTCAACGATGAAGAAAAACATCGTGACATCTGCACGTCTGGGAGTCTGAGAGTTCTCCATAATGTTCTCAAAGGCGTGTGAAGTCTGCGAATCCGCACATGGCCAGCGTGGTGGACTATGGCCAAACCCTTCTCATATTGAGAGGTGACTCTGCGTGACCCGTGCTCTGTAGTGAGCCGGTAATGGATTGATCATTATAATTATAAAGTAGATGAAAAGGATTATGTAAAAAAATTGAGACAGCATCGCATTTATGGAAACCTGAGTGTTTTTATTTAACATTTATTTGTATTCTAGTCACATTCGCGGAAAATTTTTCATAAAAGCAAAAATGACGGTGTATATTTTTGTTTCGTGTCCGCACACGTTGGCTTTATCTATTTGTATTTAATCTGAGATAATAGAATAGCTGATTGTTAGAGATAATTGGTAAAGCTTGAAGGTATTGACCCTCAATCTCATTAAAAATAATGAAATAAAGAAATACACGATAGGAAATGGATTACGTCTTTTTTAAATCTTGGTGTCCGGTTCCAGGTGGCGCCATCGACGCGATAGTGGACCAAATCAAAGGCGGAAAGTTCCAACTGAAGTCCAGAGAACAGAACTTCATGGAGAAGAAGCCGAAGGACGAACAGCCGGAAGCAGTTAAAGAGATGTTACAAATCCTCGGCACGCTGCGAAAACGACGCGTCAACAGGCCCCTACCCAGCGAGCAGGAATCTTGAAGAAACCGTCAAAGATTTATCTGGTAGTGCAATCCTAATATTTGCCATCGGGGTTTCGCAAGGTATTTAGCGTTCCAGCACTATGCCATATAGAAGTTGATTAGGGATAGATTCACGCCTTTTCCAGCTAAGATATTCATAGCAATGTCGATGTCTGGTGGGAGGCTTCGGCCGTGGCTAGTTACCACCCTGCGTGTCGCCAAGCGATTTAGCGTTCCGGCACGATGTCGCGTAGAAACCAATACGGAGTATGGCTTTACCATACCCCTAACAGGTTAGCCCGCTACCATCTTAGTCTGCATCATCACTTACCATCAGGTGAGATTGCCGTCAAGGGCTAGCTTGTACTGGATAAAAAAAAATCTGTTCCTAAAATATTGAGATGATTATGATTGATTAATAGCTGGGACGCTAAAAGTCTGAAGATTATTATTGTCGCTTATTTTTTTATGGGCAGGGTCAAAAGTGGGCATAAAAATATGATTTGGAAACTCTCGCATAGCGAGTATCCATATAACTCCTGCAGACTCGATACCAACAATCCCACATTCACAAATAAAACATTCTAACAGTTGTCCTACTAAACCAGACTGCCAAAAAGTCAATTATATATAGTTAGGAGAAAAAAATCTTAGATATTATGTAAAAAAACTACTAAAAACAGTGCCTTTTAATCATTTATTCTTGTATGTAGAATCCAGCCATTGCTAGATTTATTTATTGACAGTGAGGTAAATATTTGAGCTTGACCCATCTCTCTCTCTCTCCAGTCGTTCACTTGCAACCTCGTGCGGATTAATTGTTTCCAACGGCTTCTATCGGAGGCTAGTTTCATATTGACCCCGAACTTTTAAAAATGTGTTTATTGCTCATAAAATTATTATGAAATATTTTAATAAAAATATGACGGCAGTCAGAGAGCAGCGCCATCTAGTTTTGGAGTCATGTACTACAGACAAGAGAGTGGTATCGCCCCCTCTCTTTACGCAACACTAAGTGACGTATGCAGGTTCTTATAAGACTCACCGGCGCGGGACGGCGCATTGCATTGCTTGCATTCGATCGGGTCGGATCGGTGGTTGAGCTGCGGTGGTGCATTCGTACTTGGTGGAGCGTATAGTCTGCCTCATAAATTTCCATACTTATAATTGTAATTCTGTTCTACCAAGAGTATCTGGTCTCGAGTTGCCCGAAACTACCCACGTCTACCCAAATTACCGACGAAGACACGCCCCCGCCCCGAGGTCGTCCTATAAATAAAATAATACCCAAATCTGACTGGTTTCAAAAATATTTTGGCATGACTTCGTCATCCTCCTTTGCGAGAAAACGAATATGTTCTTGCTTATGGTAAGAAAAAGCAATAAAAGAGTTAAAATATCAGATTTGAAGTATATTTAAACATACATATAATTTTTTTCGTCCATATTTTTTCTGCCTTACTATATTGGTCTTGTTCCAATATCGATGCATTAATACTGAAATCTTTAAACCGCGCTTATCCTTTCCTCTGACGTAATATGCCGTTAAAACGAGACAAAGCTATGTGTACATACATCTGTCTCATTTTAACTCTAACTTTGACTGAGCAAATCAAATTACGCTCTATAGCCTCAGCCTTAAAGTTCAGAATGAAATGGGCATAATACTTTTAGTTTTAAAATTTGAGCCATATCAGAATGTTTGGAAGGAAAAAAGTTTTGTATAGAATTTGAGACTTTAACACGTATGACATTCGGTCCATTTTAGTTGTATATCAAGAAAACGTTTATACGATTGGGAACGCACGAAACCCTGACTGAAGGGAAAAAAAAGGTAAAAATGACTTAATTGTGTTCAGATAAAATTAAAAAAGCAATAAAATTACCATATATATAGACTATTAATCACAATTATTATTGGAGTTTATAATTTGATAGGACATTGCTAGGCTGACGTATTTTTAAGGAATCGGTGTTGCCATTAGTAAGAATTAATTATTAACATTTCGAAATGTCACGGTGTTTACTGTTTAAATAGCAACTGACTGTATTTTTCGATTATTATATTGTGATATTTTTGACATTTTATTGAAAGTAGAAATAAATAGAATATTAATAGTACATAGATAACAATAAAAATACTTTTTTTTAATGTAACGATACGTTTAAAGACTGGCGCATATTCAGTTCGGACGGCGATGACAAAAAATATCCTTTATGTATGTGTATTTTATTTTCGGATGAATATTGATTTTAAAAGGCGAATTATTTGCTCCATTGCTGCGTGGAAGATACAATCTATCTCCATTCCAAATTTCAGCCAATTTGTTTCGTAGTTCCGGCGTGAGAGGGTAACAAACACACGAATACACATTTTATACAAATATTCGCCTTAAACGAAAACTACATACAAGTCGCGACCAAATCTTATTTCATATACACTCATGGAGTGTACTTTTTCTACTTGTCTCATACAAAACAATCTTTGCATTACTTTTTATTGTAGTTTATTAAAAAAAAAAAGTTTATTCAAACATTAAAGTGATTTTATGTCTACAGTGTATGTTTTAATTTTTGTTTTTTATTTTTTAATTATATCTTATATACTAAAAAGTACCGCAAAGATTGTTTAAGATATAATACGGTAAGAAAAATGGAGTTCGGCTATGTTTGTGATGAATATGCGCAAGTCTTTTTTAAAAAAAAAATAGTGCCTTACCATAAGTGACTTAAGTACCAACCGTTAGGTTTAAGGAATTGATAAATACTCCATTATATCATAGTGTATATTTTAATGTAAAAAAAAAACATTTACTGTCAATTTTAAACTAATTAATATTTGATATTATTGGTCAAAAGTTCCGCATAATATGTATGTGAAATAAAAAAATTCGTTGCCAAAATAATAATGAAATAGGTATAAAACTACAACTATAGTCTATGTTTAATCAAGTAATATAATGAAAACAATATCTTCATTACTTTTTATTTAGAAATAATGATTTAAAAAAACTATTTCTTCATCAAGTTTTTAATATTTATTTATTTAATTGTTTTTTTTTTCTATTTTTATATTTGATAAAAAAAGGAGTTCCAGGAGGCCAAGTCTGCTATTGCAATAATTGTATCTGTGGTCGATCAATGACATATGTGAGTTTTTATGAGAGAAAGGAAAATGACAAGTAAAATGTCAATTAACATTTTTTTTATAAGTAAGTAAAGTTTCAAAGTGAAAATTCAACTTGAATCAAGTACAAGCATGACTTATGAAGCGTACCAACGGAAATTTTATATATTTTATAATTGTTTAATGAATATAAAAAATTATTAAAGAGATGTAATTATGACAGCTGTATAAAATTGCTTACTTACCTATTAAGGTACGATGAATTTTCTTTGGAATGATTTGATTTGGACTATAGAGAGAAAAGGGGAAAGATGACGACCAAGAGTACATGTTTTGGGACAAATTATGCGAAATAAACTTATATTAAAAGAGATTGAATGAAGGTATATACTATATGTGGTTCTGCTAGTTATATTTGTTAGTTTTTAGTGACGTCTCACCCTTGGCCGGTTTCTCAGTTACCGTTTGGTGCCATTGACTTTTATTCCATGGTATAAGCATTTTCGTAGTTTTATTTATAGATATAAGATTATATATTTAATGAATATTGAGAAATATATTTGAAATTTTAAAAAAGATTTTTTTTTATTTAACCTCATATGTCTAGTGGTTAGTAGGTTTGTTTCACAGATTTTGAAATAGATCATCATGTATAATTATTGTTCCTGCTATACATTATCAGTACTTTTTTTTTTTTATCCACTACAAGTTAGCCCTTGACTGCAATCCCACCTGATAATCAGTTATGATGCAGTCTAAGATGGTAGCAGGCTAACCTGTTAGGGGTATGGAAAACCCACACTCCTAATTGGTTTCTACGCGACATCGTGCCGGAACGCTAAATCGCTTGGCGACACGTCTTTGTCGGTAGGGTGGTAACTAGCCACGGCCGAAGCCTCCCACCAGACCAGACTCGGGCCGGGAATCGAACCCAGGACCTCCAAGTTTATAATCCGACAGCGCGCGCGCTGCGCCACGGAGGTCGTCAAACTTGCTTAGAGTTGGAAATTAATTAGTTAATTAGAAGCGGAAGGTGCCGGGTTCCATCCCCGGCACAGACATTTCATCATGATCAACCCATTACCGGCTCACTACAGAGCACGGGTCTCCTCTCAATATGAGAAGGGTTTGGCCATAGTCCACCACGCTGGCCATGTGCGGATTGGCAGACTTCACACGCCTTTGAGAACATTATGGACAACTCTCAGGCGTGCAGGTTTCCTCACGATGTTTTCCTTCACCGTTAAAGCAAATGATATTTTTTTTTTTAAACTCACATAACTCCGGAAAGTTAGAGGTGCGTGCCCGGATTCGAACCGCCGACCTCTGATTAGAAGGCTGACGCCCTACCACTAGGCTATCACTGCTTCTGACATTTTAGAAAAACATAATTTCAGTTTTTTTAGAATTAGATTTTAGAAATTGATGAATTTCTTTATTTATCTGGTCTTGTTAAGGAGGCCGTGGCTATGTACCACCCTACCGACAAAGACATTCAGCCAAGTGATTTAGCGTTACAACACGAACTAAAAACCAATTAGGAGTATGTGTTAACTATACACCTTACAGGTTAGGTTAACTTAGACTGCATCATCACTTACCACCAGGTGTGATTTCCGTAAAAGGCTAACCTGTTGTAGAATACAAAACACAAAGTATTAAACACTATATTAAACAGTGGGAATACGAACTTCTAAGCAAGCTTTAATACAATAACGAGTTTGTTGAGTCTGTTTATCTGAATAACACTTTACTGTAATAATTCTCTATTAACGTAGTGAGCCTGAACTGCAACTAATTAACTATTGTTCACAGTCAGTAAAAAAGTGTGTAATAAAAACGGCGGCAAGTTAATAACAATTAAGCGTTGTCGCCATTTTTTTAAAAACTCCTTCATTCCTTGTTCTTTTTCAAAAGACGCGCGCCACTGGTCCAAAACTGCCGCGTTTGCAACCACAGATTGGTTGCAACTTCCACAGACGACAACAAAAGTTATTTAGGTTTATATTTAAACACTGAACTAAAGTACGTACAGATTTAAAAGTAATTTTATTAATAAATATAAATAAGATTATTTTACTAGTTTCAATGATAAAAAAAGCATTGCTGACACGCAGCCAGCGGGCACCGGCTTCGTGCTCTTCCCACTTGCGAGTTCTTTTAGTTCCGTCAAAGAATCTTCGAAGTCGCTGAAAAATAGATTTTTTTGTAAAACATCAGCTAATTATTGACCTTAAATGTGACCAATGAGGAGGTCTTGCGACGTGTTAGATGTCATGTCAACTTTGGTAGACTGTCAAAAAGAAAGTTGCTTATCTGGGACATTTGCTTCGGAATAATAGATACATACTTAAGCTGTGATAGCCTAGTGGCGTCAGCCTCCTAATAAGAGGTCGGCGGTTCGAATCCGGGCACGCACCTCTGACTTTTCGGAGTTATGTGTGTTTCTAAACAACTAAAATATCACTTGCTTCAACGGTGAACGAAAACATCGTGAGGAAACCTGCACGCCTGAGAGTTCTCCATAATGTTCTCAAAGGCGTGTGAAGTCTGCCAAACCGCACATGGCCAGCGTGGTGGACTATGGCCAAACCCTTCTCATATTGAGAGGAGACCCGTGCTCTGTAGTGAGCCGGTAATGGGTTGTTCATGACAGATACAGGCTCCTGCAACTCATAATGATGGGCAAAGTAGCAGAAAGAAGTGCATCGGTCGCAAGGGAAAGTCTTGGTTGCGAAACATAAGGGAGTGGACTGGTATCGCGACAAAGCAAAAAACATAAGGCAAAATATGCCATTCTGACTGCCAACCTTCACCAGTTGGAGAGGCACCTAAAGAAGAAGAGCTAATGTTTAACTTTATTTTAGTTTAATGCACAAGAGCTGAAAGGGATGTAAAATACACGTTTGAATTTGAAACGCATGATTTAACCATCTATACCTACATATAAATAAAATTGGAGTGTCTGTTTGTAATATTGAAGTAACCGTTTTTTACTACATGCATATTTATGAAAATACGGTACATACACCAAAATTACATTTTTCACAATTTTTTTCTGTCTGCCTGTCTGTTCCGGCTTATCTCTAAAATGGCTAGACCGATTTTGATGGGACTTTTATGGACAGGTAGCTGATGTTAGGAGTAACTTAGGTTCATTTGTTTTAGAAAAATAAAGTGATAATGCAATGTCCAAGTACTGTCCAGTACAGCGCCACCACTTCTCCCACCAACGAATTCATGTCACAAAGGCTGCCAATTAACTTTTTTGTTAAATTCCACGCGGACGAAGTCGTGGGTACAGCTAGTAATAAATATATTCGATGGTACCACTCGGCCACGCTTCGCATTGGCTTTGTTCGGTTTTATTTCCCCGCAGGGACGTGTTGAATGTTATCTATAACGTTATCGATTTTTTATAATATCTGACACATGTCATTATATGGATTATAAGTTTTATTATCACTACTCACTTTGACGACCACCGTGGTGCAGTGCGTGCGCTGGCATATTATATATTTGGAGGTCCTGGGTTCGAGTCTGGTCTTGTGGAAGCTTCGGCCGTGGCTATCACCCTACCGACGGAGATGTGTCGTGTAGTGATTTAGCGTTCTGGCACGATGTCGCGTAGATACCAATAACAGGTTAGCTCGCTATCATCTTAGACTGTATCATCTCTTACACCAGGTAAGATTACCGTCAAGGGCTAACTTGTACTGGAAAATAAAACTTACCAACTCTGAAACTGTACTCGTGATCCCTAACGAAACTTGCTAACTAGAACAGCTGGATAGTTCGTTTTAACAAAAATAACTAGCTGACGAAGGATAGATAGGCACTTAATTAAAAAAAAAACAACAAAATTAAAAAAAAAAACTTTATTGTGATCAACTAGTGTTAAAATACTGGAAAAAAAATGGTGTAATGTACTTACAAGGTCAGCTGAGAAAAAATATCTCTAAGTTTTAGATAAGTCAGTTTAATGAAGACAAAGGTCGACGAAAAGTTAGGTGTTATTGATTAATGTTGACAAGCATATCTTAAAATGCATATAAAAATTTCAATTCAGCGGCAAATGCGGCCCGAGCGATTTGACAAGTAAACAACGGTACTAAACACCGACGCTGAAATTATTGTATGCATTTTATCTCACCGTGTAGCGATTAGTAGCGCCACCTAGTAGCAAACATATGCATTCTCAGTCACTTTTCAAAGGTCTCACTAGTAAAAATGATACACTTTTTAAATCATCAGATTTCTTACGATGTACAACATTAATTCAAAGATTAATTAATTTATAAATTTTAAGTAGTAAAGTTACTAAAATGGACGGCATTTTTAAAATTCATTTTAATAAGTACCTAGATAATTATCTTTTTATGCAGAACTTGGCCTAAATTCTCTATCACATCAAAAATATGAAGTTTATTATAAGAAATGCCAAGATACAGAAAAGAGGTTTTACCTTCCCTCGTTACATAAATTATGAATTTAAAAAGTTGTATATTAATCTAAAGTAATCCTTTATATAAAACAAAAAAATTCTTCAAATAACAAAAAAAAATTAAAACATAGGGGTTTTTTAAATATAAATTGTTTACATAGTTTGCTAGATTTTACGCTGTAAATTCCATGAGTATCCATAAATTGGATTCCATAGATTCAACAATTTACACTGGTGTTTCAATTGTACCTAATATGCAACCATCTCAATCGACGTGTTAAAGTGTTTGTAATAAAGAACCACGACCTTAATGAATGATTTTCAGTTAAATGCAAGGATGAGTACACTTGTACCCTTAAAATCTGATATTGTTGTAAGGTTCTGGTGCATTTTAAACGATTGAATGAATACATTTTATTGTACACAACAGCATAAAAATACAAAAATGCAACAATACTAAAACACACTACAATTTGGCGGTCTTTATCCTACATAGCGATCATCAAATAACTACTTTCTATTTGAGATTTCGTTCAAGGTATTATCTATTGCCTTATAGTCACTAGTACATATAGCTATTTGCGACCATAGTCAGAACGTCTGATCAAAGTTTTAGTCTACACACGTGGTTTTTTCATAACAGAGCTAGATATATTATGTATAGCATAAAGAGAAGATATGAACAGTGGCTTTTTCCTCCACGACGCCCACGATGACTGTTCCAAGTGGTGGGAACTAGATGAAAAAAATTGGGTAAAAATAAAAAATATAGGTAAATTAAACACTGGTATAATATGTGTCATTAAAAATAAACTATTAATTGATAATGGTTTGTGGTGGTTATATAGATCTTTTTTTTTTATTTTATAGAAATATTTAGTGATATAGTAATTGATTATTATTTGCTAATAATTCCAATAGTTAAACTTTTGTATTCGAATTACTAATAATAGGGGTTCGAACCTGGGTTTCGAAGTTATGTGCTTTTTTAAGCAAAATTTCACTTGCTTCAACGGTGAAGGAAAACATCGTGAGGAAACCTGCATGCCTGAGAGTTCTGCATAATGTTCTCAAAGGCGTGTAAAGTCTGCCAATCCGCATACGGCCAGCGTGGTGGACACTGGTCAAACCCTCTCATATTGAGAGGAGACCCGCGCTCTGTAGTGAGCCGAGAATGGGTTGATCATGATTATGATGAATATTTGTAATTTTAAACAATGAAACGAAATAAATACTATGTATAATTGTAACTTGCCACGCCCTGACGGGGCTTCATGTGTGACTATATTATATGATGTGTGTGTGTATAGGTGTACATGAATGCAATTATTGAATAAATAAATAACGAGCAAACTAGCCTGCTCGAGCCGGCGGTGGTCGCCTAACCTCTGGTGACGAATAATATCTACAAAACTTGAGAACAGTTTCTCGTTTACGTAATTGCATAAATGTCCCAATGTGCCATTAATACTAATTTTCTTTACGTGCCAAACTTATTAGAATATATGGGACATCCAAAGGAAGCATAAAAGAGCAGTAAAAGCTCTATTTTGTCATGAAGGTTCAGGTTACAGACCTCGTGAGCTCACACAATTTTTATATCTTGGTTCCCATGTGAGTTAAACTCAATAGACCACCGTGACCTAGTGGAGAAACCACTGATTATTGCGTTCCTGCCACCTCTAAGATATATTAAATTTTTGTTATAGTTAAAGTGAGACTAGTGCTATGTACAAAAGGTGAAAATATTATAGTTTGTGCATTACCTCTCACACCCATTACGAGTTCACTTATCTGAAAAAGCTTTATTAGACACTGATTTTTATGCCATTTGAGTTTAATTTAATTTGAGTGAGTTTTCGCTCAGAATGCTGGTTGTATTCATAAGAGGAAAGTCACTCTGGTCTCAGCTGAAAATCAGCGACGTGTTTTTAAAAACACGGCATATGTTGAGCTGTACCTTTCAGGTTGGTGTTACAGACAGACAAACCATTTTTGATTAGAATAACATGTACAGTGTGTAACACCGTATGAGAATAAATACATTTTCTTTCTTTCTATCTATATTTTTAAATACAAGATAATTTTATGGAGCTCAAACCTAAGGCACTAATTAAATACTCAGTGGGTATTTTTCATTTAATTTGTCTACTGTTAAGTTGAATTATTTTGGTAATCAACACAATATTTGGATTAAAGATATAAATTTTTTTTATTATTAAAATCGATTAAGTACTATATGTAATAATTGATTGAGGATCGATTATTTGCCATTATGTTAAATTAATTAAGTACATTTTGTAATCACTTAATTGTTATAAAATCATCTGAAGAAACGAATTCAATATTAGTAATATAACTAATCCCGTAGTCCGATGAATAAAGTTGTATAGAAAATAAATTAACTGAACTGCACCTCAAATGCAATAAATGCTAGTAAATACTAGTATTAAGGTAGGTTCTGCCAAAATATTACGGATTAAAAGTACTTTAGGGTAAACCTAACGTCATACTTGCCCTTAAGGCTACGTTATTTTTTCTTCAATAGCAAATTGATAAATAAAAATACCCACTACAGTAAAATCCTCTAAAAACACAGCCAATATTTTAACACAACCTTGTCCTACTTTTAAAACAACGTCAAAATATTTTATACAATGCAACGAATAAATAATTTACTTACAAAAATAAATTTAACCTAAGAAGTGTATTCTGATTGCATTAGATATTTAAATACTAATTTATTACTTACTATGAATACATATTTTAATTACAATAATGTTTATCTACTAATTAAATGTTTATATTAGGGTGCAAAGTAGTGATGAAGCCAAATTCCGATCTACAAAATATTATTTAGATTTTACACTTATTATACACACGAAAGTCATATCATAAAATAAGTACCAAACAATGCAATATATTTTTAACAATCCAGTTAATTTCCGTTACTAAACGAAAACTAACTAGAAACGGTTTCTCAATTTAACCAAAATGCATCCGATACCAGGTTTCAAAATCGGGTTCGGTTTTATTGCACTTTTCAAGCCCTGTATCCGAAGAAAGTTTTACTCATTGCAATATTGCTATCTCGGTTCGATTATTAATGGCATCCTTTTTACTCCTCAGAGCCCATGAAGTGCGAACCATAGCGGACTATGGAGTATTCTCCAAAACTTAGTACCTAAACGTTACGTTGAGGTGGTGTGAAGAATAGAATAGGTATTCAACGTGGGGGTAATGCCGCCTTCCTCTTGGACCCCTCTTTACACTGAAGATTATAGATGTAACAACCTCGGTATGTTCCACGTTAGTTATGTAACGGATAATCGCATTCGCAAAAATGATGCTAATATTTAACGAATGATTTTCAGTATTAAAATATCAGTTAAATTGGATAAATAACATGAAACTAACCTCAAAACAAAACAAAACTTTTAGAATGAATTTTCTGTGACTAAATTAACCAATATCGGCTCGACTATGTTCAATTTAAACATGGCCGACACGAAACGTCAAATCTGTCAAACATTTTACGCGTGCTTTTTTTGATATTTTAAAATATTCGTAATATATAAATATTTATATTCTTAAAATATTTAATGTGAAAAATTCAACATTCGTTACATGACTATTCCACGTACTTTAAAATGTCTCGTTTAAGACATTGCTACACTTGGAGGTCTTACGTTAGCAACTAATACCTACGCAATATTATAATTGCATCAATATCTTAGAGACATATTAATTGTCCGACATTTTTAATTCCCCGTCGGTAATTTAATCCGTACCCGAATATTCTGTCAAATACATCTGTCTGGATCACTTTAATTTATTGAGCCATCTTAAAACTAATCATTCTAGCGAACATACCAAAATATGGGGCCAGACCTCACTGGGTTTCGTCATACGAGTTCAAGAATGTGGCTTAATATCTTGAAAGATTTTTGCTGATTTTTGCTTTGAATGTAACCATAAAGGGAAAACCTACTTTTTTGAGCGAGCGAAACCACGTGCAAAAGCTAGTTCTAAAAATATTATTGCAACTCTAAAGAACCCAAACTTCAAACTACGTTCACCAAGTCATCTTACGCGGAGAACTCCCGCAGTTTCTCCACGACCTTCTTCTGGTTCTTCTTGACCCAGTCGATGTTGACCCGTGCGTTCTCGATGGCCTGGGACACTGCTAACTTGGACTCCGACAGGTACTTGGCATTCTTCTCTTTCCACTGCAAGAACTGTACGCGGGGAAAGGCAATGGTCATTTAGGATTATTATAAAAATATATCCACTTTTAATGTTTTTTAGCAAACATTTAAGCTTTCTGGAACTTCGGGATATAACATAACTACCATATCCCTTAAAGTTTAGCCCGCTACCATTTTAGACCGCATCATCTTTTAACACAAGGTGAGATTGCCGTCAAGGACTAACTAAACGTAAAATGCACAATGTATGAAAAGAAAAAGACATGTTTCACTCCTTCATAGCGTAGGATGAGGCCAAGAAGAATTTGTGAAGAACGATCACCAACATTGTAGAGTTTTAGTTTTAAAGACCAGGGAACAGAAACCATGAACCAACCAAGCTGTTACCATAGCATAATGCGTCAGAGCACGAGCTCCGGCTTCTTTCACGCAATTCATCCATCTCTTCTTTATCTTTATACTTATTATATAAAACAAACAATTATCCGTTAAAACTGTACAAGATCTATTGTTCTTTACCTCGTCAAGCTCTTTTTGTGTTGTGAATTGGCCGAGCAGTGTTTTGATGATGCCACCGATACGCCTGTCCTGGCCCTTGAAACTGGAAACGAAAATATGTCTTAGTGTCAAAAACCTTTTTTATATATATGATTGGTATATCGATAATTGGTACAGGCGATATTTTAGAGCAATTAACAATTGCTCTATCTCCATAGGTACTATAGTTTATTATTCATTATGTGAGTAATATAATATATTCATTATCACCATGATAACGATAAATAGAAAAACCCCGGCTAAGTTTGTTGTGGGCTTCTTGTTAGACCGGGGCGTAGCGACTCATAGCTTTAGTTTTAAGTTTACGAATATAGTTATCACCATGAAATAACTACTATGTAAATTATTGACGCGTCAAAAGTGCCTTTTTAAGGACTATTTGAATAAAGATTATTTTGAATTTGAATTTGAATATTATTGATGTGAACAAAAGTGAAAGTTTGCATAAAAGTCATTCGTCTTATAGAACAACATTGATAAAGTTGCGATTATAGTACGTAATGATACGTGAACTTACGCATTATGAATGTCTTCGATCCTGTTGTAGATGAAGTCCTTGGCGACGTAGTAGCCCGTGGTGGAGCGGGTCACGGCCGCTATCACGGTCCCGGAGTCCTGGCGGCGGATCTCCGAGCCCTCGGTCACTGTCCATTCCAGGTATCTATGGAAACCAACCAATTGCGTTAAGCGACGACCTACGTGGCGCAGCGCGCGCGCTGTCGCGTTATAAAGTTGGAGGTCCTGGGTTCGACTTGAGATTTTATTAACCCACTCAATAAATTAATACCTACTTGACTTCTGATTCCCAATATTGGACTTTAATCTTTGAAATTTATCATATATATTGGTTACCTACTGTGATTAATTTTGCGATCTATTTTTTATAATGTTTTATTATTACCAATCGGAGTATTATTACCTAATTGGTTTCTACGCAACATCGTGCTGGAACGATAAATCGCTTGGCGGCACGTCTTTTCGGTAGCATGGTAACTACCCACGGCCAAAGCAACGTGGCACAGCGATCGCGCTATCGCATTATAAAGTTGGAGGTCCTCGGTTCGAATCCCGGTTCGAGTCTGGTCTGGTGGGAGGCTGCGACCGTTGCTAGTTACCACCCTACCGACAAAGGCGTGTCGCTAAGCGATTTAGCGTTCCGGCACGATGTCGCTTAGAAACCAATTAGGAGCATGGATTTACCATACTCCTAACAGGTTAGCTCACTACCATAATAGACTGCATCATCACTTCCACCAGGTGAGATAGACGTCAAGGGCTAACTTGTAGCGTATAAAAAAAAAAGTCAGAAAATTTAGAAACCGGAATTGAACCCGCGACTTGCCGCACAAGACCATAACGCTCGCCACTGCGCCACGAAGATCTTATTAAGGGGGTTTTCCATACGAAATCGTACCTGAACCCTAGATATGATGATGCCGTCAAGGGCTAATTTGTAGTGTATAAAAAAAGACAAATTTAGAAACCGGGATTGAACCCGCGACCTACCACACATAAGACCACAGCGCTCGCCACTGCGCCAGGAAGATTTTATAAAGGGGTTTTCCATACGACATCGTAGCTGAACCCTAGATATGATGATGCCGTCAAGGGCTAACTTGTAGTGTATAAAAATAAAATCCCAAAAAATTTAGAAACCGGGATTGAACCCGCGACTTACCACACACAAGACCTCAGAGCATGTTACTGCGCCACGAAGATCTCATTAAGAGGTTTTCTATACGACATAGTACCTGAACTCTAGATATGATGAAGTTAAACTGAACTCACTGTGCCAGTATCCACACGTCCCTGGAGCAGGCGAGTGCGAACAGCAGGTGGTCGCGGGCGGCGGCTACGTTGGCGTTGCGGCGCCTGGCAAGGGCGAAGCGCCACTCGCGCACGGAGCCCCGGCGCAGCGCCACGCAGTATACAGTGCGGCGAAGGTCCACTGGGATCCTGGGACGACATCAAACATTTATACAATAACTCACATTCCACACCACACTCATGGTGATAGATCTATAATATAATAAAACTTTAACAGGATGAATTCTGTACATTAACTATATTCATCATCATCATCATCATCATCATCATCTTCATGATCAACCCATTACCGGCTCACTACAGAGCACGGGTCTCCTCTCAATGTGAGAAAGGTTTGGCCATAGTCCACCACGCTGGCCATGTACGATGATTGGCAGACTGCACCCGCCTTTCAGAACATTATGGAGAACTTTCAAACGTGCAGGTTTCCTCACGATGTTTTCCTTCACCGTTGAAGCAAGTAATATTTTAATTTTTTTAAAACGCACATAATTCCGAAAAATTTAGAGGTGTGTGCCCGGATTCGAACCGCTGACCTCTGTTTAGGAGGCTGACGCCCTAACCACTAGGCTATCACCGCTAGTATTAATTAATTATATTATTAATTTTTAATTGGACGATGCTTTACTATCCAGAAACTGAGCCCAAAACATTTTTTTTTTTATATTTTTGTCTTTCTGTCTGTCTGTACCTTGGCCGCGCATCACGCCGTTACTACTGGATGGATTTAAATGAAACCTGGAAAAGGAGTAGCTTATACTCCGGTTCAACATATAGGTTATTTTTATCCCGGAATTCAACAATTGGAAGAGGGGGAAAAAGTCATAATGTGTATTTAGTTGATTAGAAATTCATCAACGCGTACTCCGATTTCAGACATTCATTTTTTTTGGTAACAAATGAGATACTTGATTTGTTTATCCTGTAATTATTTCAAGGTCATCGGTTTAGTAATCCATTGCTTCGTGGTTGGAAGACAAACAAACACACTTTCATACACACTAACTCAACGCAGACGAAGTCGCGGGCCTCAGCTAGTATATCCTAATTCTAATGGTAATTATCAAACGGAAGCAAGAGTTACTCTGCAGAACAGATGGTGTATAATGAACATTCAGCTCTGTTTGCAGTGATCCTTGCTTGCTTAGTCAAGATCAATTCAAAGTTGTGAAGTCAACATCTGAGGATGTTGTTGCTATATAGATTGAAGAACTACAAATCATAGCTAACTAAGATAATGAATGTCCATTGGTAATGAGAACTGGGGCAGTCAAAATTATTAGTAAAATTAACTGGCCTTATTATTTTCCCTCGATTACGCCGAGTCCAAGTAACTATTCTGTATCTAGGCTAAAGATAAATTGAAAATGTCTACATAAAAACGAAGTACTCTCAGCTTACAGCACCGCGTGTATTATTTGGAGATGCGTAACTAATAGATGTTGTATAAGTACGGGCGAGCGTTTGATGATGCTATATCTAAACTACGTCGGACGGAATCAAGCTCACCGTCCGACCCGCCCGTTAACCCAAACGTCGCCTAAGCCGAGGTTCGGCTTCACAGGAGGCGCCCTTAGGCAGACGTTTCCTTGGTTTCTTTCGAGCCCAATTTTTAGCCCCTAGGGCTAAAAATTTCTTCTGGCAGAGCTTCTTTCCGAAGCTCGCCAAACAGCCCGGTTATACTGTCGCAACCAATAGGTTAGCTCAGCTATTTTATATAGTCAGTCCGAAAAAAAAAACTGAATCAAATTAATCGCATGAAGAGATAATAATACCACCACCACCTTAAACATCTTATGATGATCTTATATATTTTAGAAACAATTTATGTGACCATTTTTTTTATATCTGATTTGAACGATACCTTATTGGGTGTAGCGTATTCGTAACGTGACGGTTACCAACCGACGCGCCGTAAGCTATCGCGACCACGTTATGAGCTCAGTTCCGGTATAAACTAAAATAAGTGTACTAACGGGTTGTTTTCATCCGGGTTCGGAGAGTCCATCCACCGCTGGAACAACTCGATCGCGTTCTCCTCGCAGCCGGGCACCTTCACGCTGCACGCCCACGAGCTGGTCGTCGTCTGGACACAAAGCATGGCACTCACTTTATTCGCAATCAAAAAACTACCACCAGACTATCGGTCAACCAAAAATTTTATTGTAATAATCCTATAAAACACACTTTTTATGCGTCAATACAACTAAGTTCGTAAACACAAAACTAAAGCTTCAAAATCAGCTGAGGTTTTCAAACGCGAAATGGTCTATGAAGAAGCTGACAATAAACTTTGCCTCATTCATATTTCAACTTGACCAAATACGAGCAATATTGGGGCGGATAATAAGAAACTATGTACAGAAAATTTTGTAGCTTTTCTGTTTATTAAAATTGTTAAATCAAATCAAATCAAAATTGCGTTTATTCAGCCTTTAAAAGAAAAAAGTACATCTCATCTAAAAACGTATGTGTCTAGACATTGGCTGAACAGGGCGCTGCCTCAGCTTGATGCTGCGTCAAAATTGACTGCAGCGCTGATTTTCAGGCATAACCCATGCTGATATCACAGAGTGACTGGGGAAGCGCTCCTTTAGTTTGTGAGGGTGTGTGCGCGTGTGCATGAGTACGTGTTTGGTTGCTTTTTTTTTTTTTTTTTTTAAGGCTAAATATATATTTTTTTCCTTCCTATACATAATTGTAAGTAAACCTGCCTGGAAAATTTGTTAAGATCTTTCATTTCACAGTTTTTGTGTTTTTTGTGAGTTAAAATGTCTGAAAGAAAACAAAGATTACAACAGCCGGGCAGGTGGCGGAAGATCATTCCAAATTTTACAGGCAGCGTATTTGAAAGTCCCCTTAAAAGCGGCGGACCTATGAAATGGCACAGAAATCCTCCTCAGAATATTCCTTTTTCACCTGCATTTTAACACTGTTCAAGTCATCTCCATGGATGATTCTCTTCTGCGACAGGCCTCCCGCGCGTTCGTAAGCTTTGGTGATGAGCCTCCTCATGAACTTCTGGAACGCTCCGTAGTCCGCGCTCCTTTTGATGACGTTTTCGATCTTGCTGAGAGCTGCGAGTCCCGTGTACAGTGGCAGGTATTCCGTTTCACGCTGCAGGTAGCTGGCCAGCCTGGACAAATGCAGAACACATTACATCCACTATTATTCCAGTTCTTCACAAATGGCTTGAGAGCCATTTAAATTCAAATTCAAAATAATCTTTATTCAAATAGTCCTTAAAAAGGCACTTTCGACGCGTCAATAATTTACATAGTAGTTATTTTATGGTGATAACTATATTCGTAAACTTAAAACTAAAGCTATGAGGGTTCCAAACGCGCCCCGGTCTAAGAAGAAGTCCACAACAAACTTAGCCGGGGTTTTTCTTTTTTTTCGTTATCACCATCTCACATAATGAATAAAATTAATAAAAAAACTATAGTACCTATGGAGATAGAGCAATTCACACCCAAGCTTTTTTATCGTTTATATAATCCTTAATATCGTAATATGACTTTTCTACAAGCTTTCGTTTTATAAAAACTTTGAACTTATTGATAGACATCTCCAAGATATCAATCGGTAATTTATTATAAAATAAAATACAATTTCCTTTGAACGAGTTACTAATTTAGTGCAGCCTACTAAACGGTACTACAAGTTTACTTTTACTTCTGATGTTCAGTCCATATCCAATACGCGATATGATTCTTTTAAAGGTGTGTTTTTTACGCTATTAGTTGCCTGGGGTCCCTATGTAGCGACAAAGCTGCCAAGTTGCAAATGATATGTTCCGTCTTTTTTGTTTCTGTACTTTTTATGTGGTGTGTAATAAATTCATTCATTATGATTCAGTACAACACGTATATTCCCTATAAACTTTCGCCCTGATACAGAAATATACTAATCTAGATGTTGATTTCAAAAAGCGCATTTGCATTGAATGTTGAAACGATAAAAAAGCTTGGGTGTGAATTGCTCTATCTCCATAGGTACTATAATTTATTATTCATTATGAGATGGTGAAAACAAAAAAAAAACCCGGCTAAGTTTGTTGTGGGCTTCTTAGACCGGGGCGCGTTTGTAACCCTCATAGCTTTAGTTTTAAGTTCACGAATATAGTTATCAACTTGAAATAACTACTGTGTAAATTATTGACGCGTCAAAAGTGCCTTTTTAAGGACTATTTGAATAAAGATTATTTTGAATTTGATTTCTATCCACTAAATATGTCAATTGTTTACTGACTTCATGGTGGTGCCATAGTCCAGCCTGTTGTTCCACGCCAGTGCAAAAGCGTCAGACAGCAGCTGCACGCGGCCCTCCACCGGTATGTTGGCGAACTTGTCACTTGTGAGCGTCGACACCAGCAGATTCCAGTTCTGTTCGTCGTAGTTCACTCGGTATGGAGCTGAAGAGATTCAAAGCTTTACTTGGTCATTTTCTTAAAACAACTAATAAAAACGCAGCAGTGCTGGGACCCCAAAAGGAAACCAATATAAAGAGTCGTAGGGAGTCGCAGCATGAGAAATCAATCCGACACCCCAACCCTCTCGTAGTTGCGGCTTCTTTTTACTCCCCCGACCTAAGCGCTCCTCTCCGAAAGAGGAGACCTAAACATATCCTTCATGACCCTGACGATCAGATGACTACTGACAACATACTCGTACCACCACCATACAATTATACACTACACACCGGTCCCCGCTATCTTACTTATCATCCGGACGTGGGGCTACATCCACGGCCTCGGAGACGTACGGACCACTCACCGTCCGACCCCCCCCCCGTTATATTAAACGTCGCCTGAGCCGAGGTTCGGCCTCAAAGGAGGCGCCCTTAGGCAGTCGTTCCCTTAGTTTCTTCGAGCCCTAGGGCTCAAAATTTCTTCTGGCAAACAAGCCGGTTACGCTGTGGCAACCAATAGGGTTAGTAAAGCTAATAGACAGTCCAAAAAAAAATCGCAGCACTAAACTGCGAATGTAAAAATCTTGAAAGAAGTTAACGGTATTATGATGCTACACGATGACAAATTTTATTGAGACAACACACACACACGTGTACGTGTGTACGAAACAAACCTATTTTAGGTTGTCACCACGTATTTTCATTAAAACTTTGTACAGTTACCATTTCATCTCTCATTCCCTCATATAGGTAATTTCTCTAAAAGTATTGAACACAGATAAAGTTGTGAGAGAACAAGTCCGTCGTTCTCGGCACTTTAAATTTAGGACTGGCAGATGTTCATATAAATTTCAAACCGTATTTTCCCCTTAGTAGACGTATTGTCAATAGAATGAATGCGGGATGGATGAAATGGCGTCTCAGGAGTGATATGCGACCCACAAATGCCCCTTAAACTTAAGGGGAAAATTTATAAAACAGTCGCAAAACCTGTCGTGTTGTATGGATCAGAATGTTGGGCGGCAAAAAGAACGGATGAAAGGCTGGCATGGTATGGTCATATAATGCGGAGGAAAGTGATGTCACCAAAAGAATGTTATATATGAACGTGGAAGGTCAAAAGAGTAGAGGAAGACCAAAGAAGAGATGGATGGATTGTGTAAAAGAGGATATACGGGTAAAAGGTGTGGGTAGTGAGGTGACGGCTGATAGAAGTGTGTGGAAGAAGAAGACGTGTTGTGCCGACCACACATAATGTGGGATAAGGGCAAGAAGAAGAAGAAGAGTAGACGTATTGTCAAATATACTTTTTTAGTGGACGCTAGGTTATAGTGTTAGTTATTTGTATGCAAAATTTTAGTCTATTCAGTCATGTTATCAGCGATAATAGATCAGTCAGTCAGCACTTTGTTCAAGATATGATATCTTAAAGCTAAGTAAAGCTAAAGCGGATAGCTCACCAATCATATCATAGTTGAACAGCACCCATTCGTTGGGTCCAGAGCCGTGCTCGAACTTGTGCTGCTCCGTGACCCCCTCGTCATCCGACAGCCACTGTACTTGCTGCTTGGGCTCACCCACTTCTCTCTCGCAGAGCACGCTCAGCGGTACCCACCACGACGAGGTGGACCGGGTCGTGCCCAAAGACAGGTAGCGTTTCTGATGAAAGAAACATACTAAGTGCGTGTTGGACCTTGGTACAAGGTATGTAAAACCTGCACTACTTTGTACATAATGTGAATAGTTAATGTGGATTGAATGTTTCAGAAGCGGTTATAGCCTAGTGGTTAGGGCGTCAGCCTCCTAATCAGAGGTCGGCGGTTCGAATCTGGGCACGCACATCTAACTTTTCGGAGTTGTGTGCGTTTAAAAAAAAATTAAATATCACTTGCTTCAACGGTGAAGGAAAACATCGTGAGGAAACCTGCACGCCTGAGAGTTCTCCATAATGTTCTCAGAGGCGTGTGAAGTCTGCCAATCCGCACATGGCCAGCGTGGTGGACTATGGCCCAACCCCTCTCATAGTGAGATGAGTCCCGTGCTCTGTAGTGAGCCGGTAATGGGTTGATCATGATGATGATGATGATGAATGTTTCATAGAATGTATGAGTTGATCAAACTAATTGAAATTTATTCACACCGGGAACAATTCAGACCTTTCCATATCACACTTATAAGACAAAAAGCCAGATCTTTGGTTTAAGTTTTTCTTTTTTACCTGGGTGATAGTAACGCTCTTGTCCGAGTAATCCCTAGTGACCGTGAGGAGGGGGTATCCCGTCTGTTTGGTCCACGTGTCCATCACTTGTTTGACAGTGACGTTCCTGCTGAGGCCGCCGTGTTGTCTGTTGACAGCCGTCAGCTCCTCCCACAGGTCGTTTTGTTCCGCGTTCGCGTAGGAGTACTTGGTGAGGTAGCTGGAAAGATATACAAAGGTCAGCTCCAGAAAGAAGAAAAATATTTTCATTCTTACGAGTATGTCCTTACGCGGAACAGGAGCTTCCTTCCCAATATGAGAGAGGTTTTTAAGGGATAGATGCTACCAACTGTTAGGTACCTATCGCGGATTATGAGGTACAGTTCGCTGACAGACAAACCACGGAGCCCTAGTACTATTACTAGGGCTCCTTCCACTGTTCTTCTTCTTAGACGTTGTTTTGCGTCTAAAAACATCTGCGTTTAAATAAAATTAAAGAAAGAAAGAAACGAAACTTTTCTTCTTCTTTAGAACTTCTCCATCTTAATCATTTTTTTATATCCAAAATCAAATCTAATAAAGAATTTTAGTTATAGTTTTAGTTTTAGGTTCTATCTAAGGTTTATTTTAAGTTTTTAAGTGTTTATAATACAGTTACATTGTTTTAGTTGTTAATTATAATTGAATAAAGAATAAACATCAACCGCAATAAATAACATTCATAGAAGTTCTACTTGTGCAAAGCCTTCCTGAAGACGTCTTCTCCGAGGAACATTAGCATCATCCGGATGACGGTGGCGCCCTTGCGGTACGAGATGGTGTCGAAGATCTCCGAGATGCGCTTGGGGTCGTCGATTTCAACCGAAACCTGATGACAACATTTGCTTAATTACTATTAGTACCCAACATTTGTTGAAGGATTTGGCCATAGTCGACCACGCTGGCCATGTGCGGATTGGCAGACTTCACACGCCTTTGAGAACATTATGGACAACTCTCAGGCGTGCAGGTTTCCTCACGATGTTTTCCTTCACCGTTGAAGCAAGTGTTTTTTATTTAAACGCACATAACTCCGAAAAGTTAGAGGTGCGTGCCCGGATTCGAACCGCCGACCTCTGATTAGGAGGCTGACGCCCTGACCACTAGGCTATCACCGCTTCAACTTGAAACACTATTTAGTATTATATTTATAGTGTTATTGATAATATACGATGATAAATAAGCATTGTTTTTAAAGAAAGAAAGAAAGAAAACATACTTTCTCGTATACCAAGATATATTTTTTGATTTTATAAACTATAAAATGCAATGTACAATTGGCGATCTTATCGTCACAAATCGATACAAACAAAAAGCAATAAAACTGCAGAGGATTTAACTAGTGACAGACGGGTGAAAAATGTTAAATATTACATATATGCTAACAAATTAATACGTTCAGGAAAATGCGTTATAACACCCCTTCCATTCTAGTTGTTCGGTTCCTTCCAGCAAAGTACAGAAAAGATCTTTGCTCCTGACAAAGTCCCCCGACCCGACTTTAATAATTGGCTTTCAAGTGCAAACAAATTATCTTTGCTCCGTTGAGATTATACGAGTAAGTGATTCAAAGATTTCATGACTCGGCTATTGCTTTCAAGAAAAAACTGACTGACCATTTATCCCATCTGTAACTGTTAATTGTTTGTTTAGAACATTACCTTTCTTTTTTATATCTTATTTTAATTAATTTAATTATGTTTTAATTACTTGTATTTAATCAGGTTTATTGCTTTTTTTTTGTTGTTCTTAAATCTGTTGTAACGTAATGTTTACTTGGCGCATTGTGAATGTTGCGTACACTTATTATAGATATACGTATCAGTGTGTGTAATAGTGTGTAATAGTTATGTGGTGAGTGTATGATATGTGTATAATTGTTAGTGTTCCTTTTAAATAAATAAAAAAAAAGATTTCACAGTGCCAGAATTTGTTATATATAACAAAGAGCAAAGTGTACATCTCGTTCTCCATCACTTTTAAGGACACTGAGCCTATTTTATCTAACTCATAGTGAACGAGCTAGTTTCTTCCACCTACATTTTTCTACATTGTTTGGCTACTCACCGGATGCGAGGACTCCAGCGCATCTAGCGACAGTATCGAGAGCGTGTTCTCGATGGCATAGTTGAGGCGTGCTCGCCAGCTCGGTTCCACCGCGCTGACGCCCACCGAGGCTACGAACGTGGCGAAACCCTCATTCAGCCACAGGTCCGACCACCACTTCATGGTCACCAGGTTGCCGAACCATTGGTGGGCTAGCTCGTGGGCAATAACCTGAAACGAGTATAGGCTATTAATTACTGTAACAATACACTGGGTTCCTAAGCATCACTCCCTGAAGCAATGGTTGGTTTTTACGGCCTACTTCTAAAGTAAATTTGACTTGGGCAAGCGGGGAACTGCATTTGCAGCCCTATGTACAATGAACTGTTTGTGTGGAATGTAATGACTTTGTGTTGCATGTTGTGTTTCGGCTGACTACGTAGAGAAACAGGCCAGATAACACCAGAAGAATACAGAAAAAGTTGCAGCAAGTTGAAACCAAACGATAACATGCCATACCTTGTTGGACCTATTTCACTTTATAAATTCATCTTACTCACATCTAAGGGTAGCTGGAAGAGATCTCTTATAGGGATAAGCTTTCCTTTGTATACTTCTTTTGTAAGTGATTGATATAACAAATTTGGTACAAAAATAATAAAAATAAATAAATAAAGATAAATTTGTACCGGCCCCAAAATAAGTTGCTTCCCAAATAAGATTTTTTAAGGACTGTTTTGCACCATTACCATAACTACAATAGAAGAGTTGATATAAAGTTCGTTTATACATTTATTCGGTGTATTCCGAATTGGAATTCAAAAACCCTCTATATCTGCAAAATAGGATAGACCGGCGAAATACTGGAACAAAGCAAATGAAGAAAAAGTATTTTTAAAAGATCACAAGACAAGATTTAATCTGTACCTGTGGAACATTACGCGATTTTCTCAAAGAGGATGAGGTATAAATCCTGATACGATGATTTATTAATACTTTCAATTTCTAGGCCTCAAATGACGACCATCATAAAGTTGGAGGTCCTGGGCTCGATTCCCGGCTCGAGTATGGTTTGGGGGGGGGCTTTGGTCGTGGCTAGTTACCACCCTACCTAAGACGTCACCAAGCGATTTAGTGTTCCGGCCCGATGTCGCGCAGAAACCAATTAGGAGTATGGGTTTACCTTACCCCTAACAAGTTAGTCCGCTACCATCTTAGACTGCATCATCACTTACCATTAGGTGAGATTGCCGTCAAGGGTTAACTTGTAGTGTATAAAGGTTTACGCCAGAATGATTTACCTCAGCAATTCTCTCCTTATTCAGGAACGAAGACTCCTTTTCATCATAGAGCAGCGCAGTTTCCCTGTAAGTGATTAGACCCCAGTTCTCCATGGCACCAGCCGCGAAGTCCGGAATGGCGATCATATCCTGCTTCGGCAGAGGGAACGACACGTTGAACCACTTCTCGAAGTAGGAGAGGACCTTTGGCCCAATTTGCGCTGCGTAAGATGTCTGCAAGAAGAGATTAACTATTATAAATCTGTAGTTAGTTTTTTTTTGACTCTGATAATAGTATATTCAGTATAAACTTTTTGACTAGCTTTAACCCGCAGCTTCGCTATCAGAATATAAAGTTTAACTATCAAAAATTTATGATACTAAATTGGTTAGTTAGTAACTTAGTAAAGAAAGTTTCTTTATTTGGGCTTTTGGGTACCAGAAAATATCTCGAAATAGTGATTGGATATATCTAGGTTTGGTATGGATTAGATGGTACAAGAAAAATTGTGTTTTAATGAGATATTTTCATATCTGTTTTCTTAACATATACAATACATAAATATACCTGTTCAATAGCATCGTTTCTCGCCCATATCCTGAACTTGGTATGAGAGAGATCCTTGGGGCTCTCTACGTACGAGAACATTGATATCACGTATGCCACCAGGTATGTCGACATTGGCACCGACTTATCAAACTGGTCCCACACGAAGGTAGACTTGTCTTTTCTGAAAATTGAGATTTAATTTTAATTTTCTCATAGTTTACATTGGCCAAATTTTTTTTTTCGGACTGTCTATCAGCTGTACAAACCCTATTGGTTGCGACAGCGTAACCGGGCTGTTTGGCGAGCTTTGAAAAGAAGCTCTGCCAGAAGAAATTTTGAGCCCTAGGGCTCGAAGAAACTAAGGGAACGACTGCCTAAGGGCGCCTCCTTTGAGGTCGAAACTCGGCTTAGGCGACGTTTGGGAAAACGGAGGGGTCGGACGGTGAGTGGTCCGTACGTCTCCGAGGCCGTGGATGGAGCCCACGTCCGGATGACGTAAGATAGCGGGGACCTCGTCTTCGCCGGCGAAGACGGTGTGTAGCGTATGATTGTGTGGTAGGTGGTACGAGTGTGTTGTCGGTAGTCATCTGATCGTCAGGGTCATGAAGGATATGTTTAGGTCTCCTCTTTCGGAGAGGAGCGATTAGGTCGGGGGCATTGGCCAAAGATATCAACATAAACACATGTAGGAATTTCCATATTTTATAATCTTGAATTGCTTGTTCCGCGTCCACTGTATGTCGGAGAAAGTTTATACATATGGTAAGAACACATTAAAATATTTAAGAAATAATATTTCAGTTACTTACTTGAACGATTTTGCGATAGTTTCCCAAGGCCAGTGTTTTTCAAGTGAACTGAAAATAAAGATGCTTTAAATATTAACTCTTTTACATGGCAACTATTTTTCGGTTACAAGAAGATTAGAATAATAGTCTTTTCAGGATAATCAGAGGAGCTCTTTCTGCCGGATACAAAAACTATGTAATGGAGTGCATCTGACATATACATATCTGAGAATTGCTCTATCTCCATAGGTACTATAGTTTATTATTCATTTTATTCATTATGTGAGATAGAAAAAAAAAGAAAAACCCCGGCTAAGTTTGTTGTGGGCTGTGTAGACCGGGGCGCGTTTAGAACCCTCATAGCTTTAGTTTTAAGTTTACGAATATAGTTATCACCGTGAAATAACTACTATGTAAATTATTGACGCGTCAAAAGTGCCTTTTTAAGGACTATTTGAATAAAGATTATTTTGAATTTGAATTTATGATTGTCTTTAATTGGTTTTAAACAAAACGAATCAGACCTTCGTAAGTATTAGTATGAAATCTACTGTTTACTTAACATTGGACTGAATCTCTCAGATTTACTTCGATATAAGATAATCGATACAAAATTTCAAAAAGATATCCTATACGTCCTGTTTGACATTAAGGCTGGTTGCTTCATAATTTTTATCGTAAAATATGCGAAGTAGATTGAAATTTGAAAAAAAAAGTGGTTTGAATACTACATCAAACCAATTTTAAGTGGTTTGAATACTTTAAGTTGTAAATGACGCTAGATAATGATGGAAGCTATACGTACTTCTCGTTGGTCGAAGAGGCCAGCGGCATGTTGGAGATGGCAGTATAGTCCTTGTTGTGGGCGATGTTCAGCGAGAAGGTCGCCTTGTATATCGGCTCATCGAAGCATGGGAAGGCTTTGCGGGCGGATATGGCCTCGAATTGTGTCGTCACCAAGTACCTAAACAAACAAATTATATTTGAGTAAATGATCCTGAAGCTGTGATAGCCTAGTGGTTAGGGCGTCAGCCTCCTAATCAGAGGTCGGCGGTTCGAATCAGGGCACGCACCTCTAACTTTTCGGAGTTATGTGCGTTTAAAAAAAAAATTAAATATCGTTTGCTTCAACGGTGAAGGAAAACATCGTGAGGATACCTGTACGCCTGAGAGTTCTCTATAATATTCTCAAAGGCGTGTGAAGTCTGCCAAATTGGCGTGGTGGACTATGGCCAAATCCTTCTCATATTGAGAGGAGACCCGTGCTCTGCAGTGAGCCGGTAATGGGTTGATCATGATGATGAAGATGAAATAATCCTCCAACGAAATATTCATGTTGTAACCATAACTGTAATTTTCTTAAAAATAACATATAAAAAAACAAACAAATAATGCGAGGTTCTCGTTCAAGGTTTCTCATTGTATAATACAACGGACTCCACAAATATAAATATAATGTAAAGTAAATATAATGTCAACACAAAACTGAAATGTCGCCTACTAGATGGCGTTAGCAGTCGCTTGAAGCTGATATTGAGGCATATCATAATTTCATTAACGGCAGCAAAGCGCTCCGGCTGCGATTACCGGTTCCGAAATGGTTGTATGCCATTTTTGAATGATAACCGTCATGTAAAATTTGATTGACGGGTCTCTAATAGATAACGAAATTATAAAAATCAAAACTTGAAATTTTTCCTTGAGTGGTTAAGGAAACAAAAGGTAAATATTTAAGTAAGGGAAATATACAAGAAGAACAGAAACAAATATAGAAACAGAGTACGAAAGGCGGCCTTATCGCTTAGTAGCGATCTCTTCTTGACGTATGCATTTTTTTTGTACACTACAAGTTAACGATAATCTCGCCTGATAGTAAGTGATACGGTCTTAGATGGTAGCGGGCTAACCTGTTAGGAGTAACACATACTTCTAATTGGTTTCTACACGACATCGTGCTGGAACGCTAAATCGTTTGGCGACACGTTTTAGTCGCTAAGGTGGTAACTAGCCACGGCTGAAGCCGCCCAGACTAGACTCGAGCCGGGAATCGAACCTAGGACCTCCATTACAAAGATAATGCGACAGCGCGCCTCGAAGGTCGTCAAATTTGATAGCGTTAAGAAAGTACTCTATTAGTAGTCGCATTTTTCAAAAAAGAGGTTAAAAAACATGTAAGAATATTGCAAGATAGTTTTTTTTTTGTATCGTGGTTAAATCCTCATGGATACCTCTGCGCCACGGGGAGGCACAGAGGTTATGTCAGACTCCTACTGACTAAAACCCCCACGTGTTCCTACTCACCGCTGTATGGTGGAGTCACGGGAAAGCTTTCGCATACAACCGCGACTCCACCACGGGCGTCCGCCGCAGCAGACCCTCCTTGGGCACGACGTTAGTCAATTTTTGTTTTGTTTTGTATTTTTTGTGTTAATATTTTATCTATTTTTTTTACGATTTTTAGTTAAGTTTTTTTTTTAACAAATAATGTCTTGTTTCTTATTACGCATGATGAGTTAGCCTATAAATGGAGTGTACAACATTACAAGAGAATTGTAGAATGTGTCCTTAGATTAAGATAGTTGTATGCAATAATAAATAAATAAATACTCACTCTGTTTGCTGGCTCTTCTTATTAATATAAGAGCTGACGTAGGCGCCGTCCAACCCATTAACCAAGTTCCCGAAGAAGGGTATCGTGAGGGTGTAGTTGGCATTTTCTTCCAACTCCTTATTCAGTTGTATGGTCAAGAAGTTGAACGTCTCGTTCAGTTTAACTTCGGTAACGGTCAGTGTCTCGCTATCACCGCTCACGGTTATTTTGTCACCAACTACTTCGAAGTCTTGCGCGTGCAGAACTATTTTCGGGGTGTTTCTCTTCGCTGTTAACTGAAATTAAAAAAAAAGCATTTTATTAATCCACTCAATAAATTAATACGTACATGACTTCTGATTCCAAAATAATTTTAATAAAAATTAAGTTAAGGTAACCAATCTTGGGAAGCGGTGATAGCCCAGTGGTTAGGTCGTCAGCCTCCTAATCAGAGGTCGGCGCGCACCTCTAACTTTTCGGAGTTATGTGCGTTTAAAAAAAAAAAATTAAAAATATTACTTGCTTCATCGGTGAAGGAAAACATCGTGAGGAAACCTGCACGCCTGAGAGTTCTCCATAATGTTCTCAAAGGCGTGTGAAGTCTGCCAATCCGTACATGGCCAGCGTGGTGGACTATGGCCAAACCCTTCTTATATTAAGAGGAGACCCGTGCTCTGTAGTGAGCCGGTAATGGGTTGATCATGAACCAATCTTGAATTTTAATCTTTCAAATTTATCATATATATTGGTTACCTACTTTGTGATTAATTTTTCGATCTATTTTTTATAATGTAGTTTTATTATTGCCAATCGGGGTATTATTACCTAATTGGTTTCTACGCAACATCGTGCTGGAACGATAAATCGCTTGGCGGTACGTCTTTTCGGTAGCATGGTAACTACCCACGGCCAAAGCAACGTGGCACGGCGATCACGCTATCGTATTATAAAGATGGAGGTCCTGGGTTCGATTCCCGGCTCGACTTTTGTCTGGTGGGAGGCTTCGGCCGTGGCTAGTTACCTTACCGACGAAGACGTGTCGCCAAGCGATAAAGCGTTCCGGAACAATATCGCGTAGAAAACAATAAGGAGTGTGTGTTTACCATATCTATCCCCTATCAGGTTAGCTCGCTACCATCCTAGACAGCGTCATCACTTACCACCAGGTGAGATATCCGTCAAGGGCTTACTTGTAGGGTACAAAAAAAAACTTCAGCAAAACCCAACGGCCACAGACGCAGTCTCACCGCTGGAACGCCTCGCTCTCCTTTGTAACACTTTAAGATAGCTAATTTAACACGATAAAATAATGATGCATGCGCGGTAGGTCCATCGGATAGTACCAGCCTGTTACCATCCTAGACAGCATCATCACTTACCATCAGGTGATATAGCCGTCAAGGGCTAACTTGTAGTGTATAAAAAAAACACCAAACTCGAGCCGGGATTCAAAGCCCTTCAAAAGGACAAAGGACCTCTAACTTTATAATGCGACAACACATGCGCGTGGGTTGGTTGTCATGTGATTTGTATACAAAAGTGTGATAAATGCATTGTCTGTTAAACCCACGATGTTGTAGTAGCTGTGATAGCCTAGTGGTTAGGACGTCCGCCTCCTAATACGAGGACGGGGGTTCGAACCCGGAAACGCACCTTTAACTTTTCGGAGTTATGTGCGTTTTAAGCAATTAAAATATCACTTGCTTAAACGGTGAAGGAAACATCGTGAGGAAACCTGCACGCCTGATAGTTCTCCATATTGTTCTCAAAAGGCGGGTGAAGTCTGCCAATCCGCACATGGCCAGCGTGGTGGACTATGGCCTAACCCTTCTCATATTGAGAGGAGACCCGTGCTCTGTAGTGAGCCGATAATGGGTTGACCCACGATTTATTGATACCTAAACGTAGAAAGACTTATTTGTTGAGAATTTTGTTATTCTTAAATTTTCAAACATTTATGTCCATTCCACTAAACAAGTGCAATGACCTAGAGAATACCAAAAGAGATTGGCACAGTTACAAAATATAACAATATGTACCTACAAAAAAAAACCCTACTAATATTATAAACGCGAAAGTTTGTAAGGATGTTTGTTACTCTTTCACGTAAAAACTACTGAATGGATTTTATTGAAACTTAACAATAATATAGCTTATACATCAGAATAACATATAGGCTACAATTTATAAAGATATTGTGTGAATTTTTCTAAATATGACGATAAGTGTCAAGTAAGTAGAAAAAAATATACCTTCTGCGTTATAATTTTAAATTCAAATTCAAATTCAAATAATCTTTATACAAATTGTCCTTTAAAAGGCACTTTTGACGCGTCAATAATTTACATAGTAGTGATTTGATGGTGATAACTATATTCGTAAACTTAAAACTAAAGCTATGAGGGTTCCAAACGCGACCCGGTCTAAGAAGAAGCCCACAATATTAATTTAATGTCATAATGTTAGTTCTTTTCTACGCCACGCTTATATAAGCTACTCGTAATACTAATCCGCTATACTATAGTATAAGTATAGCGGTGATAGCCCAGTCAGGGCGTCAGCCTCTAATCAGAGGTCGGCGGTTCGAATCCGGGCACGCACCTCTAACTTTTCGGAGCTATGTGCGTTTTTAAAACAATTGAAATATCACTTGCTTCAACGGTGAAGGAAAACATCGTGAGGAAACCTGCGCGCCTAAGAGTTCTCTATAACGTTCTCAAAGGCGTGCGAAGTCTGCCAATCCGCACATGGCCAGCGTGGTGGTCTATGGCCAAACCCTTCTCATATTGAGAGGAGACCCGTGCTCTGTAGTGAGCCGGTAATGGGTTGATCATGATGAATACTAATCCTGCGCAGACGAAGTCGCGGGCATCAACTAGTAACAAATATTTTGTCACGAGTTGGTACGTGTCGGTGACGCAACGCCACGTTTTTTGGACGCGAGGACGTGGGCGACAATACAATACAATGAAAAACAACAATGCGACAAACTGGGTTGAGTTATTGGCAGGCGTGAATAAACGGCTGTTTAACGATCGCCTTGACCACTGCACTCGGGGAAATCAGACGTTCACGAGCACGCCCGTTTCCGCCGGCACACGCAAATAAAAGCATACAAGCACTGCATACCCCGTGAAGAACCAGAGTTACCGACATAGCTCAGCGAGTTGCGAAATTGAAATGGCACATAGCTAAGAGAACCGATGAACGTTGAGGTCCCAAGGTGCTGGAATGGCGACCCCGCACCGGTAAACGTAGCGTTGGTCAACCTCCAACTAGGTGGACAGACGACATCAGACGAGTGGCCGGCAGCCGCTGGAAACAAGCGGCCCAAAACCGTGGATTTTGGAACTCCCCAGACAAAAGACCTATGTCCAGCAGTGTACGTCAATGGAATAGTAATAAGGATATCTAACAATCATCATATTGACGGTTGAAAGGCTACTTGATAAACGACATTTTGTGAAACTTGAGGATCTATATTGTTATTGATAAACTTTTATTTATTTACTACAGTATATCCTTAATTAAAGTAAGGAAGTTTTTTAAGTTATTACTATTGAAAATGGTGTATTGCAATGTTGTAATGCATCTAATTTAGTCATTTTTTGGGAAAAGCAAAATCGAAATAGTTTAAATGCCTACAGTAGATAAAATAAAATCTTCTCATTGAGACGTCGAATGCTAGGAGAGGCCGCGTCTAGTACCTACCTAACTTAGCTAAGTTATCGTTATTCGTACCGCATCGAGGCAATGCTGCGGCCGAAGGTTTTCTGCTGGATACGTGCTGCCCATGACCGTAGGTCTTAGTGTTCCGCACCTAACCGGTGAAGGCACCGCTGTCCGTGTTGGAACGAAGTTCCTTATCGCGCGTTGTGAAATGGGGCTAGACGGAAAAAAATCTTACGAAAAGTTGTCACGACACTTTTTGTTATTGTAAGCTGTGCGGCGTCGCATGTCTCTATGTCTGTCTCTCTCTCTCTTATAGAAAGCAAGCCAGATATTTTCATTTCTATTTCGCATTGAACAGTGTGGTGTCGCGACGATTATTTTTGTTGAGTGTATACAGGTTTTTTGTAAATAATAAATAATAAATGAATCCTGACAGTGTTTCTGCACAAGTTCCGGATATTGCTGATGGAGTACAAAATTGAGCCTACTGATTAAGTTTATATAACATTATATTTGTTAATAATAAAAAAATATTATTATAACTTAAATAAAATAAAATTTTATTACAATTCCTTCACTAATTAATCGAAAGGAACTTCGTTCCATCCGGGTGTCCCTTGACACCTCTCAAGTTTTTTTTTTTATTTATTCCACTACAACCGACCGACAAAGACGTGTCGCCAAGCGATTAAGCGTTCCGACACGATGCCGCGTAGAAACCAATTAGGAGCGTGGGTTTACCATACTCCTAACAGGTTAGCCCGCTACCGTCCTAGACAGCATCATCATTAGGTGAGATAGCCGTCAAGGGCTTGTAGTGTATAAAAAAAAGTTGACCCTTGATTGAAATCTAACGTTGTTTCTAGTTTCGATTTAGCCTAAGTTAATAGCGGGTTATATTAAAGAATGATATTTTGAAGCGGTGATAGCCTAGTGGTTAGGGCGTCAGCCTCCTAATCAGAGGTCGGCGGTTCGAATCGGGGCACGCACCTTTAACTTTTCGGAGTTATGTGCGTTTTTAAAAACAATTAAAATATCACTTGCTTCAACGGTGAAAGAAAACATCGTGAGGAAACCTGCACGCCTGAGAGTTCTCCATAATGTTCTCAAAGGCGTGTGAAGTCTGCCAATCCGCACATGGCCAGCGTGGTGGACTATGGCCAAGCCCTTCTCATATTGAGAGGAGACCCGTGCTCTGTAGTGAGCCACTAATGGGTTGACCATGTGCGGATTGGCAGACTTCACACGCCTTTGAGAACATTATGGAGAACTCTCAGGCGTGCAGGTTTCCTCACGATGTTTTCCTTCACCGTTGAAGCAAGTGATATATTTTTTTTTTTAAAGTTGAATGTAATTACTGTTTGTTCTCTTGAAACTAACTCGTTGGTCTAGTGGTAAGCATGCTAATCAATTCAAAATCTAATCAAATTAAAATAGTTTTATTTATGTAAACCTATTACAGGCATATTTGAATCGTTCATATATAACACATATATAATCAGAGGTAAGGAATTCGATCCCGGGCACGCACCTCCAATTTTTCGGAGTTTTGTGCGGTTTCAAGCAATCCAAACATCATTTGCTTCAGCGGTGAAGGAAACCTGCATGCCTGAGGTTTCTCCATAATGTTCTCAAACCGACCCTTGTCATATTGAGAAGAGACCCGTGCTGTTGTGAGCCGGAAATGGGTTGATCATGATGATGATGATGATAGAATGGACATAGTATAGGTAACACACTATTATTATTATTATATATTCTTCAGCTATTTATTCTATTAAATCGACCTTAAAGCCGATAAAACAATACCAACCTATATTGTTTACTCAAACCGACTCTAATGTATAGTATAGGTACTTAAAAGTTAGTAGATTTAACCATTAACATTGTTTTAGAAACGGATTCGTTTCGGAAATAAAAAAAAATGGCGTTTATATTTTAACTGTTGTAACCCGTAGGTATATTGACTGCCGCGTTGGTCCTGTGGTTAGTAGTTTGACTAACGATCAAGAGGCTCTTTGTTCGATTCCCAGATCGGGTTAGTAATAAAAAAAAAACAAAATACCTTTATCCATGTAAATAATGGTAGGCATATATTTCAAACTATAATTGACTAGTTACAAATCCAAATCTACCCCGAAGGGGGTAAAATAGGGGTTTGAAGTTTGTATGAAAGTCCTATGTTTTTTAATTTAGAGACACGAAAATTGGCAAAATGACATTCTGAAGCAGGGCATTGGCCGCACGGGAAATCTCAATCTCACGGGAAATCAGCAATTCTACGCAGACGAAGTCGCGGGCAACAGCTAGTATATTATGTAGCTATAGGTTTACATATATATTGTGATTAAGGTATACATGTTCATGTAAATGGAAATTTAATTTGGATGAAACGGTAAACTTGCTACAATTTCAACAACTAGAACATGATTGGTAGTAGAATAAATGGCATTTTTATTATTTATATATTTTTTTATACACTACAAGTTTGCCCTTGACGGCAATCTCACTTGATGGTAAGTGATAATGCATTCTAAGATTGTAGCGGGCTAAACTGTTAGGGGCATGCTAAACTCACACTCCTAATTGGTTTCTACGCGACGTCGCGTCGTGCCGGGGCGCTAAATCTGGTAACTAGCCACGGCCGAAGCCTCCCACCAGACCAGACTCGAGCCGGGAATCGAACCCAGAACCTCCAACTTTATAATGCGACAGCGCACGCACTACGCCACGGAGGTCATCAAAAAGTGTCAAGTGCGGACGTAACTGTCGTTCACGGATTGGTCTCCAGTCACCGGAGAAAATTCCTCCGAGACAATGTTCAAACCGTCTAGACTAGACGTAAAGGCCTAAATGATGATGATGATGATGATGCATCTGGTATAGGCAATACACCTAAGACTTGTTGAGAGACTCGGACAGCGCTGAGATAACTCGCGAGGTCGTCAAATTAGTTTCATAGTTTGATTCTTAAACACTCCACTATCCAAACGCCATGACTGCTATCTCTTTCTAGATCATCATCATGATCAACCCATTACCGGCTCACTACAGAGCACAGGTCTCCTCTCAATATGTGAAGGGTTTGGCCATAGTCCACCACGCTGGCCATGTGCGGATTGGCAGACTTCACACGCCTTTAAGAACATTAGGGAGAACTCTCAGGCAGGTTTCCTCACGATGTTTTCCTTCACCGTTGAAGCAAGTGATATTTTAATTGCTTAAAAACGCACATAACTCCGAAAAGTTAGAGGGGCGTGCCCGGATTCGAACCGCCGACCTCTGATTAGGAGGCTGACGCCCTAGCCACTAGGCTATCACCGCTTCCTTTCTAGATACTCGATTATAAATTACTTGGTTTAGAGTCTGACATCATCATATGACCAGGATAAATAAACAAAATATCAAAATTCAAAGCTGACTCACCACTCGATATGGTTTGCAAGAAAACGAATTCAATCAAGGATATCTGGTATTATTTATTCAGTAATAACTTAAAACTGCTGTGATAGCCTAGTGGTTAGGGCGTCAGCCTCCTAATCAGAGGTCGGCGGTTCGAATCCGGGCACGCACCTCTAACTTTTCGGAGTTATATGCGTTTTAAGTAATTAAAATATCACTTGCTTCAATGGTGAAGGAAAAACATCGTGAGGAAACCTGCACGCCTGAGAGTTCTCCATAATGTTCTCAAAGTCGTGTGAAGGCTGCCAATCCCCACATGGCCAGCGTGGTGGACAATGGCCAAACCCTTCTCATATTGAGAGGAGACCCGTGTTCTGTAGTGAGCCGGTAATGGGTTGATCATGATGATGATGTTGATGAACTTAAAACTTACTAGCAGTTGTTTCCGACTATGTTTGCGAGAAATTTCAGATAGGTCAGGTTTTTCTAACCGATATTCCCCATGAACATATTTCGACCCACCGCGTCACATTACCGCACGCTTAATGTTTACGTCCTAGTGTGATTTTGAATAACCTATAACCTATACTGCTTATCTATATATAATATCCTAGCCTGGCAGAGATCGCTCTTTAGCGATAAGGCCGTCTATGATACTTATTTTCTTTTCTGTGTATTTCTTATTTTGTGTGGTGTACAATATAGTGTATTTTCGTTTCATTTTCATTTCAACCCTTTGTGAATGAAACAAAAAGCAAAATGATAAATCTAATCAAGACTAGCTATTTATATCTGGCCTATTTAAACTTACCTATAGGTGGTTTATTAATACATCCCTTTTAGCTAATGCCCCACTGTTTGAAGCAGGTCATCAAACAATGACCAGGAGGGTCATTGTTTCTCTTACAGACACCCTTGTAGACCAATGTACCCCATGTGGGACGTATTTTAGTGTCACGATGTTTCCACTTCACAATTCCATGTGGTTTTATAACAGGAGCTATATTATTAAGATGGATATGATTCTCTAAATACTTTAGCCCGACTAATATTATAAACGCGAAATTTTGTAAGGATGTTTGTTATTCTTTCACGTAAAAACTATTGAATGGATTTTTAGGAAACGTTACAATAATATAGCTTATACATCAGAATAACACATAGGCTACAATTTATAAAGATATTGTGTGAATTGTCCAAAATATGACGATAAGTGTGAAGTAAGCAGGAAAAAATCTTCAATCTACGTTATAATTTTAATGTCATAATGTTAGTTCTTTGCTACGCCATGCTAATATAAGCTACTCGAAATAGTAATCCTGCGCAGACGAAGTCACGGGCACCAGCTATTATTAAGATATATCAAAAAGGACACATGTAGTGTTTTTTTTTTTCTTATACACTACAAGCTAGCCCTTGACGGCAATCCCACCTGATAGTAAGTGATGATGCAGTCTAAGATGGTAGCGGGCTAACCTGTTAGGGGTATGGTAAACACACACTCCATGTTATGTATACCACTGTCATGTTATGTGTCTAGGCACTCATTAAAGCAACACGCTGTTTAACATAAATAATTAATAACCGATAGTCTAAACGTCATAGCTACGTCATCCTAAATGATCCCGGATATACATTATTTTTATTTGTATATTTCTAATTGCCTACTTTAGACGACTAGGACAACAGAAATTAAATGCAGGTTTTATAACACCGGGCGCTTCATGTGTTCGTTACTAGCGTACAAACATAAGTAATTTAAAGTTTTGAATGGAAAGTTATAAACATAATTTAAAACCAAAATTACATGGGTAACCTTTTTCATATAATGGGACTTACCTAACAAGCTGTCTATTTGCATCACGGGAAAAAAACCATTCATTTGATGTTAAGTGAATACAGTCGCCAATGAGCCCAGCCTCCTAATCTGTTCCTACTCGGCATTACACCGGACTCTCGATCGCTTTTTTTTTTTATACACTACAAGTTAGCCCTTGACGGCTATCTCACCTGGTGGTAAGTGATGATGCAGTCTAGGAAGGTAGCGGGCTAACCTGTTAGGAGTATGGTAATCTCACCTGGTGGTAAGTGATGATGCAGTCTAGGATGGTAGCGGGCTAACCTGTTAGGAGTATGGTAATCCCACGCTCCTAATTGGTTTCTACGCGACATCGTGCCGGAACGCTAAAATCGCTTGGCGACACGTCTTTCTCGGTAGGGTGGTAACTAGCCACGGCCGAAGCCTCCCACCAGACCAGACTCGAGCCGGGAATCGAACCCAGGACCTCCAACTTTATAATGCGACAGCACACGCACTGCGCCACGGAGGTCGTCGCTTTGCCAATAGGTAACTGGCAGCGACCGAAGCCTCCCACCAGGCCGGACTCGTGCCCGGGATTTCCTCATCATAACACGCCACTATCGCCAAATAATAGTTACGTACCAGGATATCAACAACGCCGAAGAAGCTGAAGTTGGTGCGCGGGTCGACGTCGTACGCGAGCCGCACGTCGTAGTGCGCGGGTGCCACGTCCCCCGGAAGTAGGTACTGGCAGCTCAGCTGGACCGCCGCCAGAAGCCACACGGCCGTGTGCCACCCCATACTTGAAGCTGCAACAAAATGGTAACCCGCTTATGTCATGATTTCCAATTATTAATAAGATTTTTTGTTAAATGTTTGTAATGAAAAAAAAACTAGAACTAGGTACGTAATTTGACTTAAATTGATTGATTTTAAAAAGGTTTTTTTATTGGCGTTTCCTTGACGAACTAAAAGTTAAAGAACTTTACTTTTCTCGCTTGTGAAGTCAACATCTCCTGAGGATGATCCGGTGTCGGGTCGAAACGTGCGCAGAGGTTCTAGTGGAAGATTTTGTGTGGTGTTATATTATACAAATCTCCCGGTGGAATATAGCAAATAATACTTGCTGTTTATTGTTTATCATGGATTTCACCTGTTTCTATTTATTATTGGAACGTACGCGTACTAACAATGTCACCGGATCGCATTAGAAAATAGTTGCAGTATGTATTTGTGACATAAACTACACCAAAATGAAGCAAATGAAACTAGTAGAAACATAGACCTGGGAAATCTTCTTTGATGCTTTGTCGATAACTAAACACACAAATTTGCTTTGGGTAAAGATAAAACCGGGAAGCTGTGATAGCCTAGTGGTCAAGACGTCCGCCTCCTAATTAGAGGTCGGAGGTTCGAAACCGGACACACACCTCTAACTTTTCGGAGTTATGTGCGTTTTTAAACAATTAAAATATCACTTGCTTCAACGGTAAAGAAAAACATCGTTAGGAAACCTGCATGCCTGAGATTGCTCCATAAATTTCTCAAAGTCGTGTGATGTCTGCCATTCTGCCCATGGCCAGCGTGGTGGACTATGGCAAAACCCTTCCCATATTGAGAGGAGACTCGTGCTCTGTAGTGAGCCGGCAATGGGTTGATCATGATGATGATGAAAGATAAAACGATCTGTCTGCCTTGGCATAATTTTTTTTTTTTTTTATTTATTATCAATAATAAATAATTATACCCTTAATAGGTTTCCTAGCAACGTTACCAACCGACCTTTCGATACAGAGATATTTAGAAATTATGAATTTCAATTTCGAAATTGCCAAAATTAAAGTCCTAACCGGGGCCTCCCACAGCGGTTACCTCTATAGGGAGGTCGTCCAATGTTTCGAAATAACGTATTGTACCGATGATATTTATGAATGAAGACGTTCGCCCGTGAAAGTCCGGGGAGGTCAGGTGGTAATGACCTTCCTTAAACTGGTAGGCTTAGCTCTTAGCATCTTGTTAGAGCGTGCAGGCGTCAAGTGTCAACGACTCCCACCGATTAGGCTATCTAATACAGAATAAATATACAGATCGTCGCGAATGTCCCACAGATAAGGCAAAGGATTTTTCTTATAAAAGAGAGATTGAGAGCTTAGGCTCTCCAAGCTCGATTTCTCTCCAAGAGAGATTGAGTAGGAGTTGCTGAATTGTACTACTTGCCGTTACAATTCTATCTGCATTAGTAAAATAGTTAAAGAGGCGCCAAAAGTTTATATTGTTTGGTTTATGAACTTATTTATTATTATTATTATCAACCACAAGTTAGCCCTTGACGGCAATCTCACCTGATGGTAAGTGATGATGCATTCTAAGATGGTAGCGGGATAACCTGTTAGGGGTATAGTAAACCCATACTCCTAATTGGTTTCTACACGACATCGTGCCGGAACGCTAAATCGCTTGGCGACATGCCTTTGTCGGTAGGGTGGTAACTAGCCACGGCCGTAGCCTCCCACCAGACCAGACTCGAGCCGGGAATCGAACCCTGGACCTACAACTTTATAATGCAACAGCGCGCTCAAATTTATTATATTTATTACGTTATTTATTTATATGTTCGTAACATTTTTACTCTAACTAGTTGTTTAAGAAATAAAAGAAAAAATACGCTTGTAAATCTTGCAGTTCTGAAACCCAAAATGTATCATCACGACATGTTTGCCAATATGTTTAAACGCTGCAACTTTTGCTTTTACAACATTATAAAGGTTGTTTTATTCTAAAAGTTATTTAAGGAATGAGTTCATTTTCAGATTATAAATTGTAGTGTATGAAAAATTACATAATTGCGAATGATTGTGAAAACTTAACAAACTCATACTCGCATTTATAGTATATGTTGGGATTAGATAGCAGAGTATTATATATCTGTATTATATATTTATAAAATATTAATTAAATATTATTCGGAGATTGTTGGCAATGCTGAGTGTGCCTGTAATTGATAAGTTGTAACAGCACCAGCACTTGCTTATTTAGATTGATATAAATGTAATTTACAACTTGTCGCTGGCGTGCCTTATGAATAAATAAATAAATAAATGAGTTGATTCCAGCGACATCGTACGCGTTTTCCCGGAGAAAATAATTGTGTTTTCAAACTTACCAGTACCCTACCCCCAGGTAGTCTACCTGATTAGGTATGTCCATAGTGAATGTTGCAGATCAGATGTAAAAATGTTACGGAAAAACAATTACTTTCGCATTTGTAAAATTAATGTGGGTACACTAAGAAAAAATATAAAAATAGACAACTATATTCACCTTAAATTCCACTTGAAAACAAAACGTTCGGGAACACGTTCACAAACGGTATTTTTCAAAGTACAACAAGTTAAACGTCCAAGTAAACCATTAGGTTTCGACGACAAGCGAGTCAGTGGCGGTTCAAAACACGAAACACATATTATATCTACACGCTAAATTGTTGTACGCTACGCTGTTAGTGCTGTAACACACTGCCTACCTTACCTAGTGACCTATACTTTTTTTTTATATGCTACAAGTTAGCCCTTGACGGCTATCTCACCTGGTGGTAAGTGATGATGCAGTCTAGGATGGAAGCGGGCTAATCTGTTAGAGTATGGTAAACCCACACTCCCAATTGGTTTCTTTTGTTCTTAAACGCTTGGCGACACTTCTTTATCAGTGGAGTGGTAACTAGCCACGATTGAAGCCTCCCACCAGAGGAGTATATATACTGTAAGGGTTTAATAACATTGGCATTCTGGGAAGCAAGTGTTTAGCTCAATCTCGTTTAATCTGATACTTATCACGTAATTATTTTTCGCAAACTAAAATACTGATTCACTGAAATATGGTAAAATCGCACGCAATATTTTATTATGGTTCGAAAAATATTAAGATTATATAAATCCCACGCCATTTTACTTTGGCTGGGCCGCGGTCGAGTGCATCAGTGTTCCCGTGACCCAGCCACCAGGCGACGCGAAGGAGCATCGCTGGGTTTTAGTGGGTATTCTGGTCGCCAGCTTGGCCGCCGGGGAGTCCCACATACCCCGACGGAAGCGGCGCAGTCTTGCCTGCGTCGCCTCCGGAGGGGATGCGTAAAAGCATTTCCCAGCGAAAAAAAAAAATAAACGCCATTTTACTTGAGTGCTGTCAAAGTAGGGCATCGGCTATGAGTAATTTCGTACTGAAGATGAAAATTTACTGGCAATAATAACTTATAGGTACAAGCTATTGCATCCTCATGTCTTTAGGTATTGTATCTTGCAAGTTTTAACAGCTTTCTTATTTATTGTATATGAGTTAACTTACATACTTACTTGTTGGTCTACCATTCAAATATTTAAAACCACTTTATATTTAAAATTACTGGAAATTACTTTAGGTAAAGCTGTCATTTTTTTTTCACAAATTCTATGTAATCTTGTATTAGGTATATATTTAATTAGGTAATGTACACATATTAGGGGTTGGTACTTGGAGAGTCCATCTCTTGTTTTTTTAGCACTTTAAGAAACTCTCGAAAATCTATTTCGAGAAATCAATCCGACACCCCAACCCTCTCGTAGTTGCGGCTTCTTTTTACTCCCCCGACCTAAGAGCTCCTCTCCGAAAGAGGAGACCTAAACATATCCTTCATGACCCTGACGATCAGATGACTACTGACAACACACTCGTACCACCTACCACACAATCATACGCTACACACCGTCTTCGCCGGCAAAGACGAGGTCCCCGCTATCTCCATCCACGGCCTCGGAGACGTACGGACCACTCACCGTTCGACCCCCCCGTTATCCCAAACGTCGCCTAAGCCGAGGTTCGGCCTCAAAGGAGGCGCTCTTAGGAAGTCGTTCCCTTAGTTTCTTCGAGCGGTAGGGCTCAAAATTTCTTCTGGCAGAGCTTCTTTCCAAAGCTCGCCAAACAGCCCGGTTACGCTGTGGCAACCAATAGGGTTTGTACAGCTAATAGACAGTCCGAAAAAAAAAAATCTTGTTTTTATATGTAGGCATTTTTATAGTTGCAACCTGTTTTGTGTCCCTTTTCAATAAAATAAAATAAATAAAATTCTATACAACCAAAACATCGATTGGCTTGCAGCGAATAAATGCTAAATTGTATCAATGATAAAACGCGGTTTAATTTTTTCCCTTACAGCGCCATGATGGAGTTTAGGGGCTAAAACATGATTTAGTTCGAAGCTAAATGTTCAGCCTATTAAACTAGGAGTCTTCGCTTGATCAAGTCTGTAAAGGCCTTACGTATTAAATGTAAAATGTGATTTTAGATCGGTTATTGAAATGCTCCGTTAATCGCGGCGTGGCCCGCATGTGCCTATGATTTATAGCCTTTACTGACAAGTTCATACCACGAGATGCTCCTTTGATGTACGCTATAAGTTGATACCAATCCAGTATCATCATCAACCGATTACCGGCTCACTACAGAGCCCGGGTCTCCTCTCAATATGAGAAGGGTTTGACCATAGTCCACCACACTGGCCATGTGTGGATTGGCAGACTTCACACGCCTTTGAGAACATTAGGGAGAACTCTCAGGCGTGCAGGTTTCCTCACGATGTTTTCCTTCGCCGTTGAAGCAAGTGACATTTTAATTGTTTAGAAACGCACATAACTCCGAAAAGTTAGAGGTGCGTGCCCGGATTCGAACCGCCGACCTCTGATTAGAAGGCTGACACCCTAACCACTAGGCTATCACCGCTTCATCCAGTATTATAAACTTATAAAGTGAGTCTGATTCCTATGGGAGGCTTCGGCCGCGCCCAGTCTCACTCCTACTGGCAAAACGTACCGCCAAGCTATTTAGTGTTCCGGTAAGATGCCGAGTAAAAATCCGATTAGGAGCATGGATTCAGGCGCAACGCAATGCAGAATTTAATGTATGGCGGTTATCACTTAATCATAGTGACTACTGAGATTTTTAATTTATTCAATCGCGTAAAATATAACTTAAATATGTATAGAATCGAAAGAGCGCCATCTTTTTTGATTCTATGCCAACTAAGTTTCAAGTGATCGATAAAGTAGAAAATTTCGCACTAACTATTTACATGCCTGTTTAAACGTAAACAGTGGTTAACCCTGTATCTAATACATTGACATATATAAGCGATGTTAACGATTCTGTAATTGTATTTCAATATTATGTGGGTATCTATATGAATGTAAAATATATTGTCCATGACACATGTAGCTACAGATTGAGCAAGGCGGGTCCCGTACCCTTTTACTAAAACATGAACAGTTTTTATTTCGTGATAATTTTAAGACATTAATTATTTTTATTACGCTTTAGTAAAAGTCACTATGATTTCATATGATTATGTAGGTACGGTAAGTATACTGATGTTCCTACATAAATTGAAAAAAAAAACCCTGAACGAAAGTGTTCTTTATTTATTCAACGCGCAAAATTGAAATCTATCCGAAATCTACAGATCATTATTTGTTGCTTCTTATTTGTTTCATACCTAAATATTATTTTCTATCTTCTCTGTTTAAAAGTGTGGTTTACTGTTTAGAGGCATATTAATTTCCTACTTTATGCAGCGAACTGAAGTTATTGGATTGTAATAATTTTTAATTTTGGGCATTCGTTGTCAATCTGTCAATTGAAACTATTTTATAATTTATCAAAACATGTCTGTTTTAACCTAAGATAATTAATACAATTCAATATCTTGGGTTTTAAGTCATTAAAAAAATACAATTTTTTGTGGAAGATGTTAGGTAATTGACTAATTATTTAACAATAACATTAATTTTATTCAATATCTTATACCTAATCAAAACGAAAAATATGTGGCTTTTAAATAAAGAGAGAAAAATAAAAATAGATATTTACACCTGCCTACCTTTTCATTTTTCCTAGCTTGCCTGCATTTCTTCCTAGATACAGAAAGAATTAAGTTAGGCAGGTATCTTCATTCCCAATAATAGATTTTGTTTTGTCATTATTTTGGACGGAACCCCATAAATTATTTTAATATCAAAACGTTTGGCTGACTCACAAATATGTCTGGAGAGTATTTGATAAATTAAATTAACAACAAACATTTGACATGATAATCACGAAGCCAATTTTACGGTCAAATTCCAAATCACCGACCCTGACCCGTGAGGCAACCAAGTAAAAGGCTGGCCGGCAAATAACAAGGAAAATTGCAAATAACAAGTCTCCACACAAAGGCCGACCCGTCGACACAGCCCAGCAACGATAAACACATCCTCCCACCGTCTAGATGTCCAGAATCTCTTAACTCTTAACAACTTAGGTCGTGGGCTCGCTGACATGTTGGCGATATGTAAAGCAATTGCGTTCTCTAGTCGCCGACCCAAGACTCAAACTGATGCCGTCGACGCCAAGGATCTGTGCATTGCTGTTTCGACTTTAGGTACACTTACCTACATGAGGGTAACTACAAGTTTTTGTACTTAATTTAACAGATTGATAGACATTATTATCATCATCATTTCAACCGATTGACGTCCACGGCTGGACATAGGTCTTTTGTAGCGAGTTCCAATGACCACAGTCTTGGGCCGCTTGTATCCAGCGGCTCCCTGCGACTCGTTTGATGTCGTCTGTCCACCTTGTTGGGGGTCGACCGACGCTACGTTTACCGGTGCGGGGTCGCCATTCCAGCACCTTGGGACCCCAACGTCCATCCGTTCTCCGAACTCGGATATCAATAGTGCCTCGTACAAACTGTTCGTTGTTTTAAGTGATCCAGAGTCACGTAATTTCGTACCTGCATTCGGTTATATATTCTACTACTGATCTTGACGAGATCTCTAAACCTATTGCATAAAAGAACTCAAATTTGGCAAGTATGCAGTTATAACTTTAAAAGTTCGCCAAGCGAAAACCGGCACGCTGTATGAAACAGAACATAAACGGTGCTTTGTCCCAATATTCTTATATACTCCCTATATACATCTTCGTTTCGTGGCTTTATCTACTTAAAATAAATTTTAAGTTTATTTTTAAATATCTACTACAAGTTAGCCCTTGTCGGCTATCTCACCTGGTATAAGTGGTGATGCAGTCTAAGATGGTAGCGGGCTAACTTGTTAAAGATATTGAAGAACCATACTCCTAATTGGTTTCTACGCGACATCGTGCCGTTACACGAAATCGCTTGTCGACACGTCCTTTTTTATAGGGTGGTAACTAGAAACAAAACTGTTAGACCAAACTCGAGCCGGGAATCGAACCCAGGAACTCCAACTTTATGCTGCGCCACGTATCTTTGCAGTTTTCACTGATGCTTAGACAATAAAGATGGATACTTCGAAAATTCGTGTGAGTTTCGAATACGAGTTCCGACGCGGAACTAACGGGGCAGAAACAGCTCGCAATATTATTGTTGCGTTTGGAGAGGGGACTGCTAATGAACGCACTGTGCGATCTTGGTTTAAACGCTTTCGTGATGGAAACTTCGATTTGAAGAACGAACCACGTGGAATGGAAGATGGTTAAAACTTCACAGTGCACTGATGGACTTTAGTGGAAGCCTTACGAAAAAAGATTGAAGCCTTCGAGATGTGGACTTATCGTAGAATGCTCCGCATAAGTTGGACGGCTAAAGTGTCTAACGCTGAAGTCCTTGCCCGAATGCAGAAGAACACCGAGTTGGTCAGAACCATCCAACAGCGTAAGATCTCGTACCTAGGTCATATATTGCGTAACGATAGGTACCGCCTGCTGCAAACTATTTCGATGGGGAAGATTGCTGGAAAAAGAGGTGTTGGAAGGCGAAAGAAGTCGTGGCTCAGAAACATACGGGAGTGGACTGGCATCAAGTCGGTCGAACAACTGTTCCGTTTAGCCATGGACAAGGAACGTTACAAAAAACTGACTGCTGACCTCCAGTAATGGAGAGGCACTTGAAGAAGTGCACTGATGCAAGCATCTACGTGCTGACAAAATGGATACGTGAATTAATTAATTACGTACCTCAGCAATAAATCAGTGCGCCATCACGAAAAACCAATAAATACACTTTCACTTTCGAAAGGCAATTTAAAACCATTTTGTATTTGTACACAATTTGCCAAGCCAACTGGATCAGTCGGCGGTTCTGACATTTCGATACATTTGATTGATTTGTTTGACGTAATCAAATATTGACTTCTTTCAATTAAACAACTAGTTTTCATAGTGATTTCTCGCGATTTCATTTTCGATGTTTCTTCATTTCAATCAATATAAACCGACTACGGGTTACACCTACTGCCATAAAGGTTTAAAACGACATTATTAAGAGTTAAGAGGGTTTTGGCCGTAAATTTGACGACTTCCGTGGCGCAGTGTGCGCGCTGTCGCATTATAAAGTTGGAGGTCCTGGGTTCGATTCCCGGCTCGAGTCTGTTCTGGTGGGAGGCTTTGGCCGTGGCTAGTTACCACCCTACCGACAAAGACGTGTCGCCAAGCGATTAAGCGTTCCGGCACGATGTCGCGTAGAAACCAATTAGGAGTGTGGGTTTACCATGCCCCTAACAGGTTAGCCCGCTACCATCTTAGACTGCATTATCACTTACCATCAGGTGAGATTGCCGTCAAGGGCTTGTAGTGGATAAAAAAAAAATAATAATAATCCACCACGAAGACCAAGTTCAGATTATTCGTTACACTTTACATGCCCTTGAACATGTTACGGAGAGAATCTCTCAGGCGTGCAGATTTCCGTACTGTTTTCCTTCATCGATAATAAAGCAAGTTATATTTAATTGAAACTGCTTAGTAAAACGCACATTTCTTGGAAATGTTTAAGGCGCGTGCCAGGGTTTAAAATCGGTCCCACTGTATGGAGGCCGGAGTCTTAACAAATAAGTTTCTCTTCTTTCATTAATCTTTTACAGTGACGTCCGTAAGGTTTTTTTTTTATTCGTTTTATGGCTTTACACAGATTAGCCAATGTCATGTTTATTATTTTATTAGTTCTCTCTTTTTATGACTTTGCAGAGATTAGCCAATGCCAAGTTTATAGCAATGTAGAAGTTAGGGAGAAATGGCGGGAAACTCCGCACTCCGCGGACGTGGCTCCCTCAAACCTTTCCCAAATCAATACCTGTTAACCATTCAGAAAACCAGCCACTACACAAACGACACCAAAACTGTCCACGACACAACCAACGCCAGTCCTTTTCAAAATTAGCCAACAAACATTAATTCAAGAAAAACGTGAAAAAACCGCGCCCGCCATATACGAAGTCTCCCGCCTTTCTCCTCCGTAAGGGTTATGACCAGGGTATGTAGACATTTGACACAATAAAGATAAAATATTCTTTAGGGAAGACAGTGCATAAAATATTGCTCTAATAAAATAGCTCTTAAATATATTTAAGTGACATGTGAGATGGTGATATCAAAAAGAAAATTTACCTGGCTAAGTTTGTTGTGGGCTTCTTCTTAGACCGGGGCGCGTTTGGAACCCTCATACCTTTAGTTTAAGTTTACGAATATAGTTATCACCATCAACTCACTACTAGGAGTATGTAAATTAGTCACGCTTCAAAAGTGCCTTTTAAAAGATTGAATAAAGATTGATTGAATTATTGTGACATTCAGAAAGTTAAAAGCGCCGCTAATTGGTTTCTACACGACATCGTGCCGGAACGCTGAATCGCTTGGCGACACGTCTTTGTCGTTAAGGTGGTAACTAGCGGCCGAAGCCTCCCACCAGACCAGACTCGAGCCGGGAATCGAACCCAGGACCTCCGACTTTCGTCCGTGAAGTCGGAGGTCCCCCGGGTGTCCAGTCAAACCAGCGAGAGGGACATGTCGTGGTGGTTTTTAGTTCGGGTATACCCCCTTTCGGGAGTGGGAGTCCAACATAACTTCCTTCCCGCCCAAGGGTACGGAGGTAGCCATAAAGCTTTTCCACCACGACAAAAAAAAGGACCTCCAACTTTATAATGCAACAGCGCGCGCGCAGCGCCACGGAGGTCGTCAAAAATATGTTATACATAATATGTATCTAGAACATTATTTCGTATATAATATCGGAGTGCGCCAATGGCTCAGCGGACTTTCTCCGTTTGACGTAACTTTCGCAGACAAGCGGTTATAGAACCGAAACAACTTTGTTGGAAATTGGTAGCGAATAGATATAAGCAAACTTAAGTACATACAATCAATGTAGCAAAGATTTGAAATACCTACTTGATACTAGCTGATTGCCGCAATTTCTTAGTATAGATTAAGGGTTAATAATAATTCGTGTGGAATAAACAATGTTTGTAAGAAAAGATTATCTCATGTCTCATTCGTAGGCTTACCATACTCCTCTATCATTTTAGACTGCATCATCACTTACCATCAGGTGGGAATGCCGTCAAGGGCTAAATTGTAGTGAATAAAAAAAAACAATGGTGCCGATTCTGTAACACACACAACTAATCTGAACCAATAAATTGACAGCTCCTGTCAATTTAGTTACGTTTAAAGATATATGTGAAACAGAATCGGCGCTATTTCTAAATTTGCATAATACTTATGGTCGGATTAAAAACCATAACTCATGTAACACGTGTTCATCGATCGTCAACGGTCAATTATCTACAGGTTCCACATATTTAAATACCTACTCCATGTACCTACTACTTGGCTAGCTACTATTGATTACATTAGTTGCCTGTAATGGGTAGCCCATCTCGAACACTCGGTTTATTCAAGCATGTCTTGGTGCTTAACGTTTGAAAAAGCATTAAAATTTCGATATATATTTTTTAGATATAATGATAAAGGGATGACCGAAAAATGAACCTCATATTGTATCCAGCGATATGTTCTAGAATATATGTTAATTTTTTTTTTTTTTTACCTCCAAGAAACTTATGTATTAAATTTCAAGAATACATATATAACTTAAAATAAAACTTAGATTAACCTAAAACTAAAAATCTTAAAAAAAAAATGTTAAATGTACTCGTTACATCTTATATTGGACTGCTTGTCTAGCACATTATTAATAAAGGCACTTGGACAGGTTAAGAAATCAGCGCCGTCTACCCTACCCTACTCTCATGCCTCGAAATTGTTGGCTGGATTTACATGTGTTTAGGAAGTACACATTTAGCGAATTAGGTATAAATGAATAAGCTAAATATCTTTAGAAATGCTTTAAATAAGCATTGTTGTAAGTACACAGTCGGTCATCAGTGATGGTGCGGAACTTTGAAATTCCCTTCTCTTCTATAACAATGCCCAGAAGTGGGATATTAATAGGGTAAGAGAAGTAGGTAACGCTCTTAAACTTTCTTAACTATAGAAAGTAATCAATTAAGTAGCTACCTACCTAATCCTTTAAATAATCTCATTAAAATAACGTCAAGGTCGCGAAATTATATAGTCCAATTACATAACTTTGAGGAAAATAGGCGAAAATATTTAGGCGAAAAGGTAGTTAAAAATTTGACAGATGTTACCTACCCACCTACCTATGGTCTGGTAATAAAACTGCGTCAAAATCTCATTCACCACAGTGGGTGTTTTGGTTAATTTTGACAGAAAACACACAAATAGTGTATTAATGTTTCGCAGATATGACCAAGTCATTCCCTAGAAACATACCAAATAAGGGAAGTATTCATGTGCGTAACGAAAATAGAGACAAATTATGTCCATCGAAATTATATTAATATTATAACAGATCTTTTTTCATAGCAAACTCTCAAAAATATAATTAATATAAGAAGAATAATCGTTAGATACTACTTGGTGATATTTTTATAGTATTTATATAGTTGGTCAATTTAATTTTTTTCTTTAGAATCAATCGGCAAAACTTAAATTGATTACTTACGCAGCATAAAACCTTCATAGCCAATCCTTGTTGGTTTATTACCTTCACATACATTACACCTACTCTAAGTTGAGAACAGCATTAATATCTACGGATAATAACTGTGTGTAATGCACAAACCGAATTAAAATCTGTCCATCCGTTAAGGTCCAGCTCACAGACAAAAGCCATAAAACTTACAACAGCCATTATTTTGCGTCTGGATTTAAAAATAAACAATCAATATCGTAAACGATTACGTGAAACCGCTCACCTGTAAAATCGAGGATGCGGGTGCTTGGACACGACACTCTCTCACCACATTCGACCACTGACTGTTGTTTTATGTAATAGTCGGTACTAAGTTGCCGTGAGCATTATAATTAACGGCGCTTAACAGCTTACGATAACGATACGATCGCTGTTTACAAAACTTTTAAAGTTGATTTGCCGCGGTAAATAAAAACAACGGCGGAGGCCAAAATAGAATAAAATAGTTTATAGACTCACAATATTTAAGATAGGTATATCTACCCAACCACACCATGAATACAGAATAAATAATAGTACACATGAGATAGATAAAATAAAAAGCGCAAAATTTTTAGTTTTACATCTCTATTAAAACTAGTCTTGGAAAGGTGGGAGACTTCGTTTTCGGTGGCGTGGGTTTTTCACGCTTTTCTTGAATTAATCTTTGTTGGCTAATTTTGAAAAAGATTGGTGTTGGTTGTGCTGTGGACATTATAGTTTTGGTGTCGTTTGTGTAGTGGCTAGTTTTTTGAATGGCTAACAGGTATTGATTTGGGAAAGGTTTGAGGCCCGAGAACTTTCCCGCCCTTCTTCCCTGAATTCAATTCTCATTGTTATGCACTTGACATTGGCTAATCTGTGTAAAGCCAAGAAAAAAAAAACTTGTCTTCGTATGTTTTGGTAAATAATGTTTTAAAAATAACAAAATCCTAAATGAACAAAATTTCCATTAAGTTATGAAAAAATTGTTAAATCCTCGTAAGTTTTAAACTATATCTATTTTTATTTAATTTGAAATATTTTTCGTTAATATTGTTTGTGTCGCTTTATCGTGTCGAGTGTCGCGTATAGTAACGGCAAGTAACGGTCCACGAGTCCATAACTAATAGTTCCCCAGACGCGGTAGGCCAACACTATAACATACGTCACCGATTTTTAACAAGTTAAAAGGAATTCGAAAGTCCTTTTTGGTAACCTCACCTCTAGACTCGGGCGGACCACTCACCCATAGCATCCATTATATTGTCATTAAAGTTTCTTGTTTAACTGATTAAAAATGCTTTTGATCAGTGAAAAGTTGGAATAAATAGATTGGTATTTAATTATTGTATATCATCATCATCATGATCAACCCATTGTCGGCTCACTACAGATCACGGGTCTCCTCTCAATATGAGAAGGGTTTGGCCATAGTCCACCACGCTGGCCATGTGCGGATTGGCAGACTTCACTCGCCTTTGAGAACATTATGGAGAACTCTCAAGCGTGCAGGTTTCCTCACGACGTTTTCCTTCACCGTTGAAGCAAGTGATATTTTTTTTTAAACGCACATAACTCCGAAAAGTTAGAGGTTAAAGTTAAAGCGTGCCCGGATTCGAACCGCCGACCTCTGATTAGGAAGCTGACGCCCTAACCACTAGGCTATCACCGCTATTATTTGTATATAAAATAATGTTTTAATAATTGATATTTATATTTTCAAGAGTGATTTGGCATCTTCTAGGTAAGACCCATCCATCTTCCAGGGGAGTCGGCCCTGAAGCTGAAGCACAGGTTACACCTAGTTTGGCTTCGGAAGCTATTTTTTACTTTATATTAAAGATAAAACTATGTAAAGTCATAAGGCTGCATACTTCTTATTTTGCATTGTTTTTCTTTGTGTCTTATTACAATGAAAATGTAAAATGTGTTAAATAAATAAACTTATTATCTTAGGTTTTATAATCATTTAAGATCTGATGTGATTACAGCGAAAGTTCTATGTAATTTGAAAGAATAACTAATTGAACAGGCAGGTACTATTCGATGGACCTACCGCGCAGGCCTCATTATTTTATCGTGTTAAATTAGTTTTTTAATACACTACAAGTTAGCCCTTGTAGGCTCTCACCTGGTGGTAAGTGATGATGCTGTCTAGGATGGTAGCGAGCTAACCTGCTAGAAGTATGGTAAACTCACTCCTAATTGGTTTCTACGCGACATCGTGCCGGAACGCTAAATCGCTTGGCGACGTCTTTGTCGATAGGGTGGTAATTAGCCACGGTCGAAGCCTCGCACCAGACCAAACTCGAGCCGGGAATCGAACCCAGGACCCCCAACTTTATAATGCGACAGCGCACTGCGCCACGGAGGTCGTCAAAAAGTGTCAAGTGCGGACGTAACTGTGGTTCACGGATTGGTCTCCACAGACACCGGAGAAAATGCCTCCGAGACAATGTTTAAACCGTCTAGAATAGACGTAAAGGCCTAAATGATGAATGCTGATGATGAGTATCTGGTATAGCCCATACACTTAAGTCTTGTTGAGAGACTCGGACAGCGCTGAGATAACTCCGGTCTTGTAAGTCGACACAAAATATGGCGATTTTATTTCCTCCTTTATTCTGATTACAATACACAAAACACTTACAAAATATTATTTCGATTGTAGGTATCTACGAGGTAGGTATCTAATGGGGGTTGTCTGCAATCTTCCTTGGAGTTCAGTTCTCTGCTTCTGCATCTACTAATCATCACCAATCTTCAAACTTGTCCACTACTAAACTGATATAACAACAGTTTTGTGAATAAAAATGGCTAAGTTTAATACTCTATATCAAAGAAATCCTATTGATTTTTAGGATAAAATATGTCCTGAAACTTGATTAAAAGTAGTAAAATATCGGTTCAGGAGATTTTGCTTGATATGCGAACAGACAGGCAAAATATAAAATGATCAGTTTTTAATTTAAGATTTGCTTTAAGGATCGATATACTTATTTTTTTACATATTTGATTTACATATTTCTTTCAGTTACAGTAAAGATACCGTTTCACTTTTTGGACCCATTATTGGTCAAGTGGGTTAATCATTTGCATTTATTTTCTGTTGTCTTGGAATCTGGGAAGCTTGCTGGTTTATTAATTACAAATTAAACCTCAATCCTTAGAGATTCTTATATGACGATGATGATTAAAATAACAATAAAACAATTCAATTCGATTTCAATGATTTATTAACAAAAATTATCAATTCTATAGTTAAAATTATTAATAATACAATTATTTAATTAATTGTATACTTAATATAATTAATTTCAATCATCTTCACTATGAGCTAATTAATAATTACACTTATACATACAAGAAAAATCGAAACCTTTCCAATCATTAATTTATAAAATTTAGAAAATAAAAATGGACGACAATACTTCCGCGATCCAAAAATACTTTTTTAGCTTAAATTTCATTTTACTGATAGATTTTAAAGTTTTCTCAAATAACTTGATTGTTAGACGTATACTAAGTGTTATATCTAATTTATTTCTTAATTACATTTAAGAGGACGTCAGGAGTCCCCATATTACGTTAATTTGCTTACATACTAATCTAATTACAATATAGTGTCTCATACGGTGGTACGGAACCTTTCGTAAGCGAGTTCAACTCCTACTTAGCCGGTATTATTACCCTACGGTCGAAATTGTTGAATATTCTTACAATGTGGCTGGTTTTAATCGAGGTGTTGGTTTAATGACACATAGACGGTTCGTTCTTGATGGGTTCAACCGGTGGCCTGACCCTAGTTACGTTATGTACAGGACCCTTGATTATTGTTCTGTGTATAACAACATATTATGACATCTTAATTATATAACACTTTTAGAAAGACTACGTATATGGCGTATATTTCCTTCTCCTTCGTATATTTTCTTGAATTAATGTTTGTTGGCTAATTTTGAAAAGGACTGGTGTTGGTTGTGTCGTGGACAGTTTTGGTGTCGTTTGTGTAGTGGCTAGTTTTCTGAATGGTTAACAGGCATTGATTTGGGAAGGGTTTGACGGAGCCGCGTCCGCCGAGTGCGAAGTTTCCCGCCATTTCTCCCTAACTTCTACATTGCTATAAACTTGACATTGGCTAATCTGTGCAAAGCCATAATAAAAACACTTTTTAATATTTGAATATCAAAATGGCGCCATCTCCAAAGGTTTTTTTTTTCGAAACATTAGGATATTTTTGCAATATAAGTTAATTTTAAAGCAAAGCAAAAATGAAATAATTTCCCATATATTTTAATACCTTGTCTCTGTATCTAATTTTATTACCCCATTGTTCTCATAGAAATAAGGCAAATGCCTAATACATCTTGTATTGTTTATGCATAGAGTATAAAATTGTTTGACATTTTACATCCCAGGTTAAGTTTTGTTTATCAGTATTTCGATTTACATAAATGCACAGTACTTTGCGACACTTGGTATAGATCATTTCATATTAACTGGCGTCTTTCCACTTGAGACCGTCATTAGCAATAACAATAGGATTAAGTGGTGGCGGGTGAATTCTTTGTATTGCAAAACACTTGCGGCGTTCAAACGGTGTTTCAAACGTTTTTGATACTTTCCCTATGTTATCTTCCTTTAAATAATATAATCAAATAGAAATACCGCTGTTGTTTTTTAAATTTTGAAGATATTAGTTCAGTGGAAATATTACGTATTCCGATATGTTTCGTCCTTGGGTGAAATCACCTTCCACTGTGCCATGTGAAAATAATAAAGACGATAAGCCGAATGTGTTCAACAAACATCTAAGTCGTGATGCACAAATAATTCTCTTGAATGTTTATTTTAATTGCAGTTCAGAGTGAGAAAGGTGCTCTGAAAGAACGAAAAAAAAGAAAAAAAAAAACTGTTTATTCAAAAGTATCAACACTGGTTGGTTTGCAACAAAATAGATAAGGCCGAAACGGCTTCTTTAAAAATGAATGGGCTCTATGAGTGTTTGGTTTATTACCCCTATTGTTTAGGTTCAAGTGGAAAGACGCCAGTTAATATGGAATGCACTATACGATGATTATTTATCTTAAATGCAATGGTAAATAATTCAATTCATTATTGTTTATATACACGTGTATTATACTACAATTTTTAATAGATTCAATAGTATAATATGAATGAATGATTCATCGTTTTTAAACTATTTTTCTTTGAAATTACACAGTCTAGTAAATTATTGGACTGATCGATCGGGAGGGAATAGCTCGTCTAAGTAATTTTTGCGAAGTTTGTTCATATAGTTTTAATTATATTTCACATTCAAGATTTGTTTTTTTAAACGAGTTGAACCCACGTCTTTGTGGTCTGTGTACAACGTACCGAATCTCCTGAAATAAACCATTGGAGCTTATTGTTATTTGATGACTATGATTTTTCTGATGGCAAAAGATCGCGAGGCACTCACCAACCAGATGGACAGCCAGCTGAGGGATTCTAAGTGCAAATTTCACACAATTACAAGGCTAGCCTCTGATGTAAGCCGGTGGAAACAATAAATCCGCACGAGGTTGCAAGCACACCAGGACTACGATCTTCAGTAATGAAGGATCGACTGGTGAGAGAGATGACTCTGATGCTCTAGATATTCATGGGCGTCGGTTACCACTTAAAGTCAGATGGCCCGTTCGTTTGCCCGCTATGTAATATAAAACAAGGCTCACATTCCAGCATTTTAAATGAACCCGACGACCAACCGAAATTGGACAACGCTTCCCATGTAGGTCATACACACACATCACACAACAGTACACAGCGTCTTCGCCGGCGAAGATGAGGTCCCCGATATCTGACGTCATCCGGACGTGGGGCGCTCGAACTGATACACCGGTCCAACAAACCCTACAAGTCCCAACGTCAACGTAGAGGTCCGAGTCTCACAGGAGACGCCCTTAGGGGGACGTTCCCCAGATGTCGTCGAGCCCAAGTGTTTTTCTCTCAGGCTGAGCTTCATGCTCGCCAAAAACCCCTCCTGACGCAGAATTAACTATTATGGTTATCTGCAACGGTCAATCCGAAACAACAGCATTTTAATTTTAGGTAACTGACACGTGTCGTCCAAGCAAGATTTATAGAATATATTATTATTTTAACTATATTTGGCGTTAATAATGGGATTGTAATATGAAATGAAAATACACTTTATTGTACACCACACAAAAGAAGAAATACAGACATTAAAGAAAAACAGAAAAGAAAACAGGTACAATAGGCGGCCTTATCGCTAAAGAGCGATCTCTGTCAGGCAACCCAGATATGGTTTATATTTAACAAGTTATAAGGTTTATGAATTAAAACTAATATCGCGCTAGCGTCGTCGAGTTAGTGGCTAGTTCGGAATAAGATATTGATAACAAACTTGATCAATAATAGTACGATAGGAATACAGTAAAGTTTGCACCCTAGACTTTTGTTTTATGATATTGATTGATATATCACATGATTTTAATATGTTCAGCGTGTACTACTAGATATAGACGCTTTAAAACAGCCCGAAAATAGCACCGTCTCACTGACCATTTGCACTAGGCCTTACAGTGTATTAGTTAACATTTTACATCTGCTAAGTAAACGTGTGAGACGACAAATTGTTTGTTAATAAGATTTCTATGTAATGCCAGAAGTTGATTTTAATTTTGTTTTTATACACTACAAGTTAGCCCTTGACGGTAATCTCACCTGGTGGTAAGTGATGATGCTGTCTTAGGATGGTAGCGGACTAACCTGTTAGGGGTATGGTAAACCCACGCTGCTAATTGGTTTCTACGCGACTGCATCGTGCCGGAACGCTAAATCGCTTAGCGACACGTCTTTGTAACTAGCCACGGCCGAAGCCTCCTAGGCAATGATAACAAAATCAGTCACTATATTGGAACTTTGCCACATTGAAAAATGATCCTGAATTTCTCCTCCAGCTGTAATCTATTCTACTTAATGTAGGTCACAATTCAAAACAGATTTTTTTAATAGCTTGCTGCAGTAACATCAACGAAAATAAAAAAATAAAAGGCATAATTCATAATTTATAATACTTTTATATTTATTCAGAATAAAAAAAATAATATAATATTCAACCAAGATTACTGTTATTATTTAAAAAAAAAAACAATAATATAGTGTTTATCTGGGCATCATATTGAAATCATTTTTTTTTTTTGGGAAGGATTGCACAAAGTCGCATATCTCTACCGAACTAATAAACTTAACCTAAGCTTAATGGACGTTGTTATGCAAGAAGGAGCCAATTCACAGAAACATCAAAATGTTGCTATGGCTAATGAAACGATCGTCGCATTCGATCAGGGACAAGTTTCCAGAGATATGAAATGATGTGTCACATTTACCACCGAATACCCATGATATTGCAGGCACGCTTAAGAAATTACAGACAAAAGTCGCAATTCCAGCGGAATAATAATAAGCGTGCTCATTGTAAGATCCTATTTGCATATTGACGTCCATTTTAACTGAGACGCAGGTTACACTCTTAGTTTGACATCATCATTTGTTATCCAGGAGGCATGGATTCATCATCATCATGATAAACCCATCGCCGGCTCACTACATAGCACGGGTCTCCTCTCAATATGAGAAGGGTTTGGCCATAGTCCACCACGCTGGCCATGTGCGGATTGGCAGACTTCACACGCCTTTGAGAACTTTATGGAGAACTCTCCGGCGTGCAGGTTTCCTCACGATGTTTTCCTTCACCGTTCAAGCAAGTGATATTTTAATTACTTAAAAACGCACATAACTTTGAAAGTTAGAAGTGCGTGCCCGGGTTAAACCCCCGACCTCTGATTAGGAGGCTGATGTCCTAACCTCTAGGCTATCACAGCTTTTTTAAAAGACACTTATTATCTTAAATAATGAATCGAAGCAGGCGTTACTTTGCGGAAGTCCATGATAAACAATAAAATAAAGTAACTTTTACTTTTCGCACTTGTGAAGTCAACATCTCCTGAGGATGATCCGGTGTCGGGTCGAAACGTGCGTAGAGGTTCTAGTGGAAGACTTTGTGTGGTGTTATATTATACAAATCTCCCGGTTGTCGGCGGAATATAGCAAATTATACTTGCTGTTTATTGTTTATTACTTATTATCTTATAATTTGAGTATAAATGGGCCGATTTTGATGCGGTTTTTTTGCATCGTTTCAAAGTTGTTTACAAGCCCGTGGAACACTGCGCAATATTTATTTTATTATTAGTTATTATTAGTTTGAAGCTAATATAAAATTCTTGTTGGAAATAAAAATTTCACACTTGAATCTGATTAAGTGCTACGATGGAGCTGGAAAATAGCCAAGTCATAACACCTCTCTTTTGCTTTTGAGGTTAATTAGTTATGTGTCCCATGCCATACTAGATTCTAAATCAAGGATTCAACTGATGCCAAACTAAATGTGTAACGTACGTTCCAAAGTTCTTGAAGTCTGAACTACTGGATCACGTTTCAGCAAATTGATTATCGATTCACTGATATTTGCGGGTAGAACTGATTTCAAAACTAAATATATATTTCTTATAATCATACGGACATTTTATTAATTAATAAACCAACAATCGTGATATAAATGCGGAAGGATTTGATGTATATTCTGGTACGAGAGAGTTCTACTTAATCAGCCTATAGACCACTGCTGGACATAGGCCTTTCCAAAAGCGCGCCACCACACACGGTCCTTGGCCTTCCTCATCCACATGCTACCAGCGATCCTTTTCAGGTCGTCGGTCCATCTGGAGGTCGGCCTACGCCGTGCTTGAGTTTCAGACTGGTTTTAGTAATTAATAACATGTCCGTACATTTCTTAGGTTTAAACGTCACATGATAAAACTTAACCTAATTAATCGTAAGTCGTTGGTTAAAATATCGTAGAGTACTGTAACGTACCAACTGTTTGTTGATATGCATTGCTTCTGTACTCTGTCGTAAGGTATACATACATAGACTTAGACCAGATGCTAGAGCAACTTTTTTAAAAATGACAGACTTTTTTTTATACATCACTATTTAGCCTGCCCTTGATGGCATCTCACCTGATGGTGAGTGATGATGCGATCTAAGACGGTAACGGGTTAACCTGTTAGGGGTAAACCCATACTCCTAATTGGTTTCTACGCGACATCGTGCCGGAACGCTTAATCGCTTGGCGAAAGGTCTTTGTCGGTAGGGTGGTAACTAGCCACGACCGAAGCCTCGCACCAGACCAGACTCCAGCCGGGAATCGAATCCAGGACCGCGACACGTCTTTGTCGGTATAACATCCTATGTAACCCTATGGTGAGAGACTTTGCGAGCATGAAACCAATAGGCTAAGGGTGTGATATCGTAACATAGTTGGATCGATGTGAAAGCATTTTTAGCTTGACCTACCACTCCTACCTACTACTCCTGGACAAGTATTTACATGTTTTTAATTTCTAGTAGAATACACACTACGTATTTGTCTATATTCGTCTCAGGAATAAATTAAACAGATTTCTGTGATATTATTTTGGAACGAAGTTCCTTATCGCGCGTTGTGAAATGGGGCTAGACGGAAAAATTCTTACGAAAAGTTGTCACGACACTTTTTGCTAATGTAAGCTGTGCGGCGTCGCATGTTTCTCTGTCTGTCTCTCTCTCTCTCTCTCTCTCTTATAGAAAGCAAGCCAGATATTTTCATTTCTATTTCGCATTGAACAGTGTGGTGTCGCGACGAATAATAATAATGAATCCTGACAGTGTTTCTGCACAAGTTCCGGATATTGCTGATGGAGTACAAAATTGAGCCTACTGATTAAGTTTATATAACATTATATTTGTTAATAATAAAAAAAAATATTATTATAACTTAAATAAAATAAAATTTTATTACAATTCCTTCACTAATTAATCGAAAGGAACTTCGTTCCATCCGGGTGTCCATTGACACCTCTCAAGTTTTTTTAGTGTCCATTTGGTGTGGGCGGTTCTTCCTTTGGACTTTTTATGATTCCTTAAAGATTATTTGGCGATTAAAAATTTAATGATATAAAAGTTTCACATATACACGGAAAAAGTTCGCGAGTTGTTAGTTGTTCGTTCTGCTATAACACAATTATGTTAATATTAGCCTTTCTTCTAGTTTACAGATAAATGCAATAACCTTGAAGCATGTTTAGTAGTCAGCAGGCTGTAAGTTGAGCACTTCGCATTTCGTATTCTTATTAAATCTAACACACACACACACTGCTCTATAATGAGCACATCTGAGACACAAAAAGGGCGTCGGGACACAAAGACATTAATGTCATTTAATTTTTGTATCGATTTTTATTCTCATACTTTCGAAAAAACTTGGCAGAAATAATTACTTTACCAAAATGTTTCTGTTATTTCATTGAACCATTATTTTATTAAAGACAAACAAGAAATCAGCTGTGTTTTTTTTAATCCACTAGAAGTTAGCCCTTGACGATGCAGTCTGATATGGTAGCGGGCTAACCTGTTAGGGGTATGGTTAACCCATACTCCTAATTGGTTTCTACGCGACATCGTGCCGGAATGCTAAATCTCTTCGCGACACTTCTTTGTAGGTAGGGTGGTAACTAGCCACGGCCGAAGCCTCGCACAAGACTCGAGCCGGGAATCGAATCCAGGACCTCCAACTTTATAATGCGACAGCGCACGCACTGCGCCTCGGAGGGCGTGGTGTGGTTACAAACTTCATCATCCCAGATATTACATTTACAAATGGATTACACAATTTAACACCAATGTTAAAATTTAAAAATATTATACAATTAATATCAATAATGGATCTTCATGCCCATTGCTAGATTACAATTTTCGTATAAACCATCGGATTTCTCTTACGTACACATATTTTACGCCTAAGTATACCGAAAATATCTTTGATACATCATAGTAATATTTAAACTCCACGATTAGAACATCAATGTTAAAAAATGTTAACACTAAAAATTTATGCCTTTACAAAATTTAACACGTAAAAAGTTAATTTACATATCTGTATTGTAAAGTTCCAACGTCTTTTGACCGTGACAAAATAAAAGTACATTTTGTACTGTATCTATTTAAAATAGACTTATATTATAAATTGGCTTATATTATTACAGATGTTTTGCGGAAAAACGACAAATAAGAGAGCTATAAATTAGACACAACAAATAGAGTGGGCGGGGCACATAGCTCGGAGAACCGATGGACGTTGGGGTCCCAAGGTGCTGGAATGGCGACCTCGCACCGGTAAACGTAGCGTTGGTCGACCCCCAACAAGGTGGACAGACGACATCAAACGAGTCGCAGGGAGCCGCTGGAAACAAGCGGCCCAAGATCGTGGCCATTGGAACTCCCTACAAAAGACCTATGTCCAGCAGTGGACGTCTATCGGTTGAGATGATGATGATGATGAAATAGATATTATGCGAGCATCTATGATCTTTTACATTCAGGTTAATTGTCTATGTGCAAACGATTACCTATATGGCTTAAACGGTTCTGCTTAAATGTATGGTAATGAAAGAACGAACTAATTAATTTTATTGTACAACACACAAAAACATAGAGAAAAAAAAAATAACCACATAGCGATACCTTCCAGGCAACAAATTAACTGTAATTAAATCTAAAATCTAATCAACATATAAAATCACCTAACGTAACCCTAAAAATAAATTTGATCAATACGACAATTCTATTTCATAGATGAATATATAATGCATAAGGTAAATTGTGCACAATAAATTTTGATAGTGCTATAATCAACAATTTACTTTATGGCCTTAAGTTCAAATTTCAATAACTTACGAGTCAATAAATCTTCAACATCGTAAAGTTAATTTAAGTGCCTAAAAATGCGAATGACGTCAGCAGCGAGTGTATCCAACAAACGTAGCTGCTACTTCAAAAGCATTTATTTCTTCGCTATAGCGACAAAGATTCTGTAGTCTATTTTTTCTTACTTATCACAGTATGAACAACATTTTCGTTACATTTTATTGCAAAGTATACAATATTAAAAAAAATATGTAATATAATAGAAATATACATACATATAATCAGCATCATCATCATCATCATCATGATCAACCTATTTTCGGCTCACTACAGAGCACGAGTCTACTCTCAATATGAGAAGGGTTTGGTCATAGTCCACCACGCTGGCCATGAGCGGATTGGCCGACTTCACACGCCTTTGAGAACACTATGGGGAACTCTCAGGCGTGAAGGTTTCCTCACGATGTTTTCCTTCACCGTTGAAGCAAGTGATATTTACTTGCTATAATATATATATATATATTATGCATACATATAAACATAAAGAAAATATCATTTTTATTTTTTATCATTTATATAAATACAATTGTTATTTCTATTATTGATTTCACAACAAAATTTACTCTAAAATGTAATGAACGTTGTAAGACAAGTAAGGTGAGATGGAGTACATACGTCCCATGGACGTCCACCGCTGTCACGGTAGCGGGTGCAATGGGTGAACAGCCCGGTTACGCTGTGGCAACCAATAGGGTTAGCACAGCTAATAGACAGTCCGAAAAAGAAAAAAAAATGTAGAGTTTGTATCTATGCGATACGTAGCATTGTCTCGTGTACACGAGTGGAGGGGGTAGACTGTGGAGGTGGGACGTGCGCCTGCGCTGTTACGGCGCGTAGCAGTGAGCCAGTGGTACGTAGGTGTTATAATCATAGTATGGGATCGGTGGGGGGGTTGGATATTGTCTCTTTCCGCAAAACATCATTCGAAACGGAGCTTATTAACGCACCAAACGTACAAGAAAACGTCACAAAAACTGACGCACGTACGTTACTTACGTTTGTACGTACTTAACGTACGCATTTGCGTGCGCATTTGTAATGTGCGGGCGCATCTATTTTAGGCTTTAGATTAGTACGTTCATAGTTCATCAAAAGTCCATTGTAAATGCAGTGCGTTAAAAGCTTCGCTTCTGACACGTTAACTCTGTATGATATAACATTTTACCTTAATATAGTGATGTTAGCGGTAACTCACATGACCACACAACGCTTGGAGTCCCGCTCCGTGCTCGGGGCGGCGGGGGCGGGCGCGTCGTCGACGGGCGCGCCTGGCGGCTTAATGGCCTCCGGGTCGAAGGTGTCCACCGACGCCACCGGTGCGCTCAGCGGCAGATCTGTGTTAATACCCACAATCTGTAAGGAAAAAGATTCATTTAGACATTTATTCTCACGATCAAATCAAAAATAGCTTTATTCATATAAACTAACTAACTATTCCAGGCATCTATGAATCGTTCATATACATCACATGATGGTGATAACTACACTCGCCAACTTAAAACTAAAGCTAAGAGGAAGAAACCCACAACAAACTTTGCCAGGGTTTTTTTTTGTTATCAAAGTCGCACATAATATCGTCATCTAAACAGAGTTTATCTGTAATCATCTTCAATAGTATAGTCATTGAATATTGCAGCACCTCATGAAGTCAGGGTATCAAGGTCACTCCGATAGAACAGGACAAATTCAACAACTGTTTCTATCCTATTTATCTTACAAGGAGTTCAAATGTATTAATTGTTTCTCACTATAAAATGAAATCGCATAAAGACTGTACAAATATATGCCATTTTCCTGCCAAAGCTAACGAAGGGCTCATTCATCATCATCATGATCAACCCATTCTCGGCTCAATACAGAGCACGAGTCTCCTCTCAATATGAGAAGGGTTTGACTATACTCCACCACGCTGGCCATGTGCGTATTTGCAGACTTCACACGCCTTTGACAACATTACGGAGAACTCTCAGGCATGTAGGCTTGGGACATCATATTCCGTTGTATGTTACATGGGTGTTAGAGATATCTTCTGTGGCCTACTTAGAATAAAAAAATCAATAAAGTACTCTTCTCTTATTAGTAGCAAGTTGTGGTGTTTGTATATGTAAGCCCTGTTTTTGTTAAGCGTGTTTATTGCGCTGCAGTTATTGTACCAATTAATCACGTGTGTCACGTCCACATCCGGTAGACTCAATTAACGACCCGTACTTTTGCATATCTACTATCTTGCTATCCATACAATTGTAGTCAGTTTTGTAGACTAAAAAAAATAAATAAAACCAAAACCCAGATACGTTCCCTGTTACACAGTGTATGGGTCTGGTCTGGTCTGGTCGTTACCTCTGCGGCGCGGCGCGCGGGCATCGGCGTGGAGGCACTGCGGAAGGGTTTGACGAGGCGCTCCAGAAGCCGCGCACGCTTGCTTCGCACCGCCTCCGCCAGCTCCGCGCCCGCCTCCTCGCCCGCCTCCGCGCCCGCTTCCGCCGCACCATCGCGCGACGGCTTGCGCTTGCGCCCCACCACCGTGCCCGTCGGCCGCGTCGGATGCTCCGCCGCTGTGACAGACAATCACACGTGCACATTCAATCGGTTGTATGTAAAGTCGGTTTACTGACGATAGTTTCTTTTGTTTTTCTTCCTTTTATGGCTTTACACAGATTAGCCAATATAAGTTTATTATTTTATTAGTTCTCTCACTCTACGGCTTTGCACAGACCAGCCAATGTCAAGTTTGTAGCAATGTAGAAGCTAGGGAGAAATGGCGGGAAACTTCGCACTCCGCGGACGCGGCTCGCTCAAACCTTTCCCAAATTAATACCTGTTAACCATTCAGAAAACTAGCCACTACACAAACGACACCAACACTGTCCACGACACAACCAGCACCAGTCCTTTCCAAAAACAGCCAACAAACATTAATTCAAGAAAAGCGTGAAAAAACCGCGCCAGCAATATACAAAGTCTCCCGCCTTTCTCCCTGACGATAGTTGAACATGACAACGTCATAAGAAAATAGAATAAAGAAAATTTTAATTGTATAGCAGCTGTCCACGCGGACGCAACGCTCACTCAAGTAGGAGAGAGACAGATGTCGAACGCTGCCGAGCGCGGAGGCCGAGCACTCCAAGTCTTAAATGGAACGCATCAGAGCGAGGTTACGCCGCATGATTCATGTATTTTTATGCCTGCAACCGGCTTCATCGAATTATAAGACGTTGTCACGTCAAAAGGATCCAGTCCGCAATGAGCTTTTAGAAGTTTATCAATAATCAGTCAGCAACTTAAGATAAAAATAAAAGATTTTTCATTAGGAACAAATAAAAGAAGCTTAAACACATGAAAACGATAATCCTGCCGATAAATAAATGTAAACTGTGTTGCAGTAATCATCGCCTTGTTAGTAGTTCTGCCATAATAGGGGGTTTTTTGATGGTATTTAACAAGTATATCACTGAGATTGCTGACAATTATCACTTTTATAAGCCACCACTCTCAATTTTGATGTTTCTGAGGATTACAGCTTTATTAACTATGACCAATTGAACAACCATTCATGTATTGAATTTTTTATTTATACTCCAAGTTAAAGATACATTTAGTTTCTTCACACTGAAATTTGGCACTGAAGTCTGATGGTGATGAAGACAAGAAATAAGTACAGATTTTTCGAAATTCCAATCTAAATAGGATAAAATAGGTTAGGCGGACGTCCTAACCACAAGGTCATCGTAATTTTGTTTTACGAGCATAATACTATAGATAACATTATTTTTGGACTTTTACAGAAGTCAATTTGTTTTGTTTCTTACGTCGGCATTGCACGATGTCTAGGTTATGGTACAGTGTCCAGTGCGAGATTTTTTACTTATTCGATCGCGTAAAAGAGTGCAGTTATTTGATTCCTTAATTAACTTTTAACTATGAGGCTCTCCAGCGGCGCCAACTCACCCGTGGCGCTGGTGTTGGAGCGCGTGCTGCGGTTGGCGCCGATGCTGCGCAGCGTCATCTCGCGCAGCGGCTTGTAGGAGCGGCGGCCGCGGATGCTGCGCAGCCCGCTGAGGTAGGGGCTGTCGGGGTACGGCTCCTCCGACACGAACGACGACGTCTCCGTTATGTCCATCTCCATCGTGGTGTTGTTGCCTGGGGGAGGTCCTCGACGTTAACTTTTAAAATTTCAAATATTAATAAGAGATAAGAGGAACACGGACGCTTCCGGGAACGGACGGGGTCTGCCGCGACATGCGCTAAAAACATTAGGTCATTTCACTTGTGACTGTTTCCACTTCACTAGATGGCGCCACGAGTCCTGACTCCTGCACACCTGAATCCTGCATCGCGCTATCGAAGTTTTATACACGAGCTACCCAACCGACTACTCAAGAGGCAGGTTGGAACAACTGTCCCTGGGCTTAACACTCGGCTCGCAGAACGATATTCCTGAAACTATGGACTAGAAATGCCAAAAAGTTTAGATGAGCGATTACAATGCGTTTAATTAACTCAAACGTTGACTTTGACTTTGCTTTGCCTTATCATTCACTGCGCAAGTTTCAGCCTAGTTTTTCAGCGCGCCATGGCACCTTTTCGCATGGGTGTGACTTGTATGTCAATAAGTTTATGTGAAATTGTAGGTAAGTTATAAGTTGTACTGTAACATTTACATAATCTTTTATTTATGTAAAAATTACAATAAAACAATAGTAAATCATTTTATGTTTACATGTACCGGTGTAAAGGGTTAACTGTATATGTAAGTTTGCCTGTAGAAATATTAAAAGTCATATGTATAATAGATACTCATACTAAAATGACGTTTCCTTAAAAGTGGACCATATTTGTATGCGTACGTAGATGGCAACATTCCCTGTATGTGAATTAAAACCAACTGTATGATAAATACATGTGTGTATGATAGTTACCTGCGCGTGGATGACAGTTACCTGTACGTGGATACTTAGCTGATCGCGGATGATAGTAATCTGTTTGTGGGTGATAGTTACCTGTACGTAGATGATAGGTATTTGTACGTGCATGACAATGACCCGTGCATGGATGACAGTTACCTGTGCGTGGATGACAGTTACCCGTGCACGGAATGACAGTTACCTGTATAGTTGGCCAGCAGCGACGTGTTGGTGTTGTCGGCCAGCCGCGTGCTGCGCCGGTAGGGTGACACCTTGACGCGCGACTTGGAGTAGTTGGTGTCCGCCTTCACGCGGCCCTCGTCTGTGGGAGCACGGCGTCACACTAATACTTTCGTTGCACTGCTCTCGGACATCATTGACAGTTCACTTATACTAATGTTATATATGCTATATATATGAAAGGGTGTCTGTTTGTTTGCACTGTGAAAATCTTCACAGCCAAATTGAAATCAATTTTGCTTGCATCCTTAAGACGGTCACAGACCTAGATAACGCTGAAATCTGTTTGTATAAACTTGATTGAATCACTGCACATAATCGTCATTTTTGAGTATTGAGACGTCAAAGTAAAAATGACTTATTAGTCAAGTAAATTAAATTATTATTGAAATAGTATATATACCGACAAAGACGTGTCGCTAAGCGATTTAGCGTTGCGACACGTTGTCGTGTAGAAACCAATTAGGAGTAATGGTTTACCACACCCCTAACAGGTTAGCCCGTTACCATCTTAGACCGCATTATCACTTACCAACAGGTGAGATGCCATCAAGGGCTAACTTGTGGTGTATAAAATATATATGTTGCTTAAAACTCAAAGTCATGCACAATCTACATTTAGACCCATTTAAATGGTGGATAGTTTTACCAGATATAAACAATGGAGCTACTCAACACTCAAAAGGTTACAATGTTTTATAACCTCCGGACACAGACTTGAAAATTATTAACTGTGAATAGTAAAAGTTGTAGTCCGGCGCAAAATTATTAAAGCGCAAGTTATCAAAAATCCACAAGTCATTCATTGCTAGACAAACATAAAATAATGACAAACTAAAAAGCCAGACTCTACTGTTTTTTACTCGTCCAATGATTCATTTTATATTAATAAATTTGATTTTACAGAGTTCAACAATTAAGTGGTTATTGGTAAATAATGAAAAAAAAATTCTAGGATTTCCATGGCATCCTTTCATCAGATTGTAACACCTAGAGAATTTTATGCCATTTTAAACAATACAATAATTTTAAAAATTGGACAATTATTGATCAATCAATGAACATACAAATATGAATAATGAACATAGCATCTTTTTTTTAAGTCAATGAAAGAAAGGGCCTATGGAGGGAGTTTCCAAGGTGACTCTAATAAGAGATATCAAACATAAAAACTCACCTTCATGTTCAACTTCCATAACCACTTCGATCTCCCTCTCCGTTTTGTCTTCCACATTACTGGTCTCCTTATCTTCTACCTTTTTCTCCGCTTCATCAATGTCATTTAGAACTACGTCCGGTATGAGAGCCTGCAACAAATGGAAACAGCAACTACAGGTTCAGAATTCCTGAATCATCAATAGTTATCATGTCAAACAATAAACAGCAAGTATAATTTGCTATATTCCGCCGACAACCGGGAGGTTTGTATTATATAAAAACCACACAAAATCTTCAAAAATTAAAAAACTTTTCGCGCTTGTGAAGTCAACATCTCCTGAGGATGATCCGGTGTCGGGTCGAAACGTGCGTAGAGGTTCTAGTGGAAGATTTTGTGTGGTGTTATATTATACAAATCTCCCGGTTGTCAGCAGAATATAGCAAATTATACTTGCTGTTTATTGTTTATCATGGACTTCCGCAAAGTAACGCCTGCTTCTATTCATTAGTTATCATGTCAACTAATAGTTGTCCAGCGTTTCCCTACTACTTCTCGGCTTGTCAGAGGTTATCAACGCAGCGTTTGAGGTACCGGGTCACCATTTTTTTTTATCCACTACAAGTTAGCTCTTGACGGCAATCTCACCCGATGGTGAGTGATGATGCAGTCTATTATGGTAGCGGGCTAACATGTTAGGGGTATAGTAAACTCATATTCCAAATTGGTTTCTACGCGACATCGTGCCGGAACGCTAAATCGCTTGACACGTCTCCGTTGGTAGGTTGGTAACTAGCTACGGTCGAAGCCTCCCACCAGACCAGACTCGAGCTGGGAATCGAACCCAGGACCTCCAACTTTATAATGCGATAGCGCGCTGCACCACGGAGGTCGTAAATTCGAACACGTTGCGAACCTAACGCCCCATGCTAAGCTAAGCACGGCCCCGGCTAAGTTTGTTATAGGCTTCTTCTTAGACCGGGGCGCGTTTGGAACCCTCATAGCTTTAGTTTTAAGTTTACGAACATTCGTAAACTTAAAACTAAAGCTATGAGGGTTCCAAAATATTTGATGGTGATAACTACATAGTTATCACCATCAAATAACTACTATGTAAATTATTTACGCGTCAAAAGTGCCTTTTAAAGGACTATTTGATACAGATTATTTTGAATTTGAATTCATGTGCCATGGTCACTTGAGCTTCGCCTGTTGTGCTATTCTACTTCACCCACTTTGATTCAATCACTTATAGATGCTCCGAGTGTAGCACTCTTCACAGTCCGCTAAGTGACCTTGGGCCTTTTTAAGAAGCCTACATGTTAGCGTCAGGTTGCAGAGATATGCTGTCATCATCAGTCATTGCCGCACACACATATCGAATGCTACGAGAACTGATGTATTTGAACTTTCACTACTAGGTACTTAACTTTGATAAACTTTTACAATAACACGTAAACATGTACATTGTGTGAAGTTAAGGGTACCTTATCGCTTGAATCGGATGTACCGGAGTCACTCTTTCTGTCTTGTGGTCTGGGAGAGTCGGCCGATCGCAGCTTCCGATCTGACGCCGGCACGTCGTCTTTTAACTTCAGTAGTTTTGACTGGAAATTCGTACAATTATTAGTACCGACAGGGATGGAAAGGAGAGGAAGACTTGGAAAGAGCTGGGGGGAGGCCTACGCCAGAGAGGCGATTTCTAACAAAAACTTGAAACGATATTATAATAACCTAGAAAATTGGACTGATACTTATTTAAAAAACCTCTAATGAATAGAAGCAGGCGTTTCTTTGCGGAAGTCCATGATAAACAATAAACAGCAAGTATAATTTGCTATATTCCGCCGACAACCGGGAGATTTGTATAATATAACACCACACAAAATCCTCCACTAGAACCTCTACGCACGTTTCGACCCGACACCGGATCATCCTCAGATGTTGACTTTTCGCGCTTGTGAAGTCAACATCTCCTGAGGATGATCCGGTGTCGGGTCGAAACGTGCGTAGAGGTTCTAGTGGAAGATTTTGTGTGGTGTTATATTATACAAATCTCCCGGTTGTCGGCGGAATATAGCAAATTATACTTGCTGTTTATTGTTTAAAAAAACCTTTGACATAATTATTATTTTGATTGTATTGGTAGTTGAATAAATGGCTTTCTTTTTATTTTAATGTATAAGACTTTTACAACGTTTTGTACTGTTTTCATTGTAATAAAATATATATTTTTTGCCTTTAACGGCCTTAATTATGTATTTGTGTGAACAACTGTATCCAAAGAAGTATGTTTGATCATGTCGATAAAAACAAGTAAATGTTTTAATTGGAACAAATATATACAGGTGTCGTACAATATATAACATTCGTTATGAATCCAACAACGAAGTGTAAACAAACTGTGATAAGTTAATCTAGGTCATTATTGATAGATATTTAATTATTGGTATCTGAGTACGCTTTAAAGTGGGTAATTAATTTGTTGAATTAGGGCTCCGTTCACAAAATTGGAAACAATAAACAGCAAGTATAATTTGCTATATTCCGCCGACAACCGGGAGATTTGTATAATATAACACCACACAAAATCTTCCACTAGAACCTCTACGCACGTTTCGACCCGACACCGGATCGTCCTCAGGAGATGGTGACTTCACAAGCGAGCGGCGGAATATAGCAAATTATACTTGATGTTTATTGTTTATCATGGACTTCCGCAAAGTAACGCCTGCTTCTATTCATTATTTGAAAATTAGAAACTTTAAATCAGTCTGAATTAATTTCGCTTCGAAAACTAACAATGCACATGTGCGTAATAAGCTAAATTACATGATTGACAGCGGTGCTGTAATATCCACTGGGTTGTCACCGTGCACCGTGCAAGTTTTTTGCAGCATCAAACAACCTCCGTGCGTGCACTGTCGCATTATCAAGTTGGAGGTCCTGGGTTCGACTCCAGGCTCGAGTCTGGTCTGGTGGGAGGTTTCGGCCGTGGCTAGTTACCACCTTACCGACAAAGACGTGTCGCCAAGCGATTTAGCGTTCCGGCACGATATCGCGTACAAACCAATTAGGAGTATGGATTTACCATACTCCTAATAGGTTAGCCCACTACCATCTTAGACTGCATCATCTATTACCATCAGGTGAGGTTGCCGTCAAGGGCTAACTTGTAGTGGATAAAAAAAAATAATCTAACAATATACCGGGATAGTAAACATTTTCACGAGTGCGTAAATAAGCCACAAAATGTGAAATAAGAAGGCAGCCAGGCCAAATTTTCTTATAATTAAACTTTAATTACCATATTTACATACTTAATTCTTTCAACTAACACGAACGGACTCCTCTGATGTTAAGAAAGAAGTCACAGTAATGCTCTGTACGTTACTGTAACGTTACACTGTCACCGTCCCCGTCATCCCAAACGTCGCCTTAGCCGTCGGCCTCACAGAAGGCGCCCTTAGGCAGATGTTCCCCTAGTTTCTTCGAGCCCTAGGGCTCAAAATTTCTTCTGGCAGAGCTTCTTTCGGAAGCTTGCCAAACAGCCCGGTTACGCTGTGGCCACCAATAGGCTTAGCACAGCTAATAGAAAATCCGAAAAAAAAAGTTACACTTTGCACCTGGTAAAACGCTGATAATGCGCAAGCGCAGTCTAAATGCGTAGGCGATAGCTGGTATCTATAGGGTTGTCACAACATATGTAAACTATCATAATATTTAAAAAAAAACTAAATATTATCACAGTGAGTCGGATTCATACAATCCTAGTAGATATTCAAACTCTTTCATAGGAATAATTAGTTTCACTTTAAAAACTAACATGCACATGTGCTTAATAAGATTTATAACGTTTTCAAACGTTACTGTAACAGCCACTTAGCTGTCAACGTGCATATATATAGTCTGTCAACTCACGTCATCGGGCACGTAGTCCTTATCCGCCAGCTTCTCGGACGCGGGCCGCGGCGTCTCGGGCGTGCGCGTCGCCTTCACCTTCACCGAGCGAGTTTGTTTGTTAGTACACAACATTACCGCATCGAACCCAAACTTGACTTGCAAAGATTTTACCGCAGATATGTCTACGCCTTTATTTAATACTAGCTGACGCCCGCGACTTCGTCTGCGTCGAGTTAGTGTGTTTGTTTGTCTTTCAATCACGAAGCAATAGATTACTAACCCGAATTACTTGAAATAAATAATTACTTGAAATATTAAACATTAAAGTATCTCCTTTCTAAAAAAAAAAAACAAGAATGAGGCGGTGGAATGGGCGTGGTACTGGTACAGTACTTGAACATTGCATCATTATTTTATTTTTCTAAAATAAAAGACTTTTTCTTAAATAAAACTAGACTAATTTACTCCTTATTACATCAGCTACCTGCCAATAAAAGTCCCGTAAAAATTTGCCCAGCCATTTCAGAGATTAGCCGGAACAAACAGACAGACAGACAGACAAAAATTGTATTCATATGCATGCAGTAATAAACGGTTATTTCAATATTAAAAACAGACACTCCAATTTTATTTATTTGTATAGATGTATAAATTTGTGAACCACCTTACCGGTTGTACATTTGTGAGCTCACCAATCCTAGATTCGTTTTCGAATATCGAAACAAACAGTAAATTGAAACGTATTAAACTAGTTTTAAGAGTTAAATTCATCCACGCGGCCATACCAGCACAAGTTTGTAAAATAAAAGTAATTCACGAAGAAATTACGACTCTAAACAGAAAGCATAAGATACATTTCACTTTGACCTTAGTGTTTTGATAATAAACGGCTCCACGTTTGCGAGTATGCAAACCCGTACTAAGCTACTGGAGCACCTTGGCAGTAAAGTCAACCCGTGTGCCGTCACATTAGTTCCAATTAACTATTTCGGAAACTTAATTTACGGAAAACAGTATGACGCTCTCTGGGACATGGACTGTTCTTTTAAGTCATACCCTGTCTATTATATAACCTTAGTTCCTTCAAGGGAAGGGTGAATAGGCATTTTTTAGGCAAGCGCGCTCAAACCTAGACCTCATCAGTGCCTTGTGGCGTCAACCTATCTTTAAAAAAAATTAAGAACTTTTATGATCCACGTCTGTCAGGCTTCCCGTGACAACCCACTTCATTATACCGAACACGGTCGATTGAATTTTTTTTCTCATGTGAGAGCTCAGTCACTCAGAGCGTGATATAGAGAAGCTATTCGCTATGTATCTCGACATGTTCATATTAGAAATGAGAATTGTCAAGAAACCGACATACTTGTACCAACATGGCGCAATGGTTCCAAGATAGAAGACGAAAACGCAACCGTTGTCTGTACACCACATCATTTTCATATCAACAATCGTTACAAGACCTATAATTCTGGCGTTATTATTTAATTTAGTTATGGAAATCTACCATTCTTTTCTGGTACCTGCTCGCTGGACCGACGACCTGAAAAGGATCGCTGGTGGCGGGTGGATGAGGAAGGCGGAGGACCGTGTGTGGTGGCGCGCTCTCGGAAAGGCCTATGTCCAGCAGTGGGCGTCTATAGGCTGACTGATTGATTGAATGATTGACCATTCTTTTATTTATCTACCACCCGAGCAAATTTGGGGTCGATTTGAAACATTTTCAGTTATAGAGCATATCTACGATAGCAATCTTTGCAACATCTGTTCACATCATCCCAGTCACTGAATCGAGCGTCCATCCCAGCGCTGGACTTGATTTACAGTAATTGAGATGCAATGCAAACAAAACATTATCGGGTAGCTTTTCTATCACCAGGACGAACACAAACAAAATATCATAAACAATTATAAAAAAAAAAACATTTAGAATCTTTGCCAAATTATCGTAGACTCTTAACGACTCCGTACCCTCACGGTTGCAGCGATTTGCGTGCACGATAATGACGTCATTGGCAAAGACCCATACTTACAAACCCAAAAGGACGTTATATCCACACCATAATAACCACCGACACCTGAATAAAAACCAAAATAACAAAATTGCCCACAAACCTTGTTACATTGCATGGAACGACACTCCCTAGTTTCTGCAAGCTTAGTACTGATGAACCGATTTTATGGATACTTAAGAGCAAATCTGCATGTATTGTAACTCCTTTGACTCCTACATTCCTGATACCAACGAATTGGCAAAAGATTATTCCCCACACAAATACACACTGCTTCTAATATCTGACTACCTAGAACTACAAGGTCTGGAATTCCTGGTATTAAAGTAACTTCCATTTCCTTTATTTTCCCTTCGCCTAAAACTAAACGCGAAATTACCCACAAACCTTTCATTACTGTACCAAGCTCTTCTTCCTTATTTGCGTATATTAAATCACACACATTACGACGATAGAGTCCCTTTCATTTCTGGATTCCTGGTACCACCGGCATGCGGAATTCCCCCCTTCCCCCAACCCCCTGATCGTCAGACATACCTGCGACCTTCGAGTGTAGCTTCGACTTGGCACACCCTCAGGAGTTGGGGGTTCGAAGCACTCCCCATCGGAGTCTTCGTAAGCTAGTTCCGGGAACATCTCGTCTTTCTCCTGGTCCACTTCCATATCCTGGAGCTCGTCCTCCGAACTCACCGTGTCACCATTTTGATCCCCGTTGACTTTTGCACCGTTTTCTTTCGCTTTTGGTTCAGGCTTCTTGGATTTCTCGTCCGTCTCGGCCTGAAAATGGTATAATATATTTTTATTTATCTTAACGTAACTGAAACAGTATATCCGTTTGTAAGAATACTCATAATATTTGCTGATTACTTCAGCAAATAGCAACTCAGGGACGCAAAAACGCCCGAAGTTGTTTTTAAATGAACCAAGCAAAATTCACTGAAAGTTTGCGATTAGAGACTGCAATTTGTCCTGTTCTCCACTGGTTTTGCAAAGGTTCAGCACTTAAAAGCAATTGCGCATGCGTTTTAAGACAGGTGAAAAAAAAGTGCCTTCTCGTCTTAACAGATTATTATTCTTGCCGTGCGAGTTAATATCCCGAAATAGATTATAGATCCCGAACAGTTGCTTGTGCCGCCGCCTATTCATTCACTTGACAGACTAGTATGCATAGGTAATCGCTAAAGAAATCCATTATACAAGCTATTAGGCTTGAATGATGGATTTCTTTAGCGATTACCTATGCCAATTGGCTAATGCCTATTCGCAAGTTTTCGTCAGTCACTGCTTTATATTACAAAATAATTATTTAAAACCTTACTTTTGCTTCTTCCTCCTTAGTGTTCTTGTCTTCTTTTTTCTCCTCTACCTCCTTCTCCAGTGTCTTCTCCTTTTCTCCTGCATGTTCTTTTTTCGCTATTTCTTTCTTGTCAACACTTTTCTCTGTCTTGTCTTTTTTGTCCAAGCTTTTATCTTTATCCAACTTGTCTTTTTTGTCCAAGTTTTTATCTTTCTCCAACTTGTCTTTTTTGTCTACGCTTTTATCAGACTTATCTTTTTTGTCTATACTTTTATCTAATTTATCTTTTTTGTCAGTTTTCTCAGCAACTTTATCTTGTTTATCTATTTTTTCAGAAACCTTCTCAGATTTCTTTTCTTTTTCGTTGTTTGCAGATTTTTCCGACTTCTCTGTATTTTTCTCCGCTGCCTGTTTCTCTTTCTCCGCGTTTGCCGCTATCTTCTTCTTCATTTCTTTTACTGGACTGGCTGTTTGTCTCTGAAAATTATATTTTGGTTCAATTATTGGTAAAACAATTCAGGATTTATACTAATTAAATGAAATTCATTTGCTTGGGCACTTTTTGTAGACTTAAGCTGTTCGTTTAAATGATAGATTAGTCATTTTTTTTTAAATATAATTTCATGATAGCTTCGTCATAAGGCAACTTTGACAATCTAAACTGGCATCTGATTTGTGATATAAGTATTCCGTGGTATATTTTTTCAATAACTTACCTTATCCTTTTCCTCCCCAACAGGTCCCTTACGCGTAACTATCTGACTCATGATTTACCTGTAACGAAGAAAAATAATCATCATTAGTGACCTATAACAAAAAAACTATTTACTTATACTTATACCTTATAGAATAACTTATAGAACTCAATACGAAATGATCTAGTTGTTAACGATGACCAACGATTCAGTCAATAAGGTTCCCCTATTGACTGAGTCGTTGGTCAACTACTGATATTTGTTCTAATAACTATTTCTTAGTTATAATTTTAATTCAGGGATCTTACTATACCATCGCTTTGAGCAGAATAATTTCGAAATTATTGTATCATGTAACTCTGGCGTCCCTTATGAAATCCCAAACAATAATACGGGAGAACAAAAGAAGCACTGGACAAACCCAGGACTTAACTATCAGCGAAGCATTCATTCACGGATAAATAATATTCTTAAAAGATCGTCATCCATTCAAGTGATGGATGTCCAACGCTGTACATTTTTTTTTATTAATAAAAAAAAAGAAGGTAGGTACATTATTTTTACTGTATGAGAAATTGGTTAGTCTAAATTCGAGATGATAAAGAGTTAGATAAAAAGGTGAAAACGTCTATCACTAAGCTAGGAATGAAGCTGTGTTATAAGGCGACAGCGCTCTGTAATGCATGCGTGCGTGCGTGCGTGCGTACGTGCGAGCGTGCGTGCACATCTTAACGACATGATGTGTACATCTTAATAATGACATTATAAATACTAAATACTATGTATTGTTACGTATTACACTTTGGTACGGTACCCTTAATTTACGAATGTAACATCTTACTTATAACTCAGTTTTTACGAATGCAGTTAACAAGGTTAATCTTTTATTTACTGTATTTTAATGTATTTTGTTCCAGTAAATAAATTAATATTTTTATTATTACTTAATCGATTTAAAAACTAAATACATTTGTCAAATTGCGCAGTACGTGCTAAATTTACACAAAAATTTATTAAATCCAGTCCAATCACTATAATGGGCAAGCGCTCAAGGAAACGGAGCAGTGGGCGAAGTCAAATAGATAATAAGTAGGTATTCAAAGAAACCTGCTATTCCACTCAGACGTACAAAAAAGCTTGATAAGCTCTTCATGCATATTTACAACTTCAGCCTGAGCTTCCGGCGCGCTTAGGGCACCGTGGCGAACGGCCGCTCAGTTCATAGAAATGCTTACACGTTGCTTATTCATCAACCATTACGAATATTGCTAATGCGATAGTGTTTATTCGTCCGTGCTATCGCGCTGTAACATTTTCAATCCGACACCCCAACCCTCTCGTAGTTGCGGCTTCTTTTTACTCCCCCGACCTAAGCGCTCCTATCCGAAAGAGGAGACCTAAACATATCCTTCATGACCCTGACGATCAGATGACTACTGACAACACACTCGTACCACCTACCACACAATCATACGCTACACACCGTCTTCGCCGGCGAAGACGAGGTCCCCGCTATCTTACGTCATCAGGACGTGGGCTCCATCCACGGCCTCGGAGACGTACGGACCACTCACCGTCCGACCCCCCCGTTATCCCAAACGTCGCCTAAGCCGAGGTTCGGCCTCAAAGGAGGCGCCCTTAGGCAGTCGTTCCCTTAGTTTCTTCGAGCCCTAGGGCTCAAAATTTCTTCTGGCAGAGCTTCTTTCCGAAGCTCGCCAAACAGCCCGGTTACGCTGTGGCAACCAATAGGGTTTGTACAGCTAATAGACAGTCCGAAAAAAAAAAGCTGTAACATGCGCCTGGTCTACAGCAAAAGGAGTATAGGCACGAGCGCGTCATGCCATCTTCCGTGACGTTGTATGGGTCGACTTTAGTGCAATAGTTTTTTAACATCAATCTCCAAAATTACATATTTTTCATTTATTTTATCTACTACAAGATAGGCCTTAGCGGCAATCTCACTTTGTGATAAGTGACAATGCAGTTTGTGATGACAGCGGGCTAAGCTGTTTAGAGTGTGGTTTACCTTAATTGGTTTCTATGCGTCATCGTGCTGGAACGCTAAATCGCTTGGCGACACTTCTTAGTCGGTGGGGTGTTAACTAGCCACACCAAAGCCTATCAAAAGACATGTCTCGAGCCGGGAATCGAACCAAGGACTCTGCGCCACGGTGATCGTCAAATACTATAATAATTCCATGGCTCTTGGGTTGCTATACCGGTTTTAAGTTATACGTATTATAGTTACACGATTCGGTGTTATAAAAAAGGCACCCGGAAAAAACGCCCTCAAATACACCGACACCGCCATTATGACATAGGCTTTAAAATCACTGCCGCGGACCGCACTACGCGTAGACGTGGCTCATATTCATTGAAGTTCTGATCAAATAATAACTTGGTGCTGTATAATGAGTAACCCCAATATTACTTACCAATTTTATAGTATAAATTAGTATGTTTTGAAATTGGAAAAAACATAACAAACAAAAAATTCATCCATTATTATTTTTTACTCGACTACAAGTTAGCCCATAACAAAAATCCCACCAAGTGGTTAGTTATATCTAATGATGCAGCTTAACATGGTAGCGGGCGAAGTTTTTTGGGGTATAACAGTTATATAAAACCCATACATACCAGCTTGCACCATAAGCTACGTCACATAGCACATTAGAAGTTCGGTAAAAACATTTACTGTAACGATGTTTTATTTTTTAATCGCATTAGTATCAAAACCAATCCCAAAACAGCTGTTTAGCATATTTTGTAAATTGTATGCATTACACCTCTGACATAACGTCAAAAATATTCATATTGCAAAGATGTAAGTCCGTGTATCAAAGTGCTATCTTATTAACATAACTAAAAGCGCTGTTTGCGCAAGATTTTGAGCAGAGTTAAACTTTGACATAGCGAATCGGAGCCCAGGGTCTCCAGTTAAATCAAGTGACCGTTAATTAACAGATGAATGAGAAGACAAAATTATATTATTAAATATTCAGTTTTATTGAGATTATTTAAAAGTAAAATAAAAAGTAAAATTCTGTATTGTTCCTATCTAAACTTGGTGCAAGTCTGCTTCATTATGAACAGTCGTGAATAGAGGCGGGAGGTGAACGAACTATTGTAAACACACGGATAGAAAATGCTTCGGTCCAAGGTATAAGCGCTTGTGTTAATATTAAATCTACTTATTTTTAGGACTGATCATGATCAACCCATTGCCGGCTCACTACAGAGCACTGGTTTCCTCTCAACATGAGAAGGGTTTGGCCATAGACCACCACGCGTTGTGCGTTTTTGCAGACTTCACACGCCTTTGAGAACATTTTGGAGAACTTTCAGGCGTGCAGTATTTCTCATGATGTTTTCCTTCGCTGTTGAGCAAGCAAGTGCTATTTAAGCATATAATGCTTTAAAACGCAAATAACTCTGAAAAGTTAGAGGTGCGTGCTGGCCATCAAACCCCCGACCTCTGATTAGAAGGCGGACATCCTAACCGCTAGGCTCTCGTAGCTATGAGTTCGTATCGTTCGTCGATTCGTAGCATAAAACAGTTTTAAACTTATAATCACTATTTATATAAAAGTAGAGTTTCACTTTGCATACATTGGTATGCAAAGGTATTATTGCATATGCAATCTTTTTTTGGCAACCCTTTGATTTCGTTAAGAAAGAAATGTTTATCATCTAGCATGCTTCTTTCAAGTTTCCGAATATTCCTAAAAGGGGCTTAAATTCAAAATGTAAAATGCTATGCCATAAAAATCCTATGTTTTTTCTATTCAGTCACGTCCACTCTAGTTTCTAGTTTCACGCTAACATCGAGAATATTTGACTTCTAGTAATAAAGGACATTATTAGACGATATTTCAAAAAACTCATACGGTATATAAATCGGAAGAAAAAAATTATAAACTGTAACAATTTTTTTAATATTAAAGAGGACATAAATAGTAAAATTTGTGTCTAGGGTACTATAATTTTATCTTCCCAAATAATAGGAAAGCCTTATCTAACTGGTGTTCTTAACATTTGGCTATTAACTAGCGCAGTTTTATTATCTGAGAAACTATTATAAGAGAGTCCGCTAATCTCATGTATTGTGCCACGGAACACACACGTCCACCAGCCGCAAGTATACAACCACCACAAGGGCTCGTCATTAGTTTTGAGAGCAGTCTAAGATTAGAACTATACATAATAAATTGAAGAGACAGCAACAATTGAAATCTTTTCATAATCCTCTCGCCGCAAAGATGAGATGGGCGGCTATCGGGTTATCTATGAACACAGTATTATGAACACTACACAAAAAACTATTTTTTTACCTATGGTAAACCTTACCTATGGTATTGGTTTTTAGTTTTCCTTAACATAGGTAAGAAAAACTAAAAACAAAAAAAAACTTTACAGATTAATAAATCGAAGTTACGTCCATAAATTGAAATTGTTCTCGCCAAAAAGATGAAACTGGGCAGTTATCGGGTTTTCCATGAATTAATTATTAACGAATACAGTATTTTGTACACTACACAAAAGTAGACAAAACTGTAGACCAATCAAAAAAGTATTTAATTTGGCAGCCTTACTGCTACATTGCTATCTCTTTAATTTTTATTGTAATCCTATTTTCTTCTCGTTTTCTTCTACCACGTGTTGTTTGTTCACGCTCGGAATAAGAAAATTCAAATTTACCTTTTATCTTTAATTAAGGACAAAAAATGCCAATTGTACCAATTCTGTCATAATAATCTAAACTTATCATAACTGTCATGGCTAAAATATCATATTCGAACTGTCCTTTTCAAATACATATAACTGGTAAAGGATTTCACATTCATGTAAATAAAATAGAAAATATAGCGCGTCATTAACGTTTCCTTCCTCGAGCCCTTTCTAAAAGAATTTCAAAAAGGGATATTTAGTCTACAGGGACTCCTACAGTTGGCCAAATATTTGTTAGGTTATCGATTACTTTATTATGTTTAATGTAGTATTATTTATATGTTACATATTCTTAATTTTATTTAGTTAATTATCAACATGAGAGACTGTATGTAAATTAATGTGATTAATAAGAGCAAGGAAAAGGTAAAACTTGTATTGAAACTGAGATTTATATAACTTGATATTAATTTGTACGTGCACTAGCACGCTTCTCCTCCTGCTCTGTACCACGCCACGCACACGTTCACAAGTCACCATTACACTCAGCAAGGGCTAGTCATTCAAGTGTTAAGAGCAGATGTGTGAGATGACGAACACTAGTGTGCGATGAATTTAGAACTCGGCACCACTTTACGAGTTAAAGGTCTTGGCAATTTGTCTTTAAGTTTTCGAGACTAGCCTCTATAGGTGATAGGTGTTTATAGTATACATATTTAAGAGCGCTCGACTTGACACACACCTAATGGTAAGTGATGATGTACTCCGAGCTGGAGCGCTATCTCTTTTATTTAGACTTAATTTTTTTTTAATTTATTTATTTAAGAAAAAACATTGACATAATGTAATAATAGTTAGGTGTAATCACAAATTCGTAGCTTGAGTTTTTCCGTACACCTGAGCCATCAACAATTATTTACACGTACACGCTTATCTACAGACATAGCACTTGCTTAAAAGTTAAATAAGATCAATGAAATACATTAATACAAAACTAAATGTACTAGGTAATAACTAATTCATAAATATATTTTTTAAACAAATGTATGTAGGCTAGTTAAAAATTATGTTTTTAGTTCGGTGCGACGCAGAGAATTCAACCACTAGGCTCCGCGGCGAAGTGCGTTAGCCGTGGTTAGACGCTCACTCACACTAATTAATGTTTGACATTTTTAAATCGAGTGTTTATTTTAGAGAAATTGATATTTAGGGTCTCTCTCTCTCTCTCTCTCTCTCTCCAGTCGTTCCTTCATGACTGAAGATCGTGGTCCTGGTGTCCTTGCAACCTCATGGGCAGAAATTGTATCCACCGACTTCTATCGGAGGCTAATCTCACAATTGTGTGAAATTTGCACAATTTTCCCTCAGCTGGTCTGTCCATCTGGTTGCTGACAGGCCTCGTGATCTTTTGATATTTAGGTTGGGGTCTTAAGACCTTAAGAAGAAAGAGGTTTTTTTTATATACTAGGATAGGGTTATGGTAAACCCGTAGTCTTAATTGTTTTACACGACCTCGTGCTGAAACGCTAAATTCCTTCGATGCACGTCTTTGTCAATAGGGTTGTAACTTGCCACGGTTGAAACCTCAATCAAAGTCATGGACAAGTCAAGACTTCAACTTTACACGCTGCACGGAGGTAGTCAAGGTGTAGAAAAAAACATTGGGAGGGTGTTTCAGATCTTAGTTCAGTCCTATTGCAGGAACAGGATAAAATGGACCAATACCTACGTTAGTCTAGATGAATGTGGGAAGGGCAAGATCAGAATGACCTCGAGCCGGGAACACATCTATTTCAAATCTCGTAGACTACTTATATGCCAAGAACCTCTTGGACGACGATCCAAACTTTGAAGTTTTGTATAGACTCGGTCTTTGTTACCGATGAATCTTTTACCTCGGGATTTCAGTGCACTTGTTAGCATACACAATAATTGGGTGTGAGGTATTTGAACACTGATTGGGAGTTTCATTATCTCCGGCAACGCGGGTAGTATAAAAACAATAAATAAGACAGACGGTCTTTTTCCTTTTTCCGGTGCATTCGGCGATCCCTCGAAAATACGGTCTTGAGCTCAGTGTCTTTTTAAACAAGTTATAAAAGTTCTGCAAAGTCTATGTAATTATTTCAAGAGTAATAATAAGTGTTCAACAAGTCTATGTAATTCTTTCAATAGTAATAAAAAGTGTTCAGCTAGTTTATATAATTCTTTCACACTGAAATCCCGAGGATAAATAATAGGAAATTATCCGTAAAAGTAAGTACATAGGGCGCATTTTCCAGGGCGAGTTCACCATTCTATATATGACCCCTGACCATTCTCAGTAACCTTGGTTCTTTTACGAATTTACACATTCATGATTTGTGCACGTAGAAAACCCGAGTTATTCTCTATCCATCTCTCGCTGAACCGTTTTATGTGGCTCATAATTAGCGACCACGTTTCGGAGCCATAGGTCGTCATTGTTCAAAGTATTAGATCTCAGGCATAGCGTGATTTCGGTCGTAAATATGTCACGAAGTTTTCCGCACGCCACCTATCCGGCCGGACTCGTACATTCAACCGTAAAGTACTATTATTATCTATTTATTCGTAATACATTTAAGGCTATTATTATCTATTCTGGACTAACGTAATACATTTAGGACAGAATGGTAGAATGGTGTGTGTCACTCACTTTTAGAATTTTGGAATACCAGATATGTATAAAGTTCTCATTACTAATGAGTCACTTGTGTTACTGGTTGAAAGAAAACAGACGACGCAGCAAAAAACTGTCTCTTAAAAAAATAGATAAACGATCAGTAAAAAATATAACATTTTTTGCTAGATTTTGTATGGGTACCTTGTACAGTATCGATCGGACTGTAAATAACTGCTAGGCCAACATAAAAATGCATAAGATAGCCCACGTGTACCGGAAAATATATCGAGCTTAAAAGTCCACCGTATCTACAATTATATGTTTATACGATGGCCACTGGTAGTACAGTGCGAAAGTGAAACTTTTTTTTAATGTTTATTAGTTAACTGTAGCCTTAAACGTTGCACCGATTTTGATGCAATTTAGCACAATGATCTTGCATCCTAAAGGACATTTAATACTTTTATTCCGGAAAAGCGTTATGTAGGATTTAAAATTTATGCCACTGTAACGTTAGCACGTTTTAGCTGCTTAACTTGTCTGGAAAAAACTATGCATAGAAATAGTTTTATCCTGAATTCGAATTATCAGATATATTTAGTTCGAAAAGTTTAAGAGTTTCTACAAGATTATATGAAAACTTTAATACATACGAACTTAGTTGCAGTTATAGTCTTGGGTAGGTAGGTAGCGGTGATAGCCTAGTGGTTAGGGCGTCAGCCTCCTAAGCAGAGGTCGGCGGTTCGAATCCGGGCACGCACCTCTAACTTTTCGGAGTTATGTGCGTTTAAAAAAATATAAATATCACTTGCTTCAACGGTGAAGAAAAACATCGTGAGGAAACCTGCACGCCTGAGAGTTCTCCATAATGATCTCAAGGCGTGTGAAGTCTGCCAATCCGCACATGGCCAGCGTGGTGGACTATGGCCAAACCCTTCTTATTTTGAGAGGAGACCCCTGCTCTGTAGTGAGCCGGTAATGGGTTGATCATGATGATGACGATAATAATCTTGTGTTATAGTGAAGACTCACTTAAAAAACGTTGGTCCTAAAAAACCTACGTCCCACAAGTTATCAAATCGTTATCTTGGGCTGCCCTGCCCAATCAAGGCGCAGGTAAGCTATCGAACAATCTCGATCAAATAAAAAAAGATAATTTTATCTGCCCTACCACCAGCCACACGGGCACCTTTATTCTATGATATATCTATTATTTTAATGAAAAAAAAAACGAAGTATCGTTAGGTAGTGTGTTTGAGTTATATACTCAGTGTATTTCAGTTATACACTTACTGAATAACTGACTAAATTATTGGTCTATTGGTTAGCGCGTTTAGCCTAAGGGCACTCACTGGTTTTAATTCCCGGTTCGACTTAAAAAATGTTAATATTTCGTTTCGGAAATACTTAATCTTCAAATTAAACTAAATTGCCATGTCTAAAAGTACACTATAATATGTATTCTGTATATAACGACAGGAATACATAAATATTCCACTAACCCGGAGAGTTGGGATATTGGCATTTTTCACCCCCTTGCCTCGGAGAGAACTTCAAAACGTGTGTCGTAGTTATTATCTAATAATCGTCAAAAAACAAAATATCACCCGCTTCAACGGTGAAGGAAAACATCGTGAGGAAACCTGCACGCCTGAGTTCTCCATAATGTTCTCAAATGCGTGTGAAGTCTGCCAATCCGCACATGGCCAGCATGGTGAACTGTGGCCAAATCCTTCTCATATTGAGAGGAGACCCGTGCTCTGTAGTGAGCCGGTAATGGGTTGATCATGATGATGATGAATCGTTCAAACCCATCTCCTTTTTCTAAGGCGATAAGGAGTTAGGTCTTAGGTTCACCAGGCAGCTCGAATGCAGGATGGCGAAGTTTATCGACCTCTTGATTATCCATCCGGTAATCGACGCCAGTGCTTTTTATCACAAATTTATCATGACTATACCAACTATTTTATCTAGTAAACTAGGCGGTCGGCAAGATTCTTGTCACACAAGTCCATTGACCAACTTTCTACGTTGAAAGTTGATTATCGTTAAACATATTATATACAACAAAAAAATTGGAAATCTCCGCGCATTTGTAACCCGGCGCGTCGCTTCGAAATACAATAATCTACGCGCCTACAAGAACATCGGCAGTAATTAAAGAGATTATATACACCACAAGTTAGCCCTAGACTGCATCTCACCTGATGATAAGTGATGATGGGGTCTAATATGGTAGCGGGCTTACCTGTTAGGGGTATGGTAAACCCATACTCCTAATTGGTTTCTACGCGACATCGTGCCGGAACGCTAAATCGCTCGGCGACACGTCTTTGTCGGTTGAATGAAAGAGATACAGATATACTCTTTAACTTATATAAAAAAGATGTGTCCGATGTGACTTATTGATCTACCAGCACACATCTCAAACCACTGGACGGTTCAGGCCAAAATTTGACGTTCTATTATAACGCAGGCGTGACTAAAACAGGATTTCTTTTTAATTTTATATTCTAGGGTTACGAAATACGTATTTGAAATATGTCACCATAGTAAATTTTCTAATCTTCGAGCTTTCAAATCTTTTAATAATAAGAATCGAGAAGTAAATTTTCGTCCATCACCTAACAGAGTTGAGTAACCTGACTACTTTATGTTGCAACGTCAGCACAATGTAATCATCGTGATCAACCCATTACCGGCTCACTACAGAGCACGGGTCTGCTCTCAATATGAGAAGAGTTCGGCCATAGTCCACCAGGCTGGCCATGTGCGGATTGGCAGACTTCACACGCCTTTGTGAACATTATGGACAACTCTCAGGCATGCAGGTTTCCTCACGATGTTTTCCTTTACCGTTGAAGCAAGTGATATTTTAATGGCTTAAAGACGCACATAACTCTGAAATGTTATAGGTGCGTGCCCGGCTTTCTAACCCCTGATTAGGAGGCTGACGTCCTAACCACTAGGCTATCACAGCTTGTAAAATGTAATATCTGTTGGGAATGCCACTGAATAGCCAGTAAACTTTACAAATTGAATCGGAAATGAGCTGATGATCTTCAAACGCCAGATTATATCTTCAGAAATTATTGCTAGGAATCGTCAATATCACATTTCAATGTACAAATTCACCGATACACTAATTTTGGAGTTTTGCATTACAATAGAGAGATAACCTCGTTTACGCATCCATATAGTATGAAATACGATACCGTAAATAACCGCATCCCATATGAGGTTGGTTAAAACAGAAATCCTCGCAATTGAATATTCCTTTTGCTTAAGCACAAGCGAATAATATTAGCAAGTCAAATAACAGTTTCTAAAGAGATAAGTATCTCTAAGTGTGAGGGCCTTTAGAGACCTAGGTCCCAGTTCAAAGGAAACAATGCATATAAACGACCACTAACTAAGTAGGCCTCTATGCAAATTATCTTTACAATTTCATATTTCGTATTGAAATTCGCATTTGTATGATAATACAGACGTACAAATTCTATATAGATTATATTAAGTGTGCCCTGGTTAAATCGATACTTAATAATTCTAGACTTTCAGCGAAATAGCGCCTGTTTCTATAACATATGCTTATAGCTTAGAACTATATGATAACATTCTTTAAGGTTATAGAAGTGGTAGAATATTATGGAAAATAATTTCAATATATAAAACAACGCTAGTTGATAATAAATCTATCTCTCTCTCTCTCTCTCTCTCCAGTCGTTCGTTCATTACTGAAGATCGTGGTCCTGGATAGCGGTGATAGCCTAGTGGTTAGGGCGTCAGCCTCCTAATCAGAGGTCGCGTTTTTAAGTAATTAAAATATCACTTGCTTCAACGGTGAAGGAAAACATCGTGAGGAAACCTGCACGCCTGAGAGTTCTCCATAATGTTCTCAAAGGCGTGTGAAGTCGGCCAATCCGCACACGGCCAGCGTGGTGGACTATGGCCAAACCCTTCTCATATTGAGAGGAGACCCGTGCTCTGTAGTGAGCCGGTAATGGGTTGGTAAGTAAGTGGTCCTGGAGTCCTTGCAACCTCGTGCGGGTTTATTGTTTCCACCGGCTTTTATCAGAGGCTAGTCTTGCAATTGTGTGATTTTTGCACTTTCGAGTCTCTCAGCTGGTCTGCCCATCTGGTTGGTGAGCGGCCTCGCGATCTTTTGCCGTCTGTATTGCCTTAATAAATCTATATAAAGATTAAAATAATACGAAAATGTGTCGGCATGGGCGTATGTTTGTTACACAAATTGCAGTATATATTAGTTACGTTATAATGAAATTGGACATATCCTGTATAGTATGTCGAATTTCAATATCACAAAATACATGAATTGCAACGTTATTTTAGACGTTTTTCACGTACCAACGTACTTAAAAATGCGATCATGGGTGACCTTTATTATCAATTTTTTTGAAAAATTGCCAAACTAAATGACATTGATTTTTTTTCTATTTTTTTCCAGAACTGGTATGGCTTGGCATCTCAACCAGTACCAGGTCGTCGATGAGTTAATGGAAATCCTGTATGTAGCTTGGATCCTGGAAACGACGACGATACTGTTACATAGGATAGTTTAAAACCGTGGCAAATAAGGACGACTTGTTTTACAACCGGGAACAGTAGAAAACACAATATCAAACAAAAATGAACACAAGTACATATATCATACAGGTATCACAGTGTGTACGCTTCAATAATTTTCACGCTACAGTCGTTTTGTGAAGATTAAATAAAGGGCCTCTGCTTCCTCAATGGTTATGGTTTCATTTACAACAGCAGTTTTATATTAACAAGCTTATATTTTATGACTTAAGCTGTGATAGCCTAGTGGTTAGGATGTCCGCCTCCTTATCAGAGATCGGGGATTCGCACCGGGCACGTACCTCTAACTTTTCGGGGTTATGTGCGTTTTTAAGCAATTAAAATATCATTCTCTTTATAAAAACATCGTGAGGAAACCTGCGCGCCTGAGAGATCTCCATCATGTTCTCAAAGGCGTGTGAAGTCTGCCAGTCCACACATGGCTGGCGTGGTGGACTTTAGCCAAGCCCTTCGCATATTGAGAGGAGACTCGTGCTCTGTAGTGAGCCGAGAATTGGTTGATCATGATGATGATTTTATGACTACCAAATTACTATGACTTTATCTGATTAAATTACGTAGTACCTACCTAGGAGATGGTGTTTATAGGGTGCCAACGGTACACTGTTACTAAGGCTGAGATCTCTATGGGAGAACTTGATTGCTCAGCCAGTAGTGTTAAAAAGAGACAGCGACTCATAACATTTTCTTGTTTTAACAGTTTCCCAATTTACAGGTTAGGCTAAGCTGCTTTAAAGATCTCTCAAGTTCATCCAGATATGGTGGCTGGAACTCAGGAATGTTGATATTTTTACTATTGCCGCTATCTGTTTAGCTGTACCATACCAAATCAGATCTTCAAAATTGTGCTTTCATATCTCATTAAGCACATTATGATAGTTCTATGTATAAAGATTAAATAGAAGAAATTGTGTATACAGTAGCTGTATGCATTAAAATGTCCTTTAAAAAACATTTATATTTATATTTTTTGGGGCCAGAAGCCCTTATGAGCAACCCCACCCAATTAAAAAATAAATAAGAACACCCACCAAAATTTCATCACAATTTGAATCTACAATAGTTGGTCATAACTACAAAACAATTTTTTTTTTCTTATATTTATACAGTTTTGCAGGTTTTATACTAAAGCTACAGAAAATTACTATAAAATAAAAACAGCAAATTAAGCTTATTTGTCAATGTATATTATGCATTTCTACAAATTGAAGATGATTTCTCTTATCGAAGATTTGACTTTGATTTGACTGCATACTGGGAATTAGAAAATCAATGGCAATCAATATACCCTGGCAATAACAAACTATAAGCATAGGTGTTTAACTCCTGTGGTCATTTCAAACCCAACACACACATATAAATGCTTACAATCAACTAATGAGATCAAGTAGTCCCTCAGAACAAAATTAATATAGGTTCAGTGACCTATAACACTGATAGTTGTTTACCTATACTTTATCAATGCATACCTTCTATCAGAGTGCATAAAATCACTAACATGTTTACATAAATGATGTGTTTATGTGATCACAAATTCATATCAGTTGTGACCTTGCAGCAGATATCTTATGCATTTATTTATAGTATGAGGCGATAGATTCTTACACTGTAAACTTGGTTACAAAATGTACAGCCCTAAGATGGAACAACACAGAACCATAAAGGTTTAAAACGATTCTTATGAATCAATGGCTTTGGATCATTTTAAATCAAGTTATCAGTCTTTTTTGGCACTTACACAATCAAAAAATCAAATTTCCATTAACTCAGACAAATTGTGTACTAATTTCATAGCTTTTTTCTATTAGCCAAAGTAACATCAAGATGCTCTCCTTCATTTTATAGCGGACACTAGAGATAAAGTATGTAAATCATAAACAGACCAAAGCAAGATTGTCCATTGATTCATATCAATCAATGCCTCTGAATGGCAGTCTTATAAAAAGGTCCCTTTGTAATTATCTGTAACCCTTGATATATAACATTACCAAAAAATCATATAATATACTAACAATCAGTAAAAATGTTAAGTAAATTACTAATATAAAACATTATCCAAACCCTTAGTAAGTTGTAGGTTCAATCCAAACATAGTTTGTTTAATCTGACAAGAAGTTCTCAGTTCTTGATATATGCCATACATTTATATACAGTTAGGAAATTACAATTGCTTTAGTGACTCACTGATCTTTTTACATAAACATCTTCTCGTAATGACTATTTGTAATCATTATCATCATCATGATCAACCCATTACTGGCTCACTACAGAGCACAGGTCTCCTCTCAATATGAGAAGGGTTTGACCATAGTCCACCACGCTGACCAAAAATTAGATGTGTGCCTGGATTCGAACCGCCAACCTCTGATTAGGAGGCTGACGCCCTAACCACTAGGCGTGACGCGGCTATCACCCATGTGCCCAGTACCAGGCTACAAATATTAAAAATATATATTGAATTAGTGTGTTTATATACTTTTAATATTGATTCTTAAATCCTATTTTGTTATCAACATAAAAGGAAAGACATAGTTTCCACTAGCGATATATAACTCTACTAAGTTCAAGGCCAGAATTCAAATAGTACTTACTTCCTATGAGTATAACATGGCAAAAAATATTAATTGTTACATTCAAATCTTGTAACTTGTTGCCTTTTTAAGTTGAAACATAGCCCAAGTACTTCGGGCCCGTTAAAAGAGAAAGAAACATATTCAAATGAACATATTAAAATTAAAACTCCTTCAAAGCGAATAGTATCGAATTTCACTTATTTAAGCTCCTTTTCCTATAAGAGCGTCTAATCATTTTATAACCTAAATCCTAATGCCTTAATATATTAAAATACAAAGATAAACCTAATGAACCGTTAATGATACTATGGATAAGTGTAAATTACGCTTTATATAGGAAAATAAGCGCATGAAAAGTTTAAATTCAACATAAAAATAAATCCAAAGAATGGCGGGCGGCAAAACATGGCGCGCGGCTTTTTCTACTTTTCAATTCAGTGGAAAATGACTTACCCTAATATTGTGCACTGATATCCACACTGAAATCTGTAAAAACACTGTAACAACTAGCACTGAATTCAATAGTATTTCAATCAAATAAAACGAATGTTTGGGATGAAAGCGTCGTTGCTTATCATTTCTCACAAACGAAATTAGTGATGTTGCCAGATTTAAAATAAACACGAGCCTTAAAAAAAAGGAACGTTAAATCTATTCCCTTTCTATACTCTACATGATATATATGTACCTACATAATTAATTTTATAAAAAGCCATTGACAACGCGATTGCAGTGCAGTGCAGCAGTTGTCCAATTATTATTACTTTATAATAATCATTAATAATTATTATATATAGTTGCACTGCTACAAAATTTTTATTACTGTAGAATCATACATACCTTGTTGTGTGTTGTACATGAAGTGGTAACATCAAGGGGGCAAGGGAATGAGCTTTGCAACATTTTAATAACAACTGTCTAATAAGTGTCAATTGTTGACAGTTAATGTCAAATCCTTAATACCATGTGCCAGTAGATTGTGGACATGTGTTTTAATTGTTTTTTTTAAGTATAAAGTGCTATGGATTACGTGGTAGGCAGCATCGCAGCATTACTATCAGGCAATGTAACTCCTAATCGGCCTAAACATCTTAAAAAAGCGCATACACCGATTAAACATCAACTCTCTCCAAACGTTACACCAAAAAGCGAGTTTGTGGAAGACCGGTCCATATTTCTGTCCCCCACGATGCTAAAGAAAAAGGATATTATTAAGAAATCTCCTAAAAGAATATTCGAGAACCCAGGTCTTGACGTTACTAATGGTGAAGACGATTCTAGTGTTTTGAGCCCTAAGGCGGAGAAAGTAAAAAAAATCTTAAAAGATAATTTAGAGGCTAGTTCTTTATTGGATAACTTTTCAGTGCAGCAAAAATTAATCAAAAACAACGAGAAATCACCTAAGAAAGCTAATAAAAAGCGACTTAGTAATATTGAGAATACAAATGGTAATGACGCAAAAGACGATACAAATACTTTACTGTCTCCAGAGAAAAGTCCAAAAAAGAAGGGTAAAGAATCAAAATTATCATCATCATCAGGAGTAAATGATGAGAATTCACAAGAAAACAAAGGTATATCTAAGAAAATGAATAACACAAATGACTTTACCGTGGAAGAAATTAAGAGTAATAATGAAAATCAGAGCCCAAAGAAGAAAAATAAAAAAGTAAAACAAAATAGCAGTAACAATCAAAATGAATCAATAGGTAATGTAAATTCAGTTTCAATTATAAACAATAATCCAGTTGAAGGTGATGTCAAAGTATTAGAAAATAAGAATATTGGCACTGATGCAGCTTCTTCTGTGGTTAGTCAGGGCCCAAAGAAGAAGAACAAAAAGAGGAACAAGTCCAAACAAAAGAAAAACAATAGTCAAATTGAACTAACCCGTAATGTTAACCCAGAAACAAATGAGAATAGTGGTTCAAAAGATGTAACAGTATCTGCAACAGCCGACACAAATGCTGATATAGCCTCTACACATAATGACAACCCAAAGAAGAAAAATAAAAATAAAAATAAACAAATTCAAGGTAAAGATCAAAAAGAAGCAATGGTAAATTTTGGGACTGTGGCAAATATGGAAGTAGATACAGACAATGAAAATGAAACAGAAAATCATATAGATGAGACTAATACATCTAATGAAAATCAAAGCCCAAAGAAGAAGAATAAGAAGAAGAAGAACAAATCAAAACCTAATGAAAACAATGAACAAGTTGAATCAACTTCTCAAAATGACAATGTTAATCCCAATGCAGTAACAAATCAGGATACAGACTCGGAACATGATTCGGATGATGAAATGGTTTCAGAAAACGAACAGATTAATATAAAGGCATTGGACACAGGTAAATAAAATATAACTATCTGTCAAAACCTTAGCTGAATTTCTTCCTCTTCTTGTTTGGGTAAAACTTTTGTTAAAAGTTAAAATGAAATATTCATTCTAAAGTGTTCAAGTAGAAACTAAACGCACCAAGCGGTGGAAGCCCATTGGTCAGCGTAGCGCGCACCTGGTATTGATTTTGAATTTCAAATGTCTAAAAAGTCAAAATTTATAATGTCTCTTACTTGTGACACGAAATTTATTTGACTTTGACTTTAATTTATTAGAAAATTGATATATAGGGAAGACAAGGAGGATGGGATCAGCCTATAATGCAGCAGTGTCTCATCTTTTGTAGATGTTTATGAAATTGGAGGCAAACAAACATACAATCCTATATAAATTAATAAATGCTAACTAAGAATGGCTAGGCTATGTTTGTATGCAGTTGAGGTAGTACCACCAAAATATTTCCATTATCTACAAGATTTCGGCCTGACGAGAACTGCTATAGAACAAGTAAAGCTGGTCTACTAAGTTCTTATCAAATTTGGCAAGACAGGTGAGCTGTGAAGTTGTGTGTTGACATCTTCCCACAACTTCAACGTGGAGCTTCTCCCTCCGCGATGCGATGAACCCACCACCCGCACCCCCAATCCAATGATAAGGAGTTCTTGTCTATGTTAGAATTTACCTCCCAACACTTCTATTCAGTATCATTCAGATAGACTTAAAAGCTTAATCTTTATTAAATCTGCACTTTTAGGTCCAGCGGATGATAGTTCAGATGAGGAAACAGGAAATGAGATCAAGAAACCAGACAAGAAATCCAAAAAGAATTCCACAGATGTGATAACTGGTAGAAACCTTGATGACGAAACTAAAAGAACTCTTTTTGTGGGCAATGTACTCTTCAGCAGTAAATGTAAGAAAGAGATCAAGAAGATATTCAATCAGTATGGACAGATTGAATCTGTCAGGTGAGAGAACACATGATAACGTTATTTTGCAATTTAAATTAACATACATAATCATATATTGATGTATTTATATACATCTGTATGTACGGATTGGATTGGACTTCATTGCATCTTCAAGACTTTTTTTTTTTAATTACTCTCACTGTGCTTAAGCACTTGTTATTCTGTATTTTTTAATATATTTTCATCATACTTTTACCCTAACACATTTATTTTGTTTAAAACATAAATTTACCCTCCCAATGTTGGACATAGGATACACGAGATTCTGGCACTCCAATGCACTGTGAAATAATTTTGTATAAAATATAAATGTAAGGCATTTATGGCATTTTTATCATAAAATATAAGTAATAAATAATCAAGATTTGTAAGTCAACATTTATTTTCCGAATTTGATCTCTGGCTATATAACGATAACTTTTCAGAGTTACTAATTTATTTTAATTTTAATTTAAGCAATTTTACTTGTGATGGCCCATAGCAGGCATCCATAATTTCAAATTAAATATTATGAGAAACCCAGCATGCCTCAGTTCTCTAATATTCCGAAAAGGATTTTCTATCGATAAACTGCCATAATCCTTTTTATTCTGAAAAGAGACCTGTAGCCCATAGTGGGCCAGTAAAGGGTTAATAATATGACGATTTATAGATGATCAACTTATTTATTTTTCAGAATCCGCACCGTCCCAGTGAAGGATGCCAGAGACACTCCCAAACTGGCGGTGATCAAAAATGAGCTGCATCCTGACAGGACAACTGTCAATGTTTATGTCAGATTTGCCGATGCTGTCTCAGTGAAAAAGGTTTTTATGCAGCATCTTTTTTGTCCTCAGTCCACTCACTATTAGAAAGGTGTTTTTAATGCGGAGAAATGTCTTGAGATATCTGACTATCTACATCATTAACTTCACGAAGCGGAGAGACGAGACTCATGTTAGACAGTCTTAAACGTTCTCCAAATGTTGTCAAGCCCAAGTGCTATTCTCTCAGGCAGAGCTACGCGCTCTCCAAAACCCTCCCATGATGTAGTAATAAATATAAACGAGCGAAAAATATAAGTTAAAACAACAACCAGTTTAATAGGTAGAGGCGTAGAGGAAGTAGACCAAACAACATGGTTGGACTTGGCAATAGACAAAACGCAAGCTAAGGCAAGACCTGTCCCATTATAAAGATGGAGGTCCTGGGTTCCATTCCTGGTTCGATTCTAGTCTGGTGGGATGCTTCGGCCGTGGCTATTTACCACCCTACCGACAAAGACGTGTCAAGCGATGTAACGTTCCGGCATGATGTCGTGTAGAAACCAAGAAAGATTTTTGTTGCACACCTTTTAGGCAGAATAGGGCTACCCTTAAATCTTAAGATCTTGATATGAATGTACCACTTTCTGGCAATAAACTAATTTGAATTTGAAAAAAAAAAATACCCCTAGCCCGCTACCATCTTAGACCGCATCATCACACCATCAGGGGAGATGTCTTCAAGGGCTAACTTGTGGTGTATAGAAAGATAACGCGAGGTCCCCGCTATCTTACGTCATCCGGATGTGGGCTCCATCCACGGCCTCGCCTAAGCCGAGGTTCGGCCTCAAAGGAGGCGCCCTTAGGCAGTCGTTCCCTTAATTTCTTCGAACCCTAGGGCTCAAAATTTCTTCTGGCAGAGCTTCTTTCCAAAGCTCGCCAAACAGCTCGGTTACGCTGTGGCAACCAATAGGGTTTGTACAGCTAATAGACAGTCCGAAAAAAAAAATGTTTAGGTACCACTGGCATACAAGTTATATGCGATAATGGTAGGTTGGTAATACCAACTACCTACCATACCATAACTAGCTACCATTACCGCAAATCTCTATACTAAACGAAACTAACGGGTTTTAAACCCGTCGTATACGTCGTCGTCCGCTACTGTCACACATCACGTAAGGTGACAGTCAACGGAGACGTGTTTGACCGGTGCTGTTCGATCGCTTCAGGCGCTCGTCGAGAACAACACGGTGCTGAACGGGCACCACCTGCGCGTGCAGCCCAGCGACACGTCGGGCGTGCCGCACGACACCAAGTGCTCCGTGTTCGTGGGCAACATCCCCTTCGCGCTCGAGGACGAGGCGCTGCGCCAAAAGTTCGACAAGTGCGGGCCCATCGACTCCGTCAGGATTGTGCGCGACAAGAAGACTTGCGCCGGGAAGGGTGAGAGAATGTTCCCGAATTCAAAATTATGCATATATATCATTGTTTCGTCAAAATTTCGCTGAGAATCTTCTTCTTCTCAATTAATATTTGAACTGTGGGCAAAGGCCGCTACACATTGGGTACCACCAAAAACAAAAAGACGTCGAGGCAGACCGAGGCGTCGTTGGCGTGACGAACTCGATGCCTATATGTCGGCTTGGCCCCAAATATCCCTACATAGAGACAAATGGATGGAAGAAAGGGAGGCCTTTGCCCAACATTGGGACAGTACGGGCTAATAATAAATAAATAAATAATAATATTAGCCCGTTTTAGACCGTATTACAAGATGTGATAGCCTAGTGGTTAGGACGTCAGCCTCCTAATCAGAGGTCGGGGGTACGAATTCGGGCATGCTGCTATAACTTTTCGGAGTTATGTGCGTTTAAAAAAATTAAAGTATCACTTGCTTCAACGGCGAAGGAAAACATCGTGAGGAAACCTGCACGCCTGAGAGTTCTTCGCAATGTTCTCAAAGGCGTGTGAAGTCTGCCAATCCGCACATGGCCAGCGTGGTGGACTATGGTTAAACCCTTTTCATATTGACTCGTGTTCTGTAGTGAGTCGAGAATGGGTTGATCATGATGATAATGATGAAGCATAATATGGCATGAAAAGAACATTTTTTTTTTAAATTAACATGCGTTGCTGACTGAGCGTTACATCTACCAAATTGGTTTCTAGATAAGATAAGATGAAAACTTCGTAAGAGTGTATTCTAAGACACTTTTAACTGCGTATTAAATAACCAATTTCCAAATGCCCTCAGGTTTCGGCTACGTAAACTTCAAATCTAAAGACGGCGTAGAACTTGCCTTAGCATTGCCAGAAGAGGATTTGACTATTAAGAACCGGATTCTGCGGGTAAAAAGATGTACGCAGCCTACCCAGAACCAATTGACCAAGAAAGGAAAGTTTAATAGCCAACGACAACCTGATAGACAAGAAGCAGGACAGCTCGGTAGAGGCAAGTTTGGCGGCAGACCAAACGACAGGTTTGGCAAGGGACCAAACGACAGGTTTGGCAAGGGACCAAACGATAGGTTTGGCAAGGGACCAAACGATAGGTTTGGCAAGGGACAAAATGACAGATTTGGCAATAGGCAAAACTTTAGACAACAAGATAATCCAGGCAATAAAGTGGAAAACTTTGGTAGAGCAAAGTTCGGTGATGGTCAGAATGATGACAAAAATAACGGAGCCTACAGAAGAGTTATGAATAAAAGAAAGAATCAGGTTCGTTTCATTTTAGTCACCAATTTATTCTCACTAAGTACATACAGTACTTACAAATAAAAAATATAGCACTATATCTTATATATAAATTTCTCGTGTCACAATGTTTGTTCCGAAATGGCTCGACCGATTCTTATGAAATTTTTTTATGCGTATTCAGTAAGTCTGAGAATCGGCTACTATCAATTTTTCAAACCCCTAAGTGATAAGTGGTGTCCACCACAAAAAAAATATTTTTGTATTATGTGACATTGGAAAATACATACAACCCTAACTTTTATCCTTCTATCGCCAACCCCTATTTTTTAATAGTCATTTTAGTAATTTAATCATTTGTCATTTGTCAAAATGTATATTATTTTTATATTCCCTCATCGTTCACAGCGCTCCATGCCTCTTTCACTCATATACCACATCCTTACACACAATAAGTTAGTTATTATTTTTTCTACAATAACAATTCCTTAGAAATAATTTATATGGCAAAACTACGTTTGCCTGGTCAGCTCATATAATGTAAAGCTACAAACTATAAACGAAAAAGTTTGACTCTGATAATCAAACAAAAAGCATTTTTTTTTTTAAGTCTATGAATCAAATTGAGTCTAACTGTACTATTATTTTAGGAGAGTGGTGAAGGCCCACCGAATAAGAGACAGGAAGTTGACCAACCGCCCAAGGAGAAGAAAGAAAGAAAAGAATTTGTCGGTATTACCGCAGAGAAGAAAAAGGTTAGTATTCATAGGGTTCTTTTATACTTCTCCTTCGATATGCTGACGGTTTAATAAACATGTATTTTAATACATTAAGTTATGTAATGACAAGTACAATAATATTTTAAAAATCATATTATGAAAGCATACAATCAATCCCACAAATTACCTTTTACCACACAGTTTATGAAGCCTGAAGGGAAAAAACATCTGCCCTAATCTAATCTTCTAATCTAATACTTTCTTTCCCCACGAGCTAATAATAAATATTTATTTTCAGAAAAACAAATTCGACAAGGGTCTTAAGAAGAAGAAGATTCTCAGCGAAATTTTGACGAAACAATGAAGTCTAGTGACTTCATTGTTTATAAAATAGATATAAGTTTTGTTTCTGCCATCTTGGGTTAAAGTTGTGATTATATAGTAATGGCTGTGACAAAGATGTGTTTTGGCCCTATTTGTCTTCCATAGACAATTCCCCTTATACTTTAGAGTATTGTCGCAAAACTATAGAAGAGATACAAAAATTCTGTATTTCAAAGATGTATATTTTACAATTTACATACGATACAATACAAGACAGAAATTTTCGTCCACGCCATATCATATAAACGTATAACTTGCGCTGCAGAAATACCCCTTACTAAATAAACGGTGTATGGTTATACAATGCTTATGCAAAATGTTAATTGTCAAAATACTATCTACTACAAGTTAGCCTTTGACGGCACCCTCACCTGATGGTAAGTGATGATGCAGTCTGATGATGATGATGATGATGATGTCCTCCTAGACGTTTCCGTCGACGGCGACACCCTGGCAAATACTGGCAGCTTGGTTTCGATCATGTGCTCGTATATGACTCGCGAAACCAAACTTAGCCTTGAACACGCGGTCACAAGTAACGCAGTAAAGTTGTCCTTGCGCATTGTAGGTGTAATTGTAGGAGGGCTTAGGCAGAGATTTTCGGAGCTGGCGTTTGGCGTCTAGGTTTTCAAGACGCCTCTGTTCAAAATCTTGTATGCTCTGATGAACAGCTCTTCGCCACTCAGTGCATGATGCAGTCTAAGATGGTAGCAGGCTAACCTGATAGGGGTATGGTAAACCCGTACTCCTAATTGGTTTCTACGCGACAGCGTGCCGGAATGCTAACTCGCTTTGCGACACGTCTTTGTTGGTAGGGTGGTAACTAGCCACGGCCGAAGCCTCCCACCAGACCAGACTCGAGCCAGGAATCGAACCCAGGACTTCCAACTTTATGTCGGAGGTCGTCAAAAATGATGTGAGCTGATGATGACTAGAAACCGGTTAGGAAGATGGGATCAGCTGGCATCGCTGGCTTGACAGGTACTTCAGTTGTTTATGGACAATCACTTAACATCAGATGATCCTCGGGAAACTTCATGCGCTATGAAACGTTTATTAGTAAGGCCAATAGTGTGTAAGATATGTTTTAACTGTAATTTTAAAACAATAAAAAGCTGTTATTTTTAATAATCGTATTTAATTTGTGTACAATGCTCTCCGTGTTGCAATACAAATCCTACTAATATTATAAACGCGAAAGTTTTTAAGTATGGATGGATGTTTGTAACTCTTTCACGTGAAAACTACTGAATGGATTTTTATGAAACTTTACAATAATATAGCTTATACATCAGAATAACACACAAACTACAATTTATAAAGATATTGTGTGAATTTTCCATAATATGACGTTAAGTGTCAAGTAAGTAGGAAAAAATTTAACCATCTGCGTGATAATTTTTATGTCATAAAGTTAGTTCTTTTCTACGCCACGCTATAAAATAAGCTACTCGAAATACTAATCCTGCGCAGACGAAGTCGCGGGCACCAACTAATAATGATTAATATGGACTTGTCTGATAAAGCTTGCGCTAGAAATACATTATTTTTCGTAACTGTTGGTCGTTTCATTGTCTCGTACATCTCCGATAGCCTAGTGGTTAGGACGTCCGCCTCCTAAGGGGTTCGATCCCGGGCACGCACGGTTTTTCGCAGTTATGTGCGTTACTAAGCAATTAAAATATAACTTGCTTCAACGGTGAAGGAAAACATCGTGAACATCGGAAACCTGCACGCCTGAGAATTCTCCACAATGTTCCGCACATGGCCAGCGTGGTGGACTATGACCAAACCCTTCTCATATCGAGTGGAGACACTCAATGGGTTGATCATGATGACTTGATGCTGATAGTTCGTACACTTAAAATTGATAATGAAAAATTGACCCCTAGAAACGTCAGTTACAAAATGCGACTTTCATTGTCTCGCTCAAGAAGCGTGCGGAAGGGGCGTCCATGGTGGTCCACCAAATAAGTCTATTAATAAATATTACAAATTCGCAACATTTTTTCGGTTGTCCTTTATCGTTAACATAGTTATTAATCGTTGTTATGAAAAACGAAGGTCAGTCTAGAAGACTTCATCAGCAGTAGTTATTTGTTATAATAAAATTAAACCAACACTCATACAACAAGAGATCATATTTATATAAGCACATGGTATTAAATGTAGCGGTACTTGATGGGGTCTCGGAAGGAGAACCGGCCGTTTTCATTGTCGTATTGAGCGAAGGAGCACACCTTCATCACGTCCTGAAACAACATAAGCATTCATAGTTCATTCATAGTTGTCGGCGGAATAAAGCAAATTATACTTGCTGTTTATTGTTTATCATGGACTTCCGCAAAGTAACGCCTGCTTCTATTCATTATTTAACATAAGCATTTGAAGCGGAAATAATGAATGAATCATTTGGTTTAACCTAGTAAACTGCATTCAAATTAATATTTAATTGTAATATTCAAATGTTTACAATTGTCTAGTTTAGTTTATCTAGTTTATTTGGGAGTTTAATATTGGTTTGGACTTGTAATATGGCATACATCAAATCAAAATAGCTTTATTCATGTAAACCTATTAAGGGATCTATGAATCGTTCATATATAATATCTTTTTCATTATTACTTTACGAGGTGATGGTGATAACTACACTCGCACTCGCCAACCTAAAACTAAAGCTAGGAGGGTACCCATCGCGCCCAACAACAAACAACAAACCGACAACAAACTTAGCCAGGCTTTTTTCATCACCATCTCACATAATGAATAAATTATAATTATCTATGAAGTTAAAGCTGCCAAACAGAAATGGGACTGGGCTGGGCATGTTGTGCGCATGTCCGACGAATTGTGGGCAAAGGCCGCTACACATTGGGTGCCACCAAAAACAAAAAGACGTCGAGGCAGACCGAGGCGTCGTTGGCGTGACGAACTCGATGCGTATATGTCGGCTTGGCCCCAAATATCCCTAGATAGAGACAAATGGATGGAAGAAACGGAGGCCTTTGCACAACATTGGGACAGTACGGGCTGATAATAATAATATCTACGAAGTTAGTACAATTCACACACAAGCTTTTATCGTTTATATAATCCTTAAAATCGTTAGTTTACGTTTTATAAAAACAGAATTTATTGATAGACAACTCCAAGATTTCAATAGCTAATTTGTTATAAACAAAATATCTCATACCATATATTATTATATGGTAGAGAAAGACCAAAGAAGAGATGGATGGATTGTGTAAAAGAGGATATGCGTGTAAAAGGTGTGGTTAGTGAGGCTGATAGAAGTGAGTAGAAGAAGAAGACGTGTTATGCCGACCCCACATAATGTGGGATAAGGGCAAAGAAAAGAAAAGAAGAAGACCTTATTGAATACCCTCTACCTACATTACACACATTTTTCCTCTTCCACCACCCGCTATTCCAGGTCATTTCTGCCACGAACCTGCAAATTGTGGAACCAGCTTCCATCTTCTGTGTTCCCTAATGGCTACAATATGGGGATCTTCAAAGGGCGGATTAACAAATTGCTCAAGGAACAGCAACGCATTGGCGGTCCCTCTGGTGCTGCCAATGTTCATGGGCGGCGGTAATCACTTACCATCAGGTGACCCGCCTGCTCGTTTGCTCGCTTTGTATATAAAAAAAAAAAAACCTTGACGAAGTCGTCGAAGGCGCTCTGTATGTACTGGCGGAGCTGACCCGCGCGCCGCGTCGCAGCCAGCCACACGTGGAGCTGCCCCGAGTCCGCCGTCTCGGCGTCCGCGTCCTCCCCTGCACAGTTTAAAGTAATTATTATAAGAGATTTATGGGAATGCGCCAGAATTGTACCTATCTACAAAAAGGGTGGTCGTGAGAACGTTTGTTAATAGCAGACCTCGATACTGTCAGGCCTTTTTTTTTTGTCGTGGTGGATAACCTCCGTACCCTTGGGCGGGAAAGAGGTTATGTTGGACTCCAACCCCCGAAGGGGGGTATACCCGAACTAAAAACCACCACGGCATGTCCCTCTTGCAGGTTTTATTGGACACCCGGGGGACCCGTTGTATACTTCCCGGATGCCCTACCAGCCGCCCCGTCCTAACGCCGGGCCTACCGCGCTACAAGGAGAAGGATCAGGACAGCTTGATCCCCCCCCAAGACAGTTAGGAGACTTGTGCAATGACGGGCAACTCGCCCAATAGCTACCCGCCGCCTCCCAAGCGAAGCTGACGAGCGGCAAATTGCCGCAGTCTTCTTCCCCCCCGTCGTCAGGTATTTGTCCTTCGAGTCTGATACATCCTGTACTATCATGTACATCTAACACTCTCGGAAGCTCAGCACGGTTTTGTGGCTTCTCGATCGACAGTTACAAATTTGTGTCAAATTTCAGGAACTTTGTCACACCGATTTCTCGAAGGCCTTTGACAAAGAGAATCACTTCGTCGAATCAATTTAGCGTTCCGACACGATGTCGCGTAGAAATCAATTAGGAGTGTGAGTTTACCATCCCATCATCATAGCCCATCTTAGCCTGTATCATCACCAGGTAATGACCTCCGAGACGGCGGAGATCAACTCACGTGCGCTGTTGAAATTTAAAAGTTGGAGGTCCTGGGTTGTATTCCCGGCTCAAGTCTGGTCTGGTGGGAGGCTTCAGCCATGACTAGTTACCACCCGACAAAAACGTATCGCCAAGCGATTTAGCGTTCCGGCACGATGTCGCGTAGAAACCAATTAGGAGTATCGGTTTACCCCTACCTCTAACAGGTAAACCAGTTACCATCTTAGACCGCATCATCACTTACCAACAGGTGAGATGCGGTCAAGGGCTAACTTGTGGTGTATAAAAAAAAAGGTGAGTTAGTCGTCAAGGGCTGACTTGTTGTGTATAAAAAAAAATTACCTAAAGCCATTTTAGCCACGAAAGCGTCAGTGAAGTTCTCGTTAAAGTAAACCACTGCTGCCACGTCAAGCTCCTCGTTCTTCAAGGCTTGCAGGGTGGAGTTGAGGTGCGTGTAGTACGCCCTGCGGACGGGCTGCCGGTCGAGGTGGGAGAGGTACCGGCAGGAGGTCTGCTGGAAGGCGCACTCCTCGGGGAACTTGCACGTGCTGTCAGTTTGCTTGGCATCGCTATTTACTATCGCCTGCGGAGAATGATTTTGTCACCTTGAAATCATCACATATATAATAACTGTGTAAATAAACAAAAGGAATTAGATTTATTTCATAACAAATATATTCAAATCAAATCAAATCAAATCAAATCAAATCAAATCGTTTATTTTGCTCAGATTGTGTTGGTATATTGGTGTTACATTAAATTAGTGATGCTTAAACAATCTGCCGGGTAGGCATGCAAAAAAAAGAAATAAAAAGAAATAGAATATTGACGTTAGAAGTAAAATTATTGACATCTCTTATAATAGTAGATACTAATTGACATTTGTAAATGAAATCTTGACTTTTTTTTTATACACTACAAGTTAGCCCTTGACGGCTATCACACCTGGTGGTAAGTGATAATGTAGTTGAGGATGGTAGTGGGCCAACCTGTTAGGGGTACGGTAAAACCACACTCCTAATTGGTTTCTACGCTAAATCGTTTTGCGACACGTCTTTGTCGGTTCACTTTAATCATCATCATCATCATCAGCCAACATTAATCTACTGCTGGACATAGGCCTCTTTGAAGTAGCGCCAACTCATCCTGTCTCCGGCCTTTCGCATCCAGTCGATGCCTGCCACTGTTCACTTGAATGTTTTAACTTTATTATATCATGTGATTAGTTTTTGATTCTTGCTTTTGTAGTTGATTATATTGCGGTTTTTTATTATTTTTTTATGTTGTTATTTGAGAAGTTTGTGAAAACCTGTAAAACGCTAAACATTCACATTAGCTCACAACGGTAAAAAATGGTCATGAAAAATGTATTGGCTGTTGGTTTTCCGTAATAAATAAATAAGTCACTGATGTTGGTTTTTGTCAATGCGAGAGATGGGTTTTGATGGATGAGAGAGATTGGATGGGTTGGGTTAAAAATTTAATAAGATTTAAGCAAGAAACTTTAAAGGTAAAGTCATATTCCATAGTATAAAACTTCGAAATGTTTTTCTTAGATTATGTATGGGCTTGAATATTCTATAAGAAATATTAATAAAAACTCTATTGCACACAAACCAAAGCATAATGGAATACAGAACAAATATACAAAAAAAAAAATAGTAGGCATTCAAAGGCGGCCTTATTCTTTATAGAAATCTCTTAAAGGCGACCTTTGTTTGAACAATTTGGCAACCTGCTGCAAGATGAATCGTAGAATAGTACTAAGAAATATTATATACATACTCGAACATTAAATTTATAAATATGCTTATATATAGATAAAAGCGTGATAATATGCGTGTAATGTATTTATTTAATGATTAATTAGACAATTATTTGTTAGAAATACATATATAACTTAAAATAAAACTTAGATTAACCTAAAACTAAAATTTAACATCATAACTAAAATATATTATTAAAAGGAGTCCCTTCAGGCAAGGTTCCGAAGATACTGGCAGCGTTCCCCCTTTGAATGGCTAATTAATAATTAATAATAATTTACTTCTGTCCACCTTGTTGGGGGTCGATCAACGCTACGTTTACCGGTGCGGGGTCGCCATTCCAGCACCTTGGGACCCCAACGTCCATCGGTTCTCCGAGCTATGTGCCCCACCCATTGCCACTTCAACTTCGCAATTCGCTGAGCTATGTCGGTAACTCTGGTTCTTCTACGGATCTCCTCATTTCTGATTTGATCACGTAGAGATACTTCCAGCATAGCTCTCTCCATCGCCCGTTGAGTGACTCTGAGCCTTCTTATGAGGCCCATAGTGAGCGACCATGTTTCAGAGCCGTAAGTCATCACTGGCAACACGCACTGTTCGAAAACTTTAGTCTTCAGGCACTGAGGGATTTTGGACGAAAAGATGTCACGGAGTTTCCCAAACGCTGCCCACCCACTTAATATACAATATTACTTCTCTCTAATTGAATTCCTCTACCATTTAAGAGACAGTAATTAGTTAGATTATGATGACAGCGAAGGGGACATACCACTCTAAGCTTGCTGGAATCTCTGTGGGCGCAGTCGACTACGTAGCTGACTAGGAGGATCTGCGCGAAGCAAGTCACCAGGAGTGCTGTGTCGGATTTCATCACGTCAGGTATTGTATCTAAGTAGAGAGATCAGTGCAGTAAGTCATACGTGAATGATTAAAGGAAAATTAACTTGGAATCGGCTAGCATCAAATCCTAAACGCAACGTTGGCTGACCCCCAAGACCCAACTAAAGTACGTCTAACGAAATCAGATACCCCACGTAAACAAACCTACAGCCGGTTCATTCACTTATGCAGGGTTTTTGTAACCTTTTTTTACACTAATTTGTAAAATGTAAAATAAATGAATTATATTTTGATAATCATTTGAAGCGGTGATAGCCTAGTGGTTAGGTCGTCAGCCTCCTAATCAGAGGTCGGCGGTTCGAATCCTGGCACGCACCTCTAACTTTTCGGAGTTATGTGGGTTTTTAAAAAATCAAAATATCACTTGCTTTAACAGTGAAGGAAAACACCGTGAGGAAACCTGCACGCCTGAGAGTTCTCCATAATGTTCTCAAAGGCGTGTGAAGTCCGCCAATCCGCACATGGCCAGCGTGGTGGACTATGGCTGCACCCTTCTCATATTGAGAGGAGACCCGTGCTCTGTAGTGAGCCGGCAATGGGTTGTTCACGAATCATCTGATAATGATTTATCAACCTATTCTCACACGCCTTTGAGAACATTATGGAGAACTCTCAGGCGTGCAGGTTTCCTCACGATGTTTTCCTTCACCGTTGAAGCACGTGATATTTTAATTGTTTTTGATAATTACTATGAAGTATTACATCATATACAATTCTGCCTCAAAAATAATATGTCAAAAATAAATAGCTTTAGCTTTAATTTAAGTTCTTTCAAATCAAGAGTCCTTAAGGTGTCCAAGCAAACGCGTTCCGCCAGTTTCTTATCTTCAGTTGCAATATCAGGCAAGCGCTGGACTGTTTATCATTTATCTCTTAGCTAGTTGCGCAAAATTATTCCTATAGTTTTTGCGTGACATTCCAGCAGAGTTGCTAACAATAGCATTTTGAAATCACATATTTACGTTTCAGTTTTATTGAGCGAGCGAAACAAGGTCTTCAGTGGATACGAGTGTTTTTTCCGTCTGTGAATATTTTTAATGTTGCACCACCTACCAAGCATCAATAGCATTTTGATTTTGCGCGCTTGGTCCTGGAAGATATCGCTATTTAGCGATAAGGCCGCCACATTGTACCCTGTCTAACCGCTTTATTGCATTTGCGTTTTGTATTATCTGTAGTTTACATACGATAGCACGTGTGTCCATGTTATCATGATCCACCCTATACCGGCTCACTACAGAGCACAGGTCTCCTCTCAATATGAGAAGGGTTTGGCCATAGTCCACCACGCTGGCCATGTGCGGATTTGCAGACTCCACACGCCTTTGAGAACATTACGCAGAACTCTCAGGCGTGCAGGTTTCCTCACGATGTTATCATGCACCGTTGAAGCAAGTAATATTTTAATTGCTCAAAAACGCGCATAGCTTCGAAAAGTTACAGGTTCGAACTCCCGAGCTCTGATTTGGAGGCGGCCTTTCTAACCACAAGGCTCCTAATTAAATAAAATAAGTATATATGACCAACTTGAATATCATTTTATTTTTGTTGTTCAGGTAAAATGTGTCGCCGCGTATAGGAACAGATAAATACATCACAAAATGGAATGCAAATATAAAAATTACAAAGTCCATTATAATAATAAGATCAAGTGTAATTGAAAACGGGAGAAAAAATATAATATAGCCTTCGCAACCTGACGGTTTGAAAAAAAGGGATGAAATATATCTTTATTCATAACTTGTGCAAAAAAAGCACTACAAAAACTTCACGACAGTTTATTTATTAATCTAAGTTTAGTTAGGAAACGGGTTTCACGTACCTGTATATATAATATACTAGCTCTTATAAAAGCAAAAATCTAAATCAAGATTACTCTGACATGTAGATAAAACAGGTTCTAATTTTCAAATATTTTACATTTATCGTTTGAAAATACAATCAATCATAAACTATTCAAATGATAATTTTTAAAATAGAAGGCACTTTATATGGGTAAATTATAAAGTATTGCTGATGATAACTACATTTGTAAACTTAAAACTAAAGCTATACGAATTCCAAACGCGCCCAGCTCTTAGAGAATCCCACAACGAACTTAGCCGGGTAACTTTTCTTTCCACCTTCTGATTTGAACGCGAACGCAATCTCGGGGCAATACGTCACTTATATTTTACTTAACCCATATGATAATCACTTACTTACTTGTATATTATTAGCACTTAATTAAACTTGATAGGTGTTATCACTAGAATAATCTACTAAAAAGATATACAAGTTGGCAGACCAACTAATAAAAGGTAAATGATCCGTCCATAAATGAACCTTTTTCTCTTATAGTATCCGGTGCCTCATTTGCGTTATATGACGCACCAAACTGACTTGGAAACGGGCTATAAAAATTGCGTATTGCTGTAAAAACTAAACTTCTTTTATTTCTCATTTCAAGATGTTTTGGAGATGTATTAGGTACCTACTTGTTTTTCTACAGATAGTAAATCGTAAATGCTTTTTATTATCTTTGCATCTCTACAATGGCCTGACCGATTCCATAGTGATTTTCAGGTAAAACAAAATGTGTTTTTTGTACTTTAACCATGACATCGCTTGTAAATTCGACTGTGCATGACCTTACTCATCGCCATAATCTTTTAGATTATCTCCTAGCAATCTGTATATTGAGAGTTCTCTATCCGAGTTCATGTAGTGGAATGGGTACTCAAAATTTCTCGACGTAAAACTCTACGTCTAAGATTTTTTTGCTGTCACATATTGGCGGCTATGAAATTGCATCTAGACATTGCGGAGAAACAAGCCCGTCTACGACCACCGCGAGACAAATTTCCGACTCGTTTTATATTAGCAATATACAGGCACGTAACGTTTAGTATGGAAATAAGTATGCAGGATAAAACCCAAGATTCTTTCTTAACTAGCTTCTTCGCTCGGTGTCTTCCTCATTTTTGTCTGGTGGGAGGCTTCGGCCGTGGCTAGTTACCACCCTACCGACAAACTACGTGTCGCCAAGCGATTAAGCGTTCCGGCACGATGTCGCGTAGTAACCAATTAGGAGTGTGGGCTTACCTAACAGGTTAGCCCGTTTCCAACCTAGACTGCATCATCATTTACCACCAGGTGAGATAGCCGTCAAAGGCTAACTTGTAGTGAGTAAAAAAAAAACTCACCCGGTGTGTAAATGACGATGCAATCCCGGTGTGACGCGCAATAACCACAAGGGGGTACAGAAGTTAATTTATCTATTTACATTAGGTATAATAATGTTGTAAAAAAACTTAAAATAAAACCATTTTTTTTAACCCTTTACTTAAATACAAATAATATATATGGCAAACGTGTAGTGGCTTATGAAACAGTAAGATAAAACTAAATTTTTGTCATTCAAATTTATCCTCAAATTAAGCGGTGATAGCCTAGTGGTTAGGGCGTCAGCCTCCTAATCAGAGGTCGGCGGTTCGAATCCGGGCACGCACCTCTAACTTTTCAGAGATATGTGCGGTTTAAAAAAATAAAATATCACTTGCTTCAACGGTGAAGGAAAACATCGTGAGGAAACCTGCACGCCTGAGAGTTCTCCATAATGTTCTCAAAGGCGTGTGAAGTCTGCCAATCCGCACATGGCCAGCGTGGTGGACTATGGCCAAACCCTTCTCATATTGAGAGGAGACCCGTGCTCTATAAGTGAGCCGGTAATGGGTTGATCATGATATTACCGGGATATGGAACCCTTACTGTGCGTATCCAACTAAAACTGCCGGTAGCCGGTTGCCTAATGTGCTGAACATCAGAGAAACAGACCGACAGACTATTAGACAACATTACTTAAATACTTACAATATTACACAGAGACTATTTAGAACAGGTTTATGAAGCTGCAGTAATAAAATTTAATTAGAAAAGTTATACGTCATTAGGATAATTAAAAGAGTAGACGGAACTGGGGAAACCTGTAGTATAGGTATATATAAAGCCGAGTTAGGCTCGAAGGATGGCAGTAAAATGGTCTAGGTTTTATGAATATATAATTTTTTATATAATAAGAGCAGTAAGACATATTTAAGATTTAGAGATAAGTTTTTTTTGTTATTTATTACTACAAGTTAGCCCTTAAAGGCCAGCTCACCTGGTGGTAAATGATGATGCAGCCTAGGATGGTAGCGGGCTAACCTGTTAGGGGTATGGTAAACCCATACTTCTTATTGGTTACGACATCGTGCCGGAACGCTAAATCGATTGGCGACACGTCTCTGTCGATAGGGTGGTAACTAGCCACAGCCGAAGCCTCCCAGACCAGACTCGAACCCAGTACCTCCAACTTTATAATGGACGGAGGACGGAGGAAATCAAAATCCTTTATTGTTCCGGGCTAATATTTCCTATATCGGAATTCAAGATATCTTTATAGTATATTCTAAACCACAAATATGTGACTTTCATTATTTTAGTCTAGTAGTTTGTATATATATATATATACAAACTATACAAAATGCATAGTTTAGTAAGTCTTACTCATATGATAATGGTTTTTTGTTATTATAGTTGTTTAATATTTGTTTTAATATTATAACTTATTCTGCGTTCTTATAACTTATTTGCGGTTAAATTCTGCAAAACCAACGCGGGAGCCCGTTCACCCATACGTCGATTGGTGGACACCTACAATAAAATGTTTGACGAAGTCGACATATTTGCTCTGTGTGAAGGCAGATACAAAAAATATATACCTGACATCTTAAAATTAAGGCCACTTTTATTTTACTGAACTTATTTTGTTAAAATCGTTTTAATTTTTTTCTTTTTTTTTCTCTTTCACATGTTTTAATTTTTATTTTACTTTTCTTGTTATTTATATTGTTAATCTTTTTTTTTATTTATTTTGTCACGCCCTTAATATTATCATTTTCATTAAGTCGTGGATAGTGCTGTTAATTGTGTATTTATTTATAGTTATTATGTGTAAGTTTATCTGTACTAGTTTTAATATACAATTGTTTGCTGTCCCAAACAAATAAAAATAAAAATAAAAATAAATTTTATTTTGTAATGATTTTACTATGTTTATGATTGTAAATTTTATTGTTTTCTTTTTATTTTATTTTTTAAAGCATATGTACTAGTCCCCGGGTCGTGAGACGCGCCCAATGTTCCTAGGCCCCCGTGGAGGGTCTGCCTCAGCGGACGCCGCTGGTTGGGTTGCGGTCGAGTGCGCGGGTGTTCCCGTGAGCCAGCCACCAGGCGACGCGTAGGAGCATCGCTGGGTTTTAGTGGGTATTTTGGTCGCTAGTCTGGCCGCCGGGGAATCCCACATACCCCGTCGGAAGCGGCGCAGTCTTGCATTTCCCAGCGTTAAAAAAAGATTTGCTACGCCTGAAATAAAAACATATTACTTTAACCCGAGGCTTCGCGTTTGCTGTTTCGAACTATTTTACGCCATTAGGGCATGAATTTTCAAAAATTCTCCTAATGGACGAATTTCTATTTGAAAAAATCCGTCCCGTCCAGCGATTACACCTGCGCGGTTTAGGACCAGTCAGTAAGTCAGACAGACCTTTTCCTAGTATGCATGCAGATTAAACTACTATTGTGATTGGATCCCAGGCTCTTACGAAACATTCATACATATAACTTTTTTGCATTATAATGGAGTTGTGTGTGTCACGTAACGTTTATAACTTGTATAACAAAGTAACGGATAATACTATGCTTTTTTTTTCAATTTTTTGCTCGTGCAACATAAAAATATGGCAGGAAATCTACTGAATTGATTCCATAATTAACTTCATTCTGGTTTTTCATATGACTTTCCTTATGTTGCCCCCGGTATTCTTCATACACATCATAATTAGAATGTTTTTAGATGTTAGAACTTTAAAGGTGCTTTTAAAGCAAGCGTACTTATCAATATTTTTTTAATTGTTTAACCGTCCGACACCCCCGTTATCCCAAACGTCGCCTAAGCCGAGGTTCTGCCTCAAAGGAGGCGCCCTTAGACAGACGTTCCGTTAGTTTCTTCTAGCCCTAGTGCTCAAAACCTCTTCTGGAAGTACTTCTTTCCGAAGCTCGCCAAACAGCCCGGTTATGCTGTGGCAACTGATAGGGTTAGCACAGCTAATAGACAGTCCGAAAAAATTTTTTTTAGATACCACTGGCATACAAGTTATATGCAATAATGGTAGGTTGGTAATACCAACTACCTACCATACCATAACTAGCTACCATTGTCGCAAATCTCTATACTGAACTAAACTAACGGGTTTTAAATCCGTTTATTGTAAAAATAAAAGTGGGTGGCACTTTTATTTCTGTCGATCTATTTTAGCTTAGAGATATTGGGTACAACAGAATTGTCTCAAATTAATACTAAAATAACTACGCCGAAGTCGGCGTACTCGAAATAGAATCTGTCAAATTTATTTTATCTGAGTCTATCTAGACAATAAAGATAACTCACAAACGGTCCAAACCCGTGAATTTTAGAACTGATGTTGACGTTGATGATACTCAAGTTAAATGGTAAAATTTATCACAGCTATATAGAAGCAGTGATAGCCTAGTGGTTAGGGCGTAAGCCTCCTAATTAGAGGTCGGCGGTTCGAATCCGGGCACGCACCTCTAACTTTTCGGACTTATGTACGTTTTCAAGCCATTAAAATTGCTTCAGCGGTGAAGGACATGGTGAGGAAACCTGCACGCCTGAGAGTTCTCCATAATGTTCTCAAAGGCGTGTGAAGTCTGTCAATCCGCACATGGCCAGCGTGGTGGACTATGGCCGAACCCTTCTCATCTTGAGACGAGACCCGTGCTCTGTAGTGAGCCGGTAATGGGTTGATCATGATGATCACAGCTATTGCGTAATACATATCAATTAAGCAGTTAAAATCGAAAAACATGTAAATTACTAACCAAAAAAAAAATAAGAGTCATCTATTTTTAAATCACGTTTAGTCTGTGGCTCGTCATTAATAGGTACCTGTATTTAATGAATAATGATGCATCTTTTTTGCTAAAATTTAATACGCTTATCTATGTAATGGCATAAGGTACGTTCTAAATTAAGTTTTTTTATAGCACAAGTCAAGGTCATATTTGTTGTCTGCGGTTATTCGCGAGTTCGTCCGTGTTCATTTACTGTTTCCCCGTGCACCGCGGTTAATATTTAACTTAAGGCTAAAATACCTTAGTTTATTTTAACATTGTTCTATGTGTGTAAACTGTTTTTTTTTTATTTATTGTTCAAATTTTTTAATACAAACACATTTTAATTTTAAATATAACCGTCCGTCCTCCAGAAACTTTACGTTTATATTCTGGTATATAATCATAATTCATCGGCCTATTGTTCCATGCGTGGGTTGAGAGTATCTTTTTATATGTGAAATATCTTTCATCATCATCATTTCAACCGATAGACGTCCACTGCTGGACATAGCTCTTTTGTAGGGAGTTCCAATGGCCACGGTTCTGGGCCGCTTGTATCCAGCGGCTCCCTGCGACTCGTTTGATGTCGTCTGTCCACCTTGTTGGGGGTCGACCAACGCTACGATTACCGGTGCGGGGTCGCCATTCCAGCACCTTGGGATCCCAACGTCAATCGGTTCTCCGAGCTATGTGTCCCGCCCATTGCCACTTCAACTTCGCAACTCGCTGAGCTATGTCGGTAAATCTGGTCCTTCTACGGATCTCTTCATTCCTGATGTGATCACGTAGAGATACTCCCAGCATAGCTCTCTCCATTGCTCGCTGAGTGAGTCTGAGACTTCTTATGAGGCCCATAGTGAGCGACCACGAAATAGCTTTACCTTTTGAAAATGTTCATCATCATCATCATGAAAACATTTTTTTAACCATTAAAGTCATGAATAAAGCGTTTTTTTGAAAACGCTTTATTCATGACTTTGATTTCATTATGGCATAGGTTTGGGCAAAGGTTTGTTTGGATACCTCTGATGATGGTTTAAATCTCTTTTGCGGTTAAAATACTCGAGATATATATTGATCAAAATACATATAACCCCGGCTAAGTTTGTTGTGGGCTTCTTCTTAGACCGGGGCGCGTTTGGATCCCTCATAGCTTTAGTTTATGTTTACGAATATAGTTATCACCATCAAATCACTACTATGTAAATTATTGACGCGTCAAAAGTGCCTTTTTAAGGACTATTTGAATAAAGATTATTTTGAATTTGAATTTGAATATATCTTTAATTTACACGTTTGGCAATGGTAGCACATTTAGCACCTTAAAAATGGTTTGCAGCTTATAAAAGGTCCTGCACCAAAAATAGCCCGAATAATTCTTCATCATCTTTTTTTTTTTTATCCACTACAAGCCCTTGACGGCATCTAACCTGATGGTAAGTGATGATGTAGTCTAGGATGGTAGCGGGCTAACCTGATAGGAGCATGGTAAACCCACACTCCTAATTGGTTTCTACGCGACATCGTGCCGGAACGCTAAATCGCTTGGTGACACGTCTTTGTCGGTAGGGTGGTAACTAGCCACGGCCGAAGCCTCCCACCAGACCAGACTCGAGCCGGGAATCGAACCCAGGACCTCCAACTTTATAATGCAACAGCGCACGCGCTGCGCCACGGAGGTCGTCAAAAAAAATCTAAGACCATCATCTGAAGGTCTGAATTCATCTGAAACTGCGCTTGCTACCACAGATCCAGTAAAACCTGGTATCATTTATCCACTACTAAGATTACAAGAACCTTCCTGGGTCATCGACGATTATTAAAACTAACATGTAACACGTCTCCGGATATTTAACAAGAAGATAAAATCAAAAAGTAAACCCAGAAATAGCAACCTCTAACTAAAAATAAAATGGCGACTAGGAAGGGGAAATAACAATGCTACCACTAGTTTAATAACTAATTATTAACCATTAAACAACATAATGACACAATAATCATTCACGCGTCAAGTTAAGTTGAACGAAGAATATGGGAATCGCTCCTCTTTGTAGGATACAAAGCTTTTTCGTGTCTTTCTTGTTTTAGTAGGTTTTTTGACATACAAATACCTAAATAAAATGAAATACAGTAATCTAAGACGCACCTCGAACAAGTCCTCTCTAATTAACAAAGTTCCATCGACATCCGCCATTAAATGTAGTTTATTTCTCATTATTTTATTTGTTTATTTATTTATCTCCTCTTATTCTAGCTTAACAGGATAAAAACCTAATTTGCTAGAGTAGCCTAATATAAAAGTAACTACTACTACTATAAATTGCCTAAATTTAAATATTCCGGTAACTAGTTCACTCAGATTAAAACTGAATAGGTCCAGCCACATTGCTCGGAGAACCGATGGACGTTGGGGTCCCAAGGTGCTGGAATGGCGACCTCGCACCGGTAAACGTAGCGTTGGTCGACCCCCAACTAGGTGGACAGACGACATCAAACGAGTCGCAGGGAGCCGCTGGATACAAGCGGCCCAGGACCGTGGCCGTTGGAACTCCTTACAAAAGACCTATGTCCAGCAGTGGACGTCTATCGGTTGAAATGATGAGGTCCAGCCTCTCTGCGACATCGTTCAGAGTGATCAGTGCGCGCATCAGGGTAAATTAGTAATTGTAAAGTTGCCGGTGAAAGATCCGTCAAAATTGGTTCAGCGGTTGCAAGCATGAGCCTGAGAACTAAATTCAAAAACGTGTTTGGTTTTCTCAAACGTTTTTACGACCTATTGGTGCAGTTTTTTTTTAATGTGGAGCATAAATGATAATTATACAGTAATCTAATACGCACCTCGAAAAAGTCTTCTCTAATTAACAAAGTTTCCGCAATAAAATGTAGTTTAATTACTCATTATAAAGTTGCCGGTGAAAGATCCGTCAAAATTGGTTCAGCCTTTGCAAACATGAGCCTGAGAACCAAATACAAAAACTTGTTTGGTTTTCTTAAACGTTTTTATGGCCGATTGGTGCAGTTTTTATTTACATATTTTATTAATTTTGCCATTGATAAGTCGAATTTATACTAGTCGTGGTCCTGGTTCCGCTATTTGATACGTTTGCGGACCACAACTTGAGAGGTAATAAACTAAACGAAATGAAAGAATGTCATGATGTAGTAGGTAGCATGATGCCAAAAAGCAAGATTAGAAAGGTAAGATCGGTTCGAGCTAAAACTTGTAATCTTAACGAGTAGACAGGAAAACCTGAGATACCTACGGTTTTCCTCTCGATGAGACTAATAAGAAGAGAAGCGATGATAGCCTAGTGGTTAGGGCGTCAGCCTCCTAATCAGAGGTCGGCGGTTCGAATCCGGGCACGCACCTCTTTTCGGAGTTATGTGCGTTTTCAAATAATTAAAATATCACTTGCTTCAACGGTGAAGGAAAACATCGTGAGGAAACCTGCACGCCTGAGAGTTCTCCATAATGTTCTCAAAGGCGTGTCAAGTCTGCCAATCCGCACATGGCCAGCGTGGTGGACTATGGCCAAACCCTTCTCATATTGAGAGGAGACCCGTGCTCTGTAGTGAGCCGCTAATGGGTTGATCATGATGATGATGATGAGACTAATAAATTAAAACAAAAAAAACGAGAAATGGGGTAAAAGAAAACTATAATATTATTTGGTACAGTATTATTGTATAATTGTCATTACAAAAACATGTCGATGTTAGCAAAAATAATCACAGTCAGACACTTCTATACTATTCTATACACTTTACTCTCCATTTAGTAGAAAATTAATGTTGCCTGTTCAAAAATGATATTTAAACTTAAATTCAATAATAATGACAAAAGAGACAAAAGAAAATATATTTAAGTAAACTGCCATTCATAAAATATTATAACGTTATACGAATATAATTACACTAGTGTCTGTTCTAAAAACGGAGAGAAAATATTAATTAAATTAAATAAAAATTGATGTTTGAGGTATTGAAATAATGATCTAATCACTTTTATTGTGCTTTATGAATATAGTAAAAAAGGTGGAAGCCAATTAATTATAGCATAGTGCAAACAGTGAAGGCCTCAACGTGTTTTCAAAACGCCAACGCGTGTTGAGTCAAATCAAATTTATTAAATTTCCAGTCAAGGTGGTTTAAAAAGGTTAACATTAAAAAAATCATTTAAAAAACCCGCTCGGTTAGAAATTAATTATACAATATCAATTGTCCGAATTTTAATACCAAAATATAAAATTTTTAACGCATGTTTTCATTTGGAGAAAAGGACATAAATAGAATGATAGCCCGTTCTTTCGTATGAATAAAATAAAGACCTGTAAATGTAATAAACTTGAAAGGTGAAGAAATTTGAGCACTCAGACTACGTACACTTTAAAGCAGAGAAGCATAAACACTTAAGATAACAAATTAAAGCTTCTGATAGAAATAATCTAGAGATATATAAAAATGTTGTTAACTTTTGATTACGTTTTTAGAATTGAATTTTGATTTGGCGTCTTCCATCTCGTCATTTGACATTCACAGATGAAAATATCAAACACGACAGGATTCGCGCCACGAATATCACGAATTTAAATTTTTATTGCCAGGAAGTCTATGCAATTATCAAAAACAGGAATATATTGCATAAGAATTGACATTTTAATAATCTGTGAAGCCTTTTCATTGAATATATAGAGTTCGGGTGAAGAAAAATACCAGTTTTACTAAATTAAACTTTTCGTCATTTTTACTCAATTCACATTAAAAAATTGCAGTTAGGTACTTAGTTTTATGTCATTCTTACATCTAAAATATAAACTAAACTTATATTATACATACATAGCTAATAATATATTGCTTCATACAACCATTCCACTAGTTAATTATACATTAAACAAATCCATTTAAAGATGGCGCAAATTCATACAAACATATCATATAATACAATAGAGATAAATTTAGTGGGTTTATAAGTTTCAATAACACAATCAAGTCTGTTCCGGTAAAACTTTTCATTTGACTAATTTAAGACTCGATAAAAATAAGTAATCTTGGAATTATTCTGAAAGATACTAATACGTTTGAAATGCCGCCACTTAAAATAATATTAAGACCCGAAGATTTGTTAACATAGTTTAATAAACAAGATTACGAAGAATTTTAAATTAAACAATATTAAATAACCTAAATTGCCATAAATGTTTTGGTGTTGCCAAATCAATAAAATGGTGGTAACTGGTAGCTTTTAGTAGTTTTGTTTGGGATGGAAAAAATATAAAAAATCACCATTACGTCTATGGCACCATCTTATACTATGGTAACTCATTATTCAGGTATCATCTACGAACATTCAACAAATCGGAGACTCTATGGAATGACAATTATCTGTAATACGTATTATGAAACCTAAGCATATACAAATTTAATAACATTTTATCTTATTTGGTACTGCTATTGTATAAAAATATAGCCAGGTAAAACTAAATATCTTTATTTGAGTCCCCTATTGGTTGATTGTTTGTAGGTAATCATTATCTACCTATACCGGAGGACCCTATAAGAAGCGTTGGACCAATCATAATTGATAACATTCCCTAAACCTTAGTACTAATGTACTTGCTACTATAAATATAACCTAATATTTACACGTCGACTAAATAACAGTCATTTAGCTAAAAGATCTACAATTATTTTTGATACGTAACTATTCGTAATCGATTAATTTTAGTTTTTTTTATTTATCCTGAAATTCATAGGCAAGAAATGTAAATAAGTTAATGTTTTGATGTCATGTTTTTTTATCTAAACCGTACGTTACAATGCGTAAGAAGCTAAAACAAAGTATTTCATAACTCAAAATCAAAAATAACTAAAATATATGATGTACCAGAAGCATTTCACGTATAAAATTTTACTATGTTACTGTGTTATATACTTTGCATTAATAATATTTTATTTATCGCGAAACTTGGAAATAGGTAGTTTTTCATATTACTGGCAACATTGTCATCGATTACGAATACATAGATACGTATAATATAAAATCGTTGAGCGATTGAGCAAATTAACATTTGTGCTTATATAACCATGTCGCTATATTATAACTTACTATATGGATATGACATATGTCGATATGTAATTATACAATTGATATATCATTTATCAGATAAAAATGATTGAGATTCATGGCTCTACATTCCGGCTAATATTTTAATCTCTTTAACTCGCTTACAAATATATTTCGGCCTCGCTTGCATACAGAAGGTAAGCTATCTAAAACGACATGTGTTATCTTAGATTAATATACACCTTTAATGACAGATATTTCTTCTACTTTGTGCCTAAAAAACTTCATCTGTTTCTTACTAATTGAGCCTGAATTGAGCGAGTAAGGGATGAAAGATTGAAATTTCATTTAGTGATTACATAACATGGTGATGATATTTATTTTATTCTTAAAGCGTATATTCACATTGACAATAGCTTAAAGCGATTTGAGCTTAACCAGTATGGAGAAATCAACCTCGTTTAAAGCGCAAAATAGTTATCGTAACAACCAAAAATAGCGCAATCCAAGCTAAAGTGGCCACAAAGCCTAAATACACATCTGGGTCTGTGAGTGGCCAGCCTCTCGTTAACACCGATCGTAGGGCAGATGTCGCTAATGTTAGGGGTAAGCATAAGGCTATACCTCTTAAAGCCCAGGGCATACCCTCGATAGGCCAGATTACCCCACTAAGGAGTAAAGTGGGGTAAAATGACCCAAGGGCAAGTTGTATCGCGTTTCGTTCTAGTTCGCAAGCGGCTGAGATGACGAAGCCGAAGCACATCCCGCAAAGTCCTGAAATAAATTACATCATTAATATACTTTCACATGTCTCTTACAATCTGAAACTATGACTATATATTTAAGGCAGCCAGTCAATCTTTATCGAGAACGTAATTAAATATATAGAAATTTAATAAGTGTTCATTAATATAAACGATGTATAATAACGGTCACAGTAGCCCACCTAGTGCAACTTTTTTTAAAAATACGTCAGTTTTAAAAACGTTCCTTTAATTATCCTAAGATTTAGAAATGTTATAAGATGAACTGTTTGAAAGACAAAATAAAATTAATTGCACATGATCGTTTTCAAACAAGTGATGCTTTTCCTAAATCAAAATATGCATATCTCCAGGAAGCGAGCTACGTCACTGCCAACTTCATCAAGATCATTGAGGAAGAAACAGATATTTTTATACTCTACAAGTTGGCCCCTCGCAGCTATCTCACCTGGTGTTAAGTGATGATGCAGTCTAGGATGGTAACGGGCTAACTTGTTAGGGGTATGGTAAACCCACGCTCTTAATTGGTTTCTACGCGACATCGTTATATACACTAAATCTAAATCGCTTGGCGACACGTCTTTGTCGGTAGGATGGTAACTAGCCGCAGCCAAAGCCTCCCACCAGACCAGACTCGAGCCGGGAATCGAACCCAACACCAACGGAGGTCGTCATTTATCATATTAGTTTAGAAATATGCCTACCTTGCAAAAGAGTTAGCATGATGACGTAGAAGATGTTTCCGTTGCTCTTCACTCCGAACACCAGGATCATGAATATGAGCACCAGCGCGGTCTGGCCGCACATCACCACGAACTGCGTCACCACGTGCGAGAACAGGATCTCGCCGGGAGACACCCCCGCCACCCACGAGCGGTCGAGCAGCCCCTCCATGCGCTCCACGATCAGCGCCGAGGATGTCAGCGCCACGGCCAGGAAGAATACGATCCTGGAAAATCAAAATATCTATGTTACCACAAGCTAATCGTGCAATTAATGATCTCCCATAGAATTTGGTTTAAGAAACATCGCAGAATTTGGACGACAACGACAGTTCACCTTAAATAAAATTGACATATTTTTTATTTAAAAGAATACATTGAATAAAAATATATTATTAAATATAAGAAGCGGTGATAGCATAGTGGTTAGGGCGTCAGCCTCCTAATCAGAGGTCGGCGGTTCGAATCCCGGCACGCACCTCTAACTTTTCTTTTAAAAAAAAAATATCACTTGCTTCAACGGTGAAGGAAAACATCGTGAGGAAACCTACACGCCTGAGAGTTCCCCATAATGTTCTCAAAGGCGTGTGAAGTCTGCCAATCCGCACATGGCCAGCGTGGTGGACTATGGCCAAACCCTTCTCATATTGAGAGGAGACCCGTGCTCTGTAGTGAGCCGGAAATGGGTTGATCATGATGATGATGATGAAATTTAAATCGAAGATAATATAAAAATAATAAGCAATAACAAAACACCATTCATCGATCTTCAGATACTTATAAAAATAGTGCAAAAATATAAAAGACGTTTACGTGAGGATAACACCAGGCGCTACGAAGTCGGTAAAAGAGGGGTTGTTGTCACCGTAGATCGGGTCCTTGAAGTCGATAGGGATGTCACCCACTTTCGGATTGTAATTGCACGTTGATAAAAGGTCCTAAAATAAAGAATAATTATAAATTATTAAAAATTATTTTGACGACCTCCGTGGCGCAGCGTGTGCGCTGTTGCATTTTAAGAGTTGGAGGTCCTGGGTTCGATTCCCGGCTCGAGTCCGGTCTGGTGGGAGGCTTCGGCCGTAGCTAGTTACCACCCTACAGACAAAGATGTGGTGCCAAGCGATTTAGTGTTCCGGCATGTCGTGTAGAAACCAAGTAGGAGTATGGGTTAACCATACCCCTAACAGGTTAGCCCGCTACCATCTAAGACCGTACCTTACCATCAGGTGAGATGCCGTCAAGGGCTGACTTGTGGTATATAAAAAAAAAAAAGATTTTCCTTTCAACTATTTTGAATTATAATTCATAATTATAATAATTTAAAAACTAAGTCTACATTTCCTTATTACAAGTATACACACTAACAATACAAATCCTAATAATATATTAAAATTAAACCTGTAAACTTGATTAAAAAAATAAGGAAGAATTAAAGCATATTTAGAATTTTATTTCATATTTGCAATTTAAATTAGAACGAGTGTTATAATTAGAATTGGAATTAAAAAAATATGATATGCTACCTCAATAAGTTGGCAAGTCAGACGCGGACTAACAAAAATAAGGTTTCATTTTACAATGCATGTGTTTGAATCGCATCGCGTCGCAATTACACGCTATGATTAAATTAATAAAATAATAGAAACTAAAACAAGATGGTGACTAGAGGAAGAGGAAGTAGCAATGTTACCAATCAGTCACGCGTCAAGTTAAGTAAAATAACAACTACCCAAATGACCTTCATGAGATGTTAATGAATATAGAAAGTTTAGACTTTGACGTGATAGAGAAAGAACACAAATTTATTTAACCAGACCTTTCAACTAAAGCAGACAAAGAACTTAGTGGTAATGGAAATAAATTAAATTTAAACTAACTTACAACTAAAGATAATACATTACACCCATATACCCAAGCAAAATGGTCACGACTCAGCATATTGCAGGTTTTAAATTAAAACCTGAGCGGTGGTTATTCAAATTCAAATTCAAAATAATCTTTATTCAAATAGTCCTTAAAAAGGCACTTTTGACGCGTCAATAATTTACATAGTAGTTATTTCATGGTGATAACTATATTCGTAAACTTAAAACTAAAGCTATGAGGGTTCCAATTGCGCCCCGGTCTAAGAAGAAGCCCACAACAAACTTAGCCGGGGGTTTTTTTTTCGTTATCACCATCTCACATAAAGAATGATAAATTGTAGTACCTATGGAGATAAAGCAATTCACACCCAAGCTTTTTTATCTTTTATATAATCCTTAATATCGTAATATGATTTTTCTATAAGCTTTCGTTTTATAAAAACTTTGAACTTATTGATAGACATCTCCAAGATATCAATAGGTAATTTATTATAAAATAACATACAACTTCCTTTGAATGGGTTACTAATTTTGTGCAGCCTACTAAACGGTACGGTAGTTATTCTGCCGCAACCGGTTGAAATGCTTATGTGGAATTAATATTGCAAATACCTTGGCGAAGTCCCGGTACGAGAACTGTATATCCCGGTTGAGCATGAGTCCTATTTGCTGATTGGACATATCGAGCCACACTTGCACCTCAGATGACATGATGGTTTCGTTGTCGGCCGTGTCCGCTGTGAAGACAAACATTCACAAATTAAAAAAAAGAATTATACTTTAATGGAATGGAACAAAATGTGATAGAATTCCACAAAGGAATTGGTTTGTAATGGAATGGAGCAATGGAACTGGATTGAGTTTGAAATGAATAAAGTAAACAATAAACAGTAAGTATAATTTGCTATATTCCGCCGACAACCGGGAGATTTGTATAATATAACACCACAGAAAATCTTCCACTAGAAGCTCTACGCACGTTTCGACCCGACACCTGATCATCCTCAAGAGATGTTGACTTCACAAGCGCGAAAAGTAAAGCGGTGTCGGGTCGAAACGTGCGTAGAGGTTCTAGTGGAAGATTTTGTGTGGTGTTATATTATACAAATCTCCCGGTTGTCGGCGGAATATAGCAAATTATACTTGCTGTTTATTGTGTACGTTTAGTTGTTTGTAGACTCAATCACACCAGAACATCTGAACTGATCTGACACACAAAGGTTTCTCTTATCCTAAAGATGCATGGTTTCCATGAGTTTTTTGATTAAGTTTCCAAGCAAAGTCGCTAGCCACAGATTTGTTGGTTTAAATTGGTTCATAGATAAGTGAGTTTTTGAACATTTGCTTCTTATCTGTTAGGGAGAACATGCTGCTGATAACAGAGTTACATGAGAGAAGATTCATTTGAACGTCTGTCTTCTACTCATACAAATTTTTTTGTCCATCTGTTAGATTTTAATTCGTCACTAGTGTCTGATAATCATCTTAATACACCATTAACAAACTCACCTAAAGCCAACCTAGCCACGAGGGAATCAGTATAGTTTTCATTAAAGTATATCGCTCCCCAAGCTTCGCCTTCTCTAACAGCATTTATAGCCGAGTCCAGGTCTGGGTAGTACTGCTTGATGATGGACTGGTTCTTCAGGTGGGCCAGGTATCGGCAGGAGAGGTTCTTCATGGAGCATGACGCGTTGTAGGGGCAGTAACTGTCGAATACCTGCACGTCGTCATTCACTACGGCCTGTCGACAGAATATTTGGATTAAATGAATGCATAGATGTTTAGGGTATAAATACCTCGCGTTCTAATGGTTAGGATGTTCGTATACAAATCACGAGGTCACGAGTTTAGAAATACAAACGATGTGATATTTAATAAATAAATCGCAATCATCATCATCATCATTTCAACCAATAGACGTCCACTGCTGGACATAGGTCTTTTGTAAGGAGTTCCAATGGCCACGGTCTTGGGCCGCTTGTATCCAGCGGCTGCCTGCGACTCGTTTGATGTCGTCTGTCCACCTTGTTGGGGGTCGACCAACGCTACGTTTGCCGGTAATAAATCGCAATACCGGGCCGGATTTAGATTAACCACGCTAGGTGGTTGAGCCTCATAAAAGCAATAATAATAATGTGATAAATAACTAATAATAATGTGCACTAATAATAATGTGTTTTAATGTGATAATAATCATAACGCCCAGCAACCAGTACTAGGCCGGGTGGCTAAGCTCCTATTAGTGCCTTATTTATGGATGGTGAGAACGAGATTATAATATACATATAGATTATAATATATTAGTAGATACAGCTTAGTGAACCGAGCATCAATATTTGTATTGTTTCAACTGTTAATGCGAATTAGATACCCACGAGACAGGATTTCATAGTGTGGGTACCATCTAAAAAAATATGTAAAATTGTACAATGGTGTTTTTGTTAAAAATAAATATTTTTAATTTTCATTTTTAATAGTAAGTAAAAAAGATAGGTATATAACAATAAATTAATAGATTTATCAAAGTATGAAATGAAATTGAATATTAATAAGGCACGATTAGCGAATTAAACTCTGAACAGTTGGATAGCGGAAAAACTGAAAACGCGTAAATGATTGTTTAAGGCTCGCTACTTAATTCATGTTATGACGACCTCTGTGGCGCAGAGCGTGCGCCGTCGCATTGTAAAGTTGGAGGTCCTGGGTTCGATTCCCGGCTCGATTCTGGTCTGGCAGACCTCGTCCGTGGCTAGTTAGCGATTAAGCGTTCCGGCACGATGTCGCGTAGAAACCCCCTAACAGGCTAGCCCGCTACCATCTTAGACTGCATCATCACTTAACATCAGGTGAGATTGCCGTCAAGGGCTATCTTGTGGTGGATAAAAAAAAAAAAGTTGTCACCCTACCGATAGAGAAGTTCGCCAAGCGATTTAACGTCGCGTAGATAGTTTATCATACCCCTAACAGGTTAGCCCCGCCACCATCTTAGACTGCATCATCACTAGGTGAGTCCAAGGTTAACTTGTAGTATATAAAATATAGTATATCAACTAGTTGTTCTTGAGATACCTAGATAGATTTATTGCTAGTCACTATTATCATATAAAAAGTAAATATCAAAAGACGCCATTACCAATCTCAATCCGCTGGGGTCCCTGCCGATGGCGAGGCAGAACAGAATGACCTGCATGACGGGCAGCGCGAAGATGAACAGCATCACGCCGATGTTCCGCCACATGCGGAGGAAGTTCTTCTGGATCAGAGCTTTAATCTTCCCCCGAGATGTGAACTGAAAGACATACAAGGAATAAAATGAAATAAATATAATTAAAGTTTTAGATTACGCATGTTGATTGAAGCGGTGATAGCCTAGTGGTTAGGGCGTCAGCCTCATAATCAGAGGTCGGCGGTTCGATTCCGGGCACGCACCTCTAACTTTTCAGAGTTATGTGCGTTTTAAAAAAAATTAAAATATCACTTGCTTCAACGGTGAAGGAAAACATCGTGAGGAAACCTGTACGCCTGAGAGTTCTCCATAATGTTCTCGAAAGGCGTGTGAAGTCTGCCAATCCGCACATGGCCAGCGTGGTGGACTATGGCCAAACCCTTTTCATATTGAGGAGACCCGTGCTCTGTAGTGAGCCGGTAATGGGTTGATCATGATGTTGATTTAGCCGGTAAGTGAGTGTGCATAGATAGTCCTAAGTTTATATCCATAAGTTGTCGTAAAATAATTACTTGTTTATATACCGTTGGCTTCCTATTAAATTAAATTAAATATTAACGAAACAAGTTTACGTTGTATGTTTGATTAAAGGCTTAAAAATTAATCCAACTTTCATGTTATGTACTTGTGTTTTGTTTTAAATAAAGATACTGAAAGTATACTCTCACTTGCTTTCTGAGAAACACTCTTTTTCTCCGATAATTTAATACTTTTTTAGTAATCCTTATATAACTCTGAACGACTTAACAAACCATAAATATTGTTAAACAAATAAAAATATCAAATAATCAAAGACGGATAAGATCAGAAGACACTCGTTTAAATCGATACTTAATAACAAGAAATAAACAATTAAATTACGTGATAATATTCAACTCACATTCAAGCAGCCCCCACAATCTTCGCATTCCGACTTCACCACTTCTGACATTTTTCCGGGAAGCTGGAACAATAGACAATTATAACAATTTATTAATAATATATTATATGTTATTATTCATGATAAAACTCGATATCATTATCATCGTTATGAACTTATTAAAAGCCTATTCAGAATGGGAAGGGTTTAGACCGATACGATACGATATTTCTACGATAGACTATTCACCTTACATTATTGACAAAGACATACGCCAAGCAATTTTAGAATTAGGGGTTTTCTGACGTAAGTAACTGTGACTTTGACTCGAGCTGTACTGAAGCGTGTGGGTTTGAACTCTATATCATCATGATCAACCCATTATCGACTCACTACAGAGCACGGGTCTCCTCTCAATATGAGAAGGGTTTGGCCATAGTCCATCACGCTGGCCATTCGAGATTCGAGAACATTACGGAGAACTCTCAGGCGTGCGGGTTTCCTCACGATGTTTTTCTTCACCGTTGAATCAAGTCATATTTTAATTGCTTAAAACGCACATTACTTCGAAAAGTTAGAGGTGAGAGCCCTCTGATTAGGAGGCGGACGTCATAACCACTATGGCTATCACAGCTTCGAACTCTATATACCTTAGCCTAATAACCCACAACAGAAAAGTGAAGCTGCTAATAATGATGATGTATATAATATATATTATATCCTACTTAATATTATAAATGTGAAAGTGTGGATGTTTGTTACTCAATCAAGCAAAAACAGTTGAACGGATTTGGATGAAATTTGGCATGCATGCAGCCTTTGATATGGAAAAGAACATAGGCTACCTTTTATCCTGAATTCTTAAGTAGTTCCAGAACGAAAATCGAAAATTGTTAACGAGCTAAGCCGCAGGCAGACAGCTTTGAAATTTGGTATGCATGTCACCTATGCTATGGAAAAATACATGCATTTTTTACCTCACAAATACCGACCTGTCAAATAGTTCCCGTGGGAAGATTAAAAATTGTTAACGAGCGAAGCCTTAGACCCAATTCTGAAGGCCACGCAGACGAAGGCGCGGACGGAATCCTGTCATTACTTTTTTTTGGTCAGTACTTAAACTTACCGACGTACAGTGGACAACCAAAAATATTCCACGCAAACGTTTGTAGCAAATGCCTCCGTGACTAATGGCGATTAAGTAAATGGACGATGAACAATTAAAAACATTCGGTTCCGTTTCTTAATGTTTCACGTCATTGTATTAGAAATCCGGTCGGCGAGATGCTATCAGAGTTATGTGTTACGGCGTAGACTAATATGCACAGATTTGGCGCTCCAAAAGTTTGTTACTCGCTTCCGCTTTAAGCGAAAAAATCACATCTACCTACATAATAAATACTCTATTTTTTTTCAGTTAAGTCATATAGTTTTGACGACCTCCGTGGCGCAGCGCGTTCGCTGTTGCATTTTAAAGACGGAGGTCCTGGGTTCGATTCCCGGCTCGAGTCTGGTCTTGTGGGAGGCTTTGGCCGTGGTTGGTTACCAGCCTACCGACAAAGACGTGTCGCCAAGCGATTTAGCGTTCCGGCACGATATCGTGTAGAAACCAATTAGGAGTATGAGTTTACCATACCCCTAACATGTTAGCCCGCTACCATCTTAGACCGCATCATCACTTACCATCAGGTGAGATGCAGTCAAGGGCTAACTTGTAGTGAATAAAAAAAAAAAAACTACAAACTACTATTATAAAATTACTACTTTAATACTATGACCTCTCTCTTTGGCATAATGGGAAGTGCTATGGTCTTGTCAGTGAGAGCTGTACCCGGCTGGGTCAATTTGGGAATTTATAATTTGTGAATTTTCTCTGGTCTGGTTTGGTCAGGGCGGCTATGGCTGTGGGTAATTACCGATCCACCGAAAAAGACGTACTTCCTAGCGATTAATCGTTAGGTACGGTGTAGTGTAGCAACGAAATATGCGTAGAGGTATGTGCCATAACAGGTTAGCCTGCTATTATCTCAGGCTACATCACTAACTAGCAATTGATATTGCAGACAAGGGTTAACTTGTAGAGAAATAAATGAAACAAAAATACCGCTTGCGAATTTGCCTGTGTGGAACTCGGTTGTAGTTATTGCTTCGAGAACTTTTAAATTTTGCAGAAAAAATGTATATTTTCGAATTTCTGTTATTGTGACGTACGAGGGTAATAAACTTTCAAACATTGGTTTTTATATTTATAATCTTTCTCTATCTAATGGCTTCGACGCTCATAGCGAATAGGGATTCAAAGCGTAGACCCGCAACGCTGTACTAATGCTTTGTTTTTTGGTTCTTTAAAGCCTACTTTAAAATACTACATATTCGTGGTGATGACCGTGAAGGACCGTGGTTTAAAGTGATATCCGGAGACATGAGGGTGACACATGCTGATTTCTTTTCCGGGTATTAAACCCATAAGAAGAGATAATTTATTATGGAAATAAATGATTTAAATATCCACTAATAGACACTTACTGGATACAATTTATACAAGTTCGCACTTATAAGAGCTTGTAAATGATAAACAAACTTTAAACTAACTCATTCGGACTAGCAGGTCGTTGGTGGGGCAACCTTCTTACATGTTGTCCGGCCGGTCCTTAACATATGTCAATGTGTAACTCACATGACGAACACTAATTAAAATGTTATAACGAACAGGTACGTCACAAAACTATAATAAACCAGTCTCGAAGTTCCAAGAAGGTCAACCTAATATTATAATATCTTATAAAATGCCTAACGCCTAAAGGCCTATTAATATTTCATAAAACGACAAAATTTTATGGTAATAGAATTGAAAATGTTACGAATAATTATTTATGATCCCGCGCAGCAATTCAAATAAAAACAAATCAAAAATAGCTTTATTCATATAAACCTATTACAGGCATCTATGTATCGTTCATAATATATATCACACATTTAATTATTTCTATTCGTGAAGTGATGGTGATAACTACACTAGGCAACTCAAACTAAATATTTATTTATTTTTTAAGATTTTTATTTTTAGGTTAATCTAAGTTTCATTTTAAGTTTTATGTAAAATGTTTGATGTATAATAATTTACCAATTAATCATAATAAACTGAAGCTATGAGGGTTAAGTTTTTACTCAAATAGGTTTTGTACTTTTTTTGATATAAGTACAAAACGTTTTTGATATAAGTAATATGATGATAAGATACGAACTAAAATATTTAATGTACAGGCGATGATCCTGGAAAACGGAATCGGGAAAGGTGATCCAGATCTTTGCGGTGAGCAAAAGGAAACCAGGATACTTTTGTTGGTTGTTCTAGTTTTCTTGGTGCTTCCAGTGAAATTCCAGAAAACTGTTCTGAAATTTCTCAAATATCAATTATTCTGAATCGTTCCCAGGGAATAAATGTTCTAGGCCTTAGAAAAAGGTATAAAACCTATCTTTTTTTGAGAGCGAAGCGATCGCAAAAAGATCTAATCGAGTGTCATAGGTGTGTGACCTTGGCTACCATTCCGGACTACGATTAATCTGTGATTGGAAGTGTGTCAGAACTATGAACTGAAAAGTTATATGGAGTCTCAACATAAGGTATTCTAGTTCGAGAATCCTCGAACCCTAGCCACTGCAAACTATGGCGGACATCTGTGTCTATATTGCACTGTTCTGGCTGTCAGAAATGACGTTAAAATATTGCTGGAACTGCCCTCAACCAACATTATTCTGAAGGCATTCGCAGTGGGAAGCTTGTAGTATGAACTTTTGCAACAAATTTAGCAGGCAGGATTACTTACAAATACGTATACGATAGCAAAATATATATTTAGCCTAAAGTAAAAAAAACAACCAAACACGCACACGTGCACACGCGCACACGCGCACACACCCTCACACACGGAAGTACGTAAGTCACTCCGTGATATCAGCATGGGTTATGCCTGAAAACCAGCGCTGGAGTCAATTTGACGTAGCATCAAGCTGAGGCAGCGCCCTGTTCAGGCAATTTCTGCACGCATTAGTTTTTAGAGATGTATTTTAGCACGCTGAAGCTGTGATAGCCCAGTGGTTAGGGCGTCAGCCTCTTAATTAGAGGTCGGCGGTTCGAACCCGGGCACGCACCTCTAACTTTTCGGAGTTATGTGCGTTTTAAAAAAATTAAAATATTACTTGCTTCAACGGTGAAGGAAAACGTCGTGAGGAAACCTGCACGCCTGAGAGTTCTCCATAATGTTCTCAAAGGCGTGTGAAGTCTGCCAATCCGCACATGGCCAGCGTGGTAGACTATGGCCAAAACCTTCTCATATTGGGAGGAGACCCGTGCTCTGTAGTGAGTCAGTAATGGGTTGATCATGATGATGATGATGATGATTTTAGCACGCTCAATAAACGCAATTTTGATTTTGAACTCACGTCTCCATTGGAGCCAGCGGCGTGGTCCACTATGAGCACCTCCTTGCTCTGGTGGAAGTTGAGGCCCACCACTTGCGCGTCCTCCGCCGCGTACGGCGCCTCTTCCCGCTTCGACATCTTGTTGAGCCCCAGGCCTCCGCTAACATTCAGCTCCACTACTTGGTTCGCTTGACCTGTGGACAGAAGGAAGGTGGTACATAGTTAATTCATCATGTTAAAAAAGCTGTTTTAGATTACAAAGAAGTTTAATCAATTAATGAATCTTTCTTGAGAATTTGGTTAGATTTTTATGAAACCTTACAATAATATAGCTTACTACTTACTTAATACTTCAGAATAACACATAGGCTACAATTTATAAAGCTATTATATAAACTGTCCAAAATATGATGATAAGTTTAAGTAGGAAAAAATCTATCATCTGCGTGATAATTTCAATGTCATAATGTTAGTTCTTTTCTACGCTACGCTTATATAAGCTACTCGAAATACTAATCCTGCGCAAACAAAGTCGCGGTCACCAGTTAGTACTACATACTTCGTTCGTTCACTTATTTAGAAAAAAATATATTAGCATACAAACAAAGCTAAGTACGTACAAAATCTTATCTGTTCAGTGAGCGACGCGTCGTGAAAAGTCACACATGTCCTAGCTGAATTAAAGACTGATCCATCGCGCCGATACTATAGGTGGTATGCCTTCCATACTACCTTAGCTACTTAATCATCATCATCATGAACAACCCATTACCGGCTCACTACAGAGCACGGGTCTCCTCTCAATATGAGAAGGGTTTGGCCATAGTCCACCACGGTGGCCATGTGCGGATTGGCAGACTTCACACGCCTTTGAGAACATTATGGAGAACTCTCAGGCGTGCAGGGATTCCTCACAATATTTTCCTTCACCGTTGAAGCAAGTGATATTTAAATTTTTTTTAAAACGCACATAACTCCGAAAAGTTAGAGGTGCGTGCCCGGATTCGAACCGCCGACCTCTGATTAGGAGGCTGACGCCCTAACCACTAGGCTATCACCGCTACTTAATATGGAAGGCATACCTTTACTATCGACGAAATGGAAGAAATGAGCTTAAGAATTTCGCAAGCGCGGTGTCGAAAGGGCACAAGGCTTAGCACAAAGACGATCCTGTCGACGATTATGTATTACATTGCAATCACCTTGCTTTGTTCTCTTCCGCTGCGACGCGCACGCAACAGTGTTGCATTATAAAGTTGGAGGTCTTGGGTTCGATTCCCGTCTCGAAAAGATGTGTTGCCCAGCGATTTAGCGTTCCGGCACTATAGAAACCAATTAGGAGTATGGGTTTATCATACCCTTAACAGGTTAGCCCGCTACCATCTTAGACTGCGTTATCACCAGGTGAGATAGCAAAAAAAAAGTGGTCATTATTTATTTTTATTTAAAAGAAAGACGCGAATTTCGGACACCAGTTTACACTTGTCTATTGTCTGTTTCCTATCTCCATACTATATCAAGATTAAACAATTTGTAGTGGCTGTCGTTTTGAAATAAGTGATTTTATTTAAGAAATTAGCAAAATATTGCTGCAGAAAAAAAATGTTTGAGTACTGCAAGTTCTACAACTATTACTTTATTCCAATCGAATCTTAAGTTGTGAATCAACGTGAGTTAAGAGCGCATTCTGCAAGATCTGCGTGGTTTTGTATTTAAAGATTGAACTAATTGCACCGTGCAGATAATAATCTTTATTTGTAAAACTCAGTACAGTACAATACAGTGGAATCCTGACCCCTAAACTAGGAAAACCCGTATCTTAGGGGCAATCAAAATGAATTGAGCTTTGCGTTCATTTTAGGCAATAAATTAGATTATAAAACTTTTATTCTTGGTTTTAAAACAATAATAATTGAATAGAATAACTAAATTGCCAAAAAAAAAAACTCAAATAGTATAACAAAATACAACAAAAAAATTACAAAAAAAAATAGTGTCAGGTGTAAAGGCAGCCTTATCACTTAAAGTGATCTTATAAAGGCAACCTAAGTGTAAGAAGCTTAATATAAATGTTTTATCATAGTTTCTGCATTCTTTATATGTTATACCCATTGATTTACCACTAGCCGTAGATAGAGCGCGTCATACAAAAACAAGGCGAGAATTTGTCACCAACTAATCTAAATCTGGCCGTTATATTATCTATAGCTCTATTTTATCTATAGACTCGAGTGTTAGAATCGGTGACTTTCGTTTAGCCTTGTCACCCACAGGGGGAAAGGAGTGCACGCGTCGCTATTTGTGCACTAATTTTCCGTCCCATTTTTTGAGCGTTAACGATCTACGGCTAGTGGTAAATCAATGGTTATATCGTAAGAACTAGAAGTGAATTTATGTTCAACGAAGATGTAGAGAGAAGCGTTGATAGCCTAGTGGTTAGGGCGTCAGCCTCCAAATCAGAGGTCAGCGGTTCGAATCCGGGCACGCACCTCTAACTTTTCGGAGTTCTGTGCGTTTTTATGCAATTAAAATATCACTTGCTTCAACGGTGAAAGAAAACATCGTGAGGAAACCTGCACGCCTGAGAGTTCTCCATAATATTCTCAAAGGCGTGTGAAGTCTGCCAATCCGCACATGGCCAGCGTGGTGGACTATGGCCAAACCCTGCTCATATTGAGAGGAGACCTGTGTTCTGTAGTGAACCGGTAATGGGTTGATCAATGAAGATGTAGAGAGCTGTTAGTTAGTAGGAGTGTACCCACCTTGCCTGCGGGAGAGCTTGAGGAACACGTCCTCGAGGGAGATGCAGCTGTACATGGTGAGCAGCGCTTGCGGAGACTCCTCGGCCAGCAGCCGCCCGCTGCGCATCAGCCCGATCTGAAGGTCACAGGAATTGTTTATGAGGACAGTTCGAGGGCAATCTCTTCAGGTGGTGATGATGGTGTCTAAGAAGGTAGCGGGCTTAACTTGTGTTGTAACCGATGAATCGTGCGGAACACTAAATCGCTTTGCATCACCTCTTTTGTCGGAATGGGGGTAACTAGGCACGGCCGTAGCCTACAACCAGACAAGACTCGAGCCGGGAATCGAACCCAGGACCACCAACTTTGTAATGCGACAGCGTACGCACTGTGTGTCATGGAGATCGTCAAATTGCTTCTAAATAAGGTCATCAACTGACAGCTAGACAAAAACTTACTATGCATTCGAAAACACCATCACCATGATACATTTTAAGATTAATATTCCACCTCCTATCTAACTATATACATATATATATATATATATATATATATATATATCAATATCAAGCAGCGTTTTCAAGATTACATATTACTTATTGACTCCGTGAAGAAGATGGTGGTAGTGAAATGTATGCAAAATTTATCGGGACCGCCGGGATTTGAACCCACATAACTCCGCCAATTATATTCATAAATTTGCCAATGGTATTTCCTTCAAGTGTAGCTTCAGTATAAAACACTTTAATCCCTACTAATATTATAAATGTGAATTTAAGGTTGTTTGTTACGGTTTCACGCGAAAACTAATCTAAGAACTAATATAAGAAGTAACATAGGATACTTTAGAATATATTCGGTTTAGAGTAAATTCGGTAGTACGTTCGGTTTGATCATAATTTTATTTTTATATTTAATAAAAGTTATCTTATAGTCCGTTATTTTCAAATTCTTAAAAAGAAAAACAAAACGTATTATTTTATAAAGTATCACTGTATAACAACAGATTACGATACTATTATTGCCTGTTATTGTTAGCACAGTACTACAAATATGAAGCACTGACATAACCTTGTAATAGCGCAGTTTAGATTTAGAAAAATATTGTTTGCCAAGTTATTTGACACTCAGTTCGTCACAAAATTATAACATTAATAGATTATTGATATAATAATGTTGTTTTAATGCTCATCAATTGTTAAAACGGTAAACAACCAGCAATAATATTTTTATCGTAACTGCAACGCCATTACAAAGTTACGTCGTCAGTTCAATCGCGACGTGTCAGGAACGCATTCTCTGAACGGCCGAAGTATATTTGATTCAGTCAGATAGAAAACCACCATCTATGAAAACGTCCGAAAACTTTTACTTTCGAACGTTACAAGCAGATTTTTGTTATATTGTTGGAGAGATTTCAATTAATCCGCGCTTGTTACGAGTTCTCGTGATCCGGGTACACGGCATGCCAAGATTTGCGAATGAAAGCGATCTTCATTGTTAACGTATCGGCAGAAATAGTGATTACAACTATGTTATATAACAAAATTGCATGATTTGTGCGAAGTGTGTCATGCCTCGTAGGTCTAGTGGTAAGCTGTTCGACCATACATCATATGGTCTAAGTTTCGATTGCGTTGCCTAAGAAAAAAATAGTAGGTATTGATTAGTTTTAACTATGTCGTATTCCGCGATGAATACACAAAATTCCTCCCTAAAACTTGTGCGCTAAGAGGAATAACGACATTCATGCATTTACCCCTTTCTTAAGAAACCCTTACCGGGGCAAAAGGGACTTCACACTATGTAAAAAGTGGCGTTTGCCCTGGAAGTGACGCAGAAATTCTCAGTACCACTCGAAAGTTAGGAAAACGATGTTATCCAAACTTGTGCCTAAGAGAGCAAGTAAAATCGACGGTACCGGTTATTCGAGCCCGCATAACCGCATCAGAGTAGTGTGGTGGGTCTTAACCCTGTGTGCTTCAATAACAAGATGATGAGGATGGTGATAGCCTTATAGTTAAGATTTAGGCCACCATTTCATCTCCATATCAATAGTTTATATAATAATATATCACTTGCTCAAACGATGAAGGAAAACGTCGTGAGGAAAACTGCATGCCGGAAAGTTCTCCATAGTGTTCTCAAAGACGTGGAGTCTACGTAGACCCCACGTCTTTCTCATGCTGAGACGAGACTGGAGCTGTTTAGTGGAGAGTAGACTTCTGATCTAATTATTGATCGTGAGGTCCCGTGTTCGATACCGGGTCAAGTCAAGATCTCATATAAGAGATTAGCTTCCCTTATAAAATTGTTTCTTATTGCAGATTTGGTAATAATAGAAATGAAAAATAAAATAAAAAATGTTTATATCGTTCTTGCCTTCTTAGTATTCAAAAAACCGAATGTGGCAATTGTTAAATTTTAGTTTTTAATGAATTCTTTTTATTTCAAATTTAATTTTTATTTAATTTTTTGTTTATAGCGTAGTTTTTATTTTTGCTCTTGTTTTTTGTTTATTTTTATTTTTTTCCAATAATTACTATTTTTAGTTGTATTTTAAGTGCAGGACTTCCCTCAGCACGGTAGTGACAGAATACCAGCGTTGTGGGTACTTCAGTATCCACAACATTAAGCTGAGTCAGTACCTTTTTATTGGCGCAACACAATATTAAAATATTAATTTAATGTGTTAACAATAAGGCATTAGATTTTTTAATTTAGAAGTTACTCTGTTTTGTTTTGTTATGTGTATTTTTGTAATCGTGTTGAGCTAATAAATAAACGTATTTCTATTCTATTCTATTCTATGCTATTCTATATTGGCTTTGAAGTGTTGCTATTAGGGTTCACTTTTAACCGTCATGAGGTACAGACACCCACTATTTAGTACGCAATAATAACGTGTGCAATTCGACCGAGTGTCAGCTAGAAAACCAGTTAGAGGTAATAAATCGATAGCGAGCAAACCTGATAGTGATCAACGACCTCTACACCAAATGTAGTAGGCGAAAACGTGAACTTTAAAGCTGCCTTGATACTGTTTATATCATTCCGAAAGCATGAATTAAATTAAATACTATGCTGACCGTTTACGATGCCTAATGGCGTGCTGGTTCTTTTTATATCAATCATTCAATAATAAACTTTATTCAAATAATCAAATTAAAAAGTTTAAAAGGCACTTTTGACGTGACAATAATTTACATAGTAGTGAGTTGATGGTCATAGGTGAAGGAAAACATAGTGAGGAAACCTGCACGCCTGAGAGTTCTCCATAATGTTCTCAAAGGCGTGTGAAGTCTGCCTATGCGCACATGGCCAGCCTAGTGGAATATGGCCAAACCCTTCTCATATTGAGAGGAGACCCGTGCTCTGTAGTGAGCCAGTAATGGGTTGTTCATGATGATGATGATGATGACTATGCTGACCGTTTACGATGCCTAATGGCGTGCTGGTTCTTTTTATATCAATCATTCAGTAATAAACTTTATTCAAATAATCAAATTAAAAAAGCACTTTTGACGCGACAATAATTTACATAGTAGTGAGTTGATGGTCATAGGTAAAGGAAAACATCGTGAGGAAACCTGCACGCTTGAGAGTTCTCCATAAGGTTCTCAAAGGCGTATGAGGTCTGCCTATGCGCATATGGCCAGCGTGGTGGAATATGGCCAAACCCTTCTCATATTGAGAGGAGACCCGTGCTCTGTAGTGAGCTGGAAATGGGTTGATCATGATGACGTGATAACTACATTCGTAAACTCAAACTAAAGCTATGAGGGTTCCAAACGCGCTGTGCTCTAAGAAGAAGCCCACAACAAACTTAACCAGGTAAATTTTTTTTTTGTTTTCACCATCTCACATGCAATTAAAAAATATTTAAGAGATATCTTATTAGAGCAATATTTTTTATCATTTACATAATCCTTTACACTATAATAGGACTTTTCTACAAACGAACGATAAAATTCAACTTTATTCTTGCACACTGCGATTAATTTTAATCTATTTTAGATTTGTCACACTGCTTAACTAAAAACGTACGTTTATACGCAAGTGTGTACCTAAGGCGTAGAATAATTAAGTTTTAGCTGTATTTTTGAAGTGAAAACTTCTTTAGCGGCGTTGAGCACTTTTTCTGTAATGGGTATAAAATCTTAAACTCGCGTCAGGACACGTGACCTGATCGAAAAAGCGTAAGACGGATGGAGAGTAGACAGCTATCCCCTCTCTACGGCGCGGCGAAAATGTATGCCTGGGCCTACTGTTTCGTTTAGGCAGCGCAGGGCGCTTGCGCGAATGTTCGTGTATGTTACAGCGTGCCACGCGCATCCATGGATGGTGACAGAAATAATTGTAATAGTTTTAAAGTGTTAAATTTTTAATGTAATATAAATTGTCATGTTTGTGTACGATAGCGCAATAAATGAATATTGTATTCTACCACATAAATGATAGTACTTTTATACTGATAAAGCAATTGGTGCAAAATTATTCCCTAACCATTCCAAAATATCAAACATGCTCAACGTTAATAATCAAGTTTTCACTTCTGCCGGCACTCCCGGAGTGCAACCCGTCTTTTTTATTATTTATCTTGCTTGACTTGGTCACGCTGTGACCAAACCCCTCCAAAATAAGGTAGATTAAAAAATAAAAGTGTACTCCTTTACGCCGGGATTACTTAACCAAATTGGATGTAATTTTGCATGGAGATAGATTATACACTGACGTGACACATGGGATATTTATCCCAGCAATAAACCTGATCCCGGTTGGATGAAGGATGCAGGATTTCTAAGAAATGTATTGCACGTGTATCCAATAATACTTTATTAAAAAGTAATACGGTTCAAGATATACACGGCACGAACCCTTAGAATAAATAACGTTCAAAAACCAAGTAGTAAAAAATCAAGAAGAGTAAAAACCTAAGTTGTGTAAAAAAACAAGTAGTGTTAAAAATTAAGTGTTACAAAAAATAACCAGGATTAAAAGCCGAGTAGTGTAAAAACAAAAATAATAGTGTATATACCAAAAAAAACAAGATTTTATTCTTCCTACATGTTGGTATACTTTTGTATTGCCCATTGAACATGTTCATTAAACGTTTAAACAACGCTTTGCAATTACAAAAGTTCTAGAAAGGCCGACGGAAGGGAATGGCGTTTCTGTAAGGGTTCCTTTTTAACTACCGTGGCTAGTTACCACACTAGCAACAAAGCCAAGCGATTTAGCGTTCCGGCACGATGTCGCGTACAAACCAAGTTGGATTATGGTGTCTCATGTACCATATCCCTTATAGATAAGCCCGCTACCATCTTAGACTGCATCAACAGTTGACATCAGGTGAGTTTGTCGTCAAGGGCTAACTTGTAGTGTACACACAATATATATATATATATATATATATATATTTTATATACATAGCGAATAAACGAGCAAGCGAGTCACCTGATGGTAAGTGATTACCGCCGCCCATGAACATTTGCAGCACCAGAGGAACCGCCAATGCGTTGCTGGCCCTTGGGCAATTTGTTAATCCGCTCTTTGAAGATCCCCATATTATAACCATTAGGGAACACAGAAGATGGAAAATCTTAAACGTATGATCATAAGGACTTATAAGTAGGTATTTTGTACATACAATCTATATGCTAAAGGTGCTCGCCTGTAAAAGATTAAATGAAACATATACCTCTCTTATGGAGTCATATTATCAAGCCATATTAATTATACATTGACAATAATTGAAAAAATTGTAATTGATTAAATTAATGTCAATATTACGCATAAGGTATTATTAATACAACAAGAATAATTAAAGAAAAATATATAAACTTTGTTCTTTACAGCATCTTAATTTTTCGTGTAGATTAGGAAATACTGCAATATTAAAAAAATTTAAAAATAACAGGTAGGTAACCGTGCACCGCGTGATATTGTTATGACATAACGTAACGTTAAAAGCTAGTATTCAAAGGAGGTGAACTTACGCAGTGCGCCTGGCGCGCTTCCTCGATGTAATGTGTTGTGATGATGACGGTCTTGTCGCCGGAGCTGGTGATGCGCACCAGGTGCGTCCAGATGGACTGGCGCAGCAGCGGGTCCACGCCCACCGTGGGCTCGTCCAGGATCAGCAGCTCCGGGTCGTGCATCAGCGCCACCGCGAACGAGACGCGCCGCTGCTGCCCGCCGCTGGAGAAACAAAGCAATCAGTTATTGAAATGATTCCTCGAGAGGATCTTCTGATGCGTCAATAACCTACATGTCTGAATTGTTGGTGATAACTACATTAACTAAAACAACGAGGTATCCAAACGTGTCCCGGTTTTAAAAGAAGCCCACAACAAATTTTACCGGGTAAGTAGGTACCTAATATTTATGTTATTACAATCTCACATTAATGAATAGAAGCAGACGTTACTTTGCGGAAGTCCATGATAGACAATAAACAACAAGAATAATTTGCTATATTCCGCCGACAACCGGGAGATTTGTATAATTGAGAAAAGTAAAGTCTTTACTTTTCTCGCTTGTAAAGTCAACATCTCCTGAGGATGATTCGGTGTCGGGTCGAAACGTGCGCAGAGGTTCTAGTGGAAGATTTCGTGTGGTGTTATATTATACAAATCTCCCGGTTGTCGGCGGAATATAGCAAATTATACTTGCTGTTTATTGTTCAATCTCACATTGTAAACCTTAAATATTTAAGAGTAATCTTAATTAAATAAATAAAATTTGCAGTGTAGTTTTTCTGTTCCTTCGTATCTTTTTTTATCCATTTACCAAAATATAAAACTATTAATTTCAATTATAGTGTTTTCATTCATTCATTAGTCTTTTATATATTTATAAATATTCATACTTTCTTTTCTCGCGTACTGCCTAACACTGATTATTGTTGTTTCATATCCTGTGGTAGACATTGCATTTCAGCGATAAAGCGTCTTATTTTAGGTACCTCGCTTTTTAATGTAGGTACCTATTTTTGAATTTATTGTTTTTTATGGTGTACAATAATGCGTACACTAAATATAAAATTATTTCAATTAATGCCGAAAGGTGTACAACTATATCTTGACAATCAACCCTTTAACGGCCCACAACAGGATCTCGTCTCAGCTTGTGAAGGGTGAAGCCGAAGACCACTGGATATGGATTCGTAGACTAGTGGTTAAGTTTATGACGAAATAACAAACCAGTAATTAGATAGGGTTTATATTTGGCTCAATCAAACCCAAATGGCTGCTTCATCTAACTCAGAAAGTGTTGGATAGCTAACTCTAATGGCTGTTTCAGATAGTTCCAAGTTACAATAACCAAAAAACGGAAAAAAACATTTGCAATGAGCGAACCAAAGTACTTTTTTTTTTACTGCAAAACAAGAAACCGAGCACTGTAAATAGTTTTAATTGGCACACATACGAAGGGAGGGATCTTTTTGCGTTACGATAAAAAGTGTTTAAAGTCTACTGATTTGCAAGCCAAGCCGACTGCCGCGTTATATAGGAATATTTCTGTCGGAAACTTACTCACGTTCTGTAAGTTTCCGCCAGAAATACGACTAGGTATACGGGTCGAGCACGGGTCTGCTCTCAATATGAAAAGGGTTCGACCACAGTCCACTACGCTGGCCATGTGCGGATTGGCAGACTTCACACGCCTTTGAGAACTTTACGGAGAACTCTCAGGCGTGCAGGTTTCCTCACGATGTTTGCCTTCACCGTTGATGCAAGTGATATTTTTATTGCATAAAAACACACATAAGTTATAGGTGGTGCCCGGGATCAAACCACGGCCTCTGATTAGGAGGCTGACGTCCTAACCACTAGGCTATCACAGCTTCATTATATTTTAAATCAACTATATTTTAACTAACCATTTTTTATATATTTTTTTGAAATTAAAAGTATCCTAAGTTACTTCTAGTATTTCCAAGGAAATGTGTACAAAGTTTCATGACGATAGGTTTAGTAATTTATGCGTAAAAGCATAACAAACACACCTACATTCACATTTATATATATAATATTGAATGTAATGATTATTCTTTCTGTTCTTTTGTGTAGAATGAATGAATGAATACTCATTCATTGCGAGCAATTGTAAATGTAAGTATTCAAGCAAAAAATACAAGTGACAAAGTAACGTAAAGTCACAATAACACTGCAATACACGGTTTCCCATGACCAATTCCAACAATAGCTATTAGCCATGCGCGTTTGTTTGTGTGTCTCGAGCGCTGACCGCCGCAACTGTTCATATGAACAATGAAAAGCGTAAACACTGGTGAACATACTATTCGCTACGGGCCGTAAACGTCGCGCTGGGCCACGATCTCGTCGTATGAGCGGCGTAGGCCACGAAACCAAATACCACGCTATTAGGGATTAATAAAAAGAGATTGGGGTCCCAAGGTGTTGGAATGGTGACCCCGCATCGGTAAACGTAGCGTTGGTCGACCCCCAACAAGGTGGACAGACGACATCAAACGAGTTGCAGGGAGCCGCTGGATACAAGCGGCCCAGGACCTTGGCCATTGCAACTCCCTACAAAAGACCTATGTCCAGCAGTGGACGTCTATAGGTTGAAATGATGATGATGAAAATGAGACTGGTTTTACATAAACGTGTTCATCCAACCATTCTCGGCTCACTACAGAGCACGGGTCTCCTCTCAGTTCGGTTTGGCCATATTCCACCACGCAGGCCATGTGCGGATCGGCAGACTTCACACGCCTTTCAGAGCATTATGGAGAACTCTCAGGCATACAGGTTTCCTCACGACATTTTCCTTCACTGCCGTGGACCGATATACTCAGTTCACTCTAACATATGACATGTGAGAGATGATAATGTTAATTTTATTTGTATGAAAACTTAAAAAAATACAAAAGTATACAATCTTTTCCTAAAATCTTTTTTAACCATTTCAGTTTTCAATAGTTTTCTAGTATTTACGTGGAGTGGCAGTGATAATTTTCCCTGTATAATAACTTAAAGAATATTGAAAATAGACAACGTTCTCTTTAATTGTTTTTAGATCATTTCTGAGAGCTTAGTAGCTTAAATATAAAAAAAAACGTAACATGACTATAAAGATGAATAGATCTTGTTTCTCTCCGGCTTTTATTGGGCTCCTGTCGTAGCGTACTAAGTGACCGCTCCAGCGACAGGGCCGTGGTCCCGCGCGAGGCGGAACATCCGATTTGTCACAGGCATTGTCAGGTAATGAGCAGCCATTAGTGCGCTGAGGCGAGCGGAGTAATTGTAATGGGGTTTAGTTTACCATTTCACTTACATGGCGATATAGTGATTACAATTGACTATTTAGTTGAAGCGGTGATAGCCTAGTGGTTATATTAGCCTCCTAATCAGAAGTCGGCGGTTCGGATCCGGGCACGCACCTCTAACTTTTCGAAGTTATGTGTGTTTTAAAAAAAATTAAAATATCACTTGCTTCAACGGTGAAGGAAAACATCGTGAGGAAACCTGCACGCCTGAGAGTTCTCCATAATGTTCTCAAAAGCGTGTGAAGTCTGCTAATCCGCACATGGCCAGCGTGGTAGACTATGGCCAAATCCTTCTCATATTGAAAAGAGACCAGTGCTCTGTAGTGAGCCATGATGATGATGATGATTTATTTCCAAATAGCCCTTGACTGCAACGCCACCTGAAGGTAAGTGATGATGCAGTCAAGATGGTAGCGGGCTTACTTGTTAGGGGTATGATAAACCCACACTCCTAATTGACAACACTTTGGCACTATTACACCATATATATGGAAGAACAAACAAAATAACAATGAGCAAAGTCTGTAATATATTGCTCCTATTTTTATATAGACTACAAATTAGCCCTTGACGGCTATCTCACCTGGTGGTAAGTGATAATGCTGTCTAGTATGGTAACGGGCTAACCTGTTAGGAGTATGGTAAACCCACGCTCCTAATTGGTTTCTACGTGACATCGTGCCACAACGCTAAATCGCTTGGCTTACCACCCAAAGACAAACCCTGCCGACAAAGTATTTGTGGTAACTAGCAACTTGAAATGCCCTTTGGACGCGGCAGTCACGCATTTATGTCATAAAAGCATTTGTTTCCGGTTATCTTGCCTTCCAATATCTACCGAGATCTCTGTAGAGAACCGAAACCTTCCAAACCTTTCGTTAGCAATTGACTTTTTGTGTACTAGAAATTTAGATGAAGTCTAGTTTATAAAATTCAAAATTGAGATCTTGATCGATCTTGAGAGAAATTAGTAGTTTGGAAATATTAGTAGGAAACATTAAATAATCTACTTATTTAAGTTAACTACTAGTGATTTAAATTAATTAGTGCATAGATTATAAATTGTTAATGTGTATAATTCTTATTTTGATTTCTTAATTCAATTAATGCCATAATATTAATACATTTACATTTAAATAATTATTTTTGAATATAGATAGAAATTATCATGGATGCGTGTATATATAAATGTATTAACATAAAATAAATAATAAATATAAATTGGCCGATTGACTAAGATACAGCCATAATACAACTGGCATATATGCTGTTATAAAAGGAAATTGGCGTTGAGAACAAAATCCAGTTTTAAACAATCATTAGCGCGTCTTGTCTTCACAATCGACTCACATTGCGTCACGACAAATGTCATTACGCTCGCTTACGCCGTCATGCCCTTTACGAAAATTTTACTATCAACTTTGACGCTTCACATCCCTTGGCGTCCCGTGCCAAACTTTTTTAATAAATATGGAGGAAAACACGTATCTTTCTCTCTCTTTCTCTCTCCAGTCGTTCCTTCATTACTGAAGATCGTGGTCCTGGGGTCCTTGCAACCTCGTGCGGATTAATTGTTTCCACCGGCTTCTAGCAGAGGCTAGTCTCGCAATTGTGTGAAATTTGCACTTAGATTTGGTCTGTCCATCTGGTTTGTATATTATATACTAAAACTGTACTTTCACTCGAAACTCTTTACTGGAATTTTTTCAATAAAACCTAAGGAAACCTAATCCCAAGTTTGCCTGGCAGAAATCAATAAGGCTGCCTTATGTATACTGCTTCTTTGTATTTCCGTTTTTTTTTGTGATTTCCTTTAATTTTGTAGCAAAGAAAGAGATTTATTTAAAATAAAATACTTAAATCAATAATTCTCTAAAAAATAGCATTTTAAATAGGAATATAAAGCATTATATTTAGAATGTTACAAATGTTCTTTTTCAGGTGATTTTCTATGTGTATCTTTGTAGCAAAGAAAGAGATATAAATAAAATAATATTATAATTCTCTTGGCAAACTGTCTAAAAATTGGCATTTTAAATATGAATATAAAACATAATAAAATATTATAATATGAATGTTACAAATATTCTTTTTTCAGGTGATTTTCTATGTGTATCTTTCGTCCGTTCTAATTAGATCAAATTAGAAATATGTCTCGGTACCGATACATAATAACGCGGCGAGTGTATGCTTGTAACATTTTAGCGGGTAATATAATAGCGTTCTAGATTTGATCCGTATCCGGCAAACTGTTATGTCCACGTATTGAGCAATTGAAAAGTAGGCACCGCCTTACGTAAGACGACCGCGCCGGAGACCGCCGCGTCGACAGATCGACGCAGCTTTGCGGTATAGCGCATATTGTAGGCTGCATTTTTTTTTTATCCACTACAAGTTAGCCCTTGACGGCAATCTCATCTGATGGTAAGTGATAATGCAGTCTAAGATGGTAGCGGACTAACCCATACTCCTAATTGGTTTCTACGCGACATCGTGCCGGAACGCTTAACCGCTTGGCGACACGTCTTTGTCGGTAGGGTGGTAACTAGCCACGGCCAAAGCCTCCCACCAGACCAGACTCGAGCCGGGAATCGAACCCAGGACCTCCAACTTTATAATGCGACAGCGCGCACACTGCGTCACGGAGGTCGTCAAAATTATCGCATTATTACAGACATACACGACGAGATTTTGTTAATTCGAAGTTATTGCCAACCAACCCTCTCACTATTACCAAGAAAGTAGCTGTCAAATTAAACAAAACAGTTCACTAGACACTCGACCTCAGTGCGTGCGCTGTTGCATTATAAAGTTGGAGGTCCTGGGTTCGATTCCCGGCTCGAGTCTTGTCTGGTGGGAGGCTTCGGCCGTGGCTTGTTACTACCCTAGCGACAAAGACGTGCCGCCAAGCGATTTAGCGTTCCAGCACGTTGTCTCGTAGAAGTGTGGCCATTAGGAGTGCGAGTTTATCATACTATGACAGGTTAGCCCGCTACCATCCTAGACTGTATCACACTTCATCACTTACCACCAAGTGAGATAGCCGTCAAGGGCTAACTTGTATTGTATAAAATAGAAAAAACGATATATAGACGCACATAGCGGTCTAACTTATAATGACAAACAATTTTGCGTCCATGGTCAGTTATTTTTGTGATAAAATCGATGATTCCGTGAACCTGCCACATGACCAATCTAAATCGAATGCCAACCTCCCCATATGTTGTAAGAAACTCGAATAAAAAAAATACATTGAATTCTAACGAAAATAGAGATTATTTTGCAACTAATTAGATTATAGAAACGTGTTGTATTTGATAAGGGAATAATCAATAACACATCTAAATGAACCTAAACGCAATTAGAATTCACTGTTTGTGTAAGGAAAACAAATTTAAAGCTGCTGATAAATGATCATACGATTTTCTTAAGCACAGGCACCTCAGAACTCGTCTAAAAAAATATTCTAGTGACATTGGGCACGCTATAACCCGTTTGAGTTTGTACGAGCCTCTTACCTCCTGTACTGGTGCAGGTACGAGTATATTTCCTCATAAAACCAGTTGGCGGACGTAGGGCGGGTATAATAGCGATATTTCGCGTAAAAGCTCGGAAGTGACACGGTGAAATTATAATTATTGATAATTAACATAAGTAAAAATAATATGACGCAGTTATATTTTATGTGTATGTACAGGTATATATACACATAAAATATAACTAAATAGGCCTTCCATCAAAATTAATTAATATATACATATATAACAAACAATATGTACATAATGTACTAGTCATCATCATCATGATCAACCCATTACCGGCTCACTGCAGAGCTCGGGTCTCCTCTCAATATGAGAAGGGTTTGGCCATAGTCCGCCACGCTGGCCATGTGCGGATTGGCAGACTTCACACGCCTTTTGAGAACACTGTGGGAAACTCTCAGGCATGCAGGTTTGCTCACGATATTTCCCTTCACCGTTGAAGCAAGTGATATTTTAATTTTTTTTAAACTCACATAACTCCGAAAAGTTAGAGGTGCGTGCCCGGATTCGAACCGCCGACCTCTGATTAGGAGGCTGACGCCTAAACCACTAGGCCTTCACAGCTTCATGTATATGTATATATCTGAAGCTATGATAGCCTAGTGGCTAGGACACCCACCTCCTAATCAGTAGTTCGATCCCGACCTCTAACTTTTCGGAGTTATGTGCATTTTTATATTGAGAGGAGACCCGTGCTCTGTAGTATTCCGGCAATTGGTGATGATGACTTCATTCTTACTCCGAGGCAAGACCATTGCACCATTTTGAACGGTTAACCTCTAGACCAACTAGTCAGTTATTTTTTGCCGTAACATTTTCAACTCGATAATTACAGTACGATTTTTCCGGAAATATAATTATAATGTCCTCATGTTTGTTTAAGGAACTTGACAATTGTGCAAGTATCCTTCAGAACAGCTCAGCTTAAGATAAATAAATATTATTGAGGTTTTTACTCCATATTTATAGTTTGTTGCATATCCGCTTGGATCATTAAAATACTAGATGCTTTCAGTTGTCAAAAAGTGTCCGTGAAATATAAGATTTCACTTTGTGATTCGGATCTCTTTTCTATTGAAACTGAAACTTATTTATTATAAGTTATATTAAATTATGCATCTGAAATAAACAAAACCGGATCGAAGTTTTTCGCTTATCAGAGTTTTTGCTAGGCATTATAAATCAAATATAGCTGATTATGACGTCGAATTTTGATTCCATTTATTAATAAAACTAGCTGTTGCCCGCGACTTCGTCTGCGTAGAGTTGCTGATTTCCCGTAAAATTGAGGTTTCCCGTGCGGCCAATGCCCTGCTTCAGAAAGTAAGCTACTTAATGCGAATTTTTGTATCTCTTAACTCCAAAATCTCCATCACTCAATTTCCAAATATCCTTTCTTAGCTGACATATCTTAACTATCAACTACTTACTTGCTAAATCATAGCTTTATACGTACAATAGTTTTCGAGATCTCGTGTTTAATCTGTAAGTATGTAAGTAAATACGTCAGTGGCCTTTGGCTTTTATATATATAGATAACCATCGTTTTGTCATATTCTTAGTTTCGTATTACAATTATTATCAATTTATTGGTAACTTGCTGACCTGCCAGAGTTAGGAAGTTAGCGTTTTTCATACCGTGCCTTGATAAGATGCAAAGCATTTTTACAAACGTAATAATAACTGTCAAAAGCCCCCCAACTCGCAGTGAACCGCGTAGTAGGTTTAAGCACAATCATTCTCTCCTTTGATAAAGGTCTGTGCTCAGCAGAGAGAAATATGAGCGGGGAATATTAATGATATAATTAAATCAAGGCGACATTTGGATGCACTTATGCAAAAGGTATCCAATCTACAAGAACACGAGTCTGGTCTGGTGGGAGGATTCGGCCGTGACTAGTTACCACCCGTTGTTCACTCGCGTGCCCCGGAGAGTACTTCTATAACAACTAACATTTGCTGGTGATGTACGCAAGTCTATTAATCCTCCTCTAGTTCATTTTGATGACCTCCGTGGCGTAGCGTGCGCTGTCGCATTATAAAGTTGGAGGCCCTGGGTTCGATTCCTGGCTCGAGTCTGGTCTGGTGGGAGGCTTCGGCCGTGGCTAGTTACCACCCTACCGACAAAGACGACGTCAAAAGTGCCTTTTTAAGGACTATTTGAAAAAAGATTATTTAAATTCAAATTTCAAATTCAAAATAATCTTTATTCAAATAGTCCTTAAAAAGGCACTTTAGACGCGTCAATAATTTACATAGTAGTTATTTCATGGTGATAACTATATTCGTAAACTTAAAACTAAAGCTATGAGGGTTCCAAACGCGCCCCGGTCTAAGAAGAAGCCCACAACAAACTTAGCCGGGGTTTTTCTTTTTTTCGTTATCACCATCTCACATAATGAATAACAAACTATAGTACCTATGGAGATAGAGCAATTTGAATTTGACGTGTCGCCAAGCGATTTAGCGTTCCGGCACGATGTTGTTTAGAAACCAATTAGGAGTATATAATATCAAAATTTAGTTAGGTCCAATAAGTCAATACTATCCGGTCAACAAATAGATCCCAGACTAGACCCAGACGTATTCTTTATATCATCTGTTATGGAATCTCTAATCCAAAGTAATTATTTCTCAATTTGCTCAACGTGGGTTGGATATTTTTGCATAAACGTCTATATAACCGTGTTAAATTAACTAACCTCAAATTCTTCACCATCCTATTCTCACTGGGTAGGTCGAGGAACTCCAGTAGGAAGCGCAGCCTTTCTACGATCTCCCTGGTCTCCATGCCGAAGATCCAGCCGAAGTACATCATGGTTTCCTTGATGGTGAACTCACCATACAGCGCGATCTCTTGGGGCATGTACCCCACGCGCTTGCCGGGTACTCCAGACCCTGGGGAGAAAGGAGAACATTAGGTTCAATCAGCAGCATGTAGCCCCAGTCACGGTAATAATATTATACAGTACTTTAACTCGGGCTTATCTTTGAAATAAATACCTACTGCTGCGTGGCATCTAAACATGCGATAGGGCTGCCCGCCTCCAACATTTTAATTACATTTGCCTACTTTGTGTTCAAATTTCAACTATCTAGTGACAGATAGACGATCAAATTTATTTTTTCTGGCATTATTCATAAAAACAGTACAATAAACAACTATTATTAATGCAACCAAAAAGTGCACAATATTTCCTATTCTTGGTATTAAATATTTAGTTCAAGTTATTTTAAGTGGAAAAATCGCGCGATTATTGTTTAAAAAACAAAACACCGTCCGTTCGTCACTGCGGCAAAGTCGCGACTGTCTGCATGCCGAATGCACCCCGAGATCACAGGCATAGCCCGCGTTTCGGCCGTTTGTATGAAGTTGGAATACTGTATATAATATTAGGAGGAACACAAACGATCTTCCACCCAGGAATTCATTTATTATCATTATCACCGTCCACAATACATATGTATGCTCGCTTAGCATACAATACAGATGTATGCTCGTGAGCAATCATTTTTGGTTTGATTTGTAACACTCTCCAGTAAGAAATTTCTAAAACGCATTACTATTTGGTTCGAATAATATTGTTTGTGCGAAAATCTACAAACTAAATAGACATAGCCAAATATAGTGTTGTCCTTTTCAAGGGAATACAGAGTAAAAAGGACAGCACTATTTAGACTTGCAAATTGAATTTACTTCAGGGATTCATGAACAATAGATAGACACCAAGTGAACTTCATTGGTTGACAATGAACAAAAAGCTTATATCGCGAAATTCAACGATAAATTGAAAAATTCAGTGACTTGTACGTTGCAAAGTCTTCATCTCCAGAGTGTATGTAGCGAATAAAAAATATTTTCGTATGAAGATGTACTCAATGAGTCTCTAGACCAGGGCCAATATGGGCAGGATTGCGTCTGCTTTGGTCAGCTAGTAGATAAATAAATGTAAAACAACAATAAAGATAGTTTGTTTTACTATTTACTTATATTTGAAGACTTCCGCTCGAGGATGTTTCGCGAAATCTCGACGGATGTGTCAACCTTGCGAAACTGTTCTAAGAATATTATGCCAACGATATTAATTCCTTTTTCTAATGATCGTACACCACTTCCAGCATACACCAATAAAATATATACAAGGTTTTACACATGAAAAAGGTAACATTAATTTTAATCCGATTTTTTTTTAATTTAAAGGTAACATCCGAAATACGTTGTGAAGTACGCGTCTAATTTATCGTTCTCTGTGGAAGTTTATTTGTTTTAATTTAATTTAGTTTTAAGTCAGGTAACAGTTTTGATTTTTTAATTTGTTATTATGTACGACCTTTACAAGTAGAATTACATGTGCCACAATACCTCATTATATTTAATTAAGTTTATATATTTAACATGTAATTTTATTGGTTGTCCAAATCATCATCATCATCATCATTTCAACCTATAGACGTCCACTGCTGGACATAGGTCTTTTGTAGGGAGTTCCAATGGCCACGGTCCTGGGCCGCTTGTATCCAGCGGCTCCCTGCGACTCGTTTGATGTCGTCTGTCCACCTTGTTGGGGGTCGACCAACGCTACGTTTACCAGTGCGAGGTCGCCATTCCAGCACCTTGAGACCCCAACGTCCATCGGTTCTCCGAGCTATGTGCCCCGCCCATTGCCACTTCAACTTCGCAACTCGCTGAGCTATGTCGGTAACTCTAGTCCTTCTACAGATCTCTTCATTTCTGATTTCCAAATAAATAAATAAATATTTTTTTTCCGACTTTATAATGTGTAAACTTTGTTTATAATCATTGTAACATTACACTTAACATACTTTATCTATACTTGTCAGCTTATTATACGATATTAAATAACACAATTGATACAATTATACACATGTGCGGATTGTTTTACATATAAAATGTATACATAATGTACCAATAGTAAGTAAAATTCTTATTATTAATGAAACAAGATGAAGATTCGTCCGCTTATAACGAATCTTAGCTTGTAGCTTTTGGCAGTTTGGTATTATACTCGTATATGGACTAACCTTTTGTGCCCGGTTTGCCCCCAAGCACCCATATCTCGCCACTGTTCAGTTTCCGCCGACCAACTATGCACGAGAGCAGGGTGGTCTTCCCGCAACCTGACGCACCCAAGAGTCCATATCTGTCAAGAAACAAAACAAATATTAATACGAGAACACGCGAATTTTAGTGGCTTAAAGGAGAAAAAGGCTCGGTTATTCCAAACGGAAATGAGGAGGGTAGCAGAAGAAACAATTTTTTGACATAACTCAAATAATTGAAACGAGCAGCGATGTTTATATGGTTTTTGTTTTAGATTGGTTATTTGGTGATTAACATCGATACTTGGCTGATTATTCATGATTCTTTACAAGGTCTTTGAATCATCATGACGACTGTGTGTTACAAATAACACCGTTAAGGAATGTCGATTTGACCAGAAATACGCTGGTTTTCTCAGCAAGGACGACCTCCGAGGCGCAGTGCGTGCGCTGTCGCATTATAAAGTTGGAGGTCCTTGGTTCGATTCCCGGCTCGAGTCTGGTCTGGTAGGAGGCTTCGGCCATGACTAGTTGTCCCTACCGTAAAGACGTGTCGCCAAGCGATGTAGCGTTCCGGCACGATATCGCGTAGAAACCAATGAGGAGCGGTGGCGTGGCCATACTTGTAACAGGTTAGCCCTATGCCATTCTAGACAGCATCGTCACTTACCACCAGGTGAGATAGCCGTCAAGGACTTATTTTGTAGTCCATAAAAATAAGGAGCAATATGTTATTGACTTGGATCATTGTTATTTTGTTTGTTCTTGCATACATATGGTGTAATAGTGAACGTTACTGAGATTAATTTTGGCTGTATTGAGTCATCAAAATCCGCAGAGCACACTAAGATTGCGTTACTGACGTATCATGAAATAGAAGTCATAAGTTATCTAGACTTGACCGTCTTACTGAACTATATTTCAACGTATAGTTCAAATAACTGAATGGTTCAGGCTTTAATATGTCATAAAGACAGATAATAAACTCCCAAAATAGCTTTATTCATGATAACTACAGGTATTTATGAAACGTTCATTTATGATATATTTTTATTAAATAATAATAAAAATATATCATAAATTAATCGATTTATTAAACTTTAGACAATTATCATTAACAACTAAAACAATGTAACTGTATTATAAACACTTATAAGCTGAAAATAAATCTTAAATTGAACCTAAAACTAAAAATCTTGAAAAAAAAATTATATATATATAATATAATAACTAAAATATATTATTAAAAGGAGTCTCTTTAGGCAAGGTTTCGAAGATACTGGCAGCGTTTCCCCTTTGGATTGCAAGACTAATTCGTTACCACCATACCATACAGCGGTGAGTAGGAACACGTGGGGGTTTTAGTCAGTAGGAGTCTGACATAACCTCTGTGCTTCCCCGTGGCGCAGAGGTATCCATGAGGATTTACCCACGATAAAAAAAAAATACTAATTCTTTGTTTGAGGTAGCTGGCAGCTCTTCGGTCTCCTGTGATGTCGACTAACCTTTTTGCTATTTCATGTATATATTTATTTTATTATTTTAATTTTAGAGCTGATGGTGATAACTACACTCGCCGACTTCAAACTTTGACGACCTCCGTGGCGCAGTGCGCGCTGTCGCATTATACCGACAAAGACGTGTTGCTAAGCGATTTAGTGTGCTGGCAAGACGTACCCTAACAAGTTAGCCGGATACCGTCTCAGACTGCATCATCATGATCAACCGATTACCGGCTCACTACAGAGCACGGGTCTCCTCTCAATATGAGCAGGGTTTTGGCCATGTGCGAATTGGCAGACTTCACACGCCTTTAAGAACATTTTTTGGTGACATCTCAGGCATGCAGGTTTCCTCACGATGTTTTCCTTCACCGTTGAAGCAAGTGATATATATTTTTTTTCAGACTGCATCATCAGATTGCCGCCAAGGGCAATCTTGTAGTGGACTAAAGCTAAGTGTTCCAATCGAGCCCAGGTCTAAGAAGAAGCCCACAACAGACTTAGCAGGGTTTAACTAAATTTAATTATTTGTTAATTCACAAATATCATAAAAGATTCCAGAAAATTCATCAAATACAGAGGATTTTGAAGTTTGTGTGTCAGTTTAGATGTTAACAAAAAAACAATAATGTTTTAATGTGACTTGAGTTAGGACAAAAGGCTAGTTAGTTATTTTTTTTTTATTTTTCGAATTGACAATTGCAGATAACCATAATAGTTACTACTGCGTCACCGGGGGTTTTTGGCCAGCATGAAGCTCAGCCTGAGAGTGGAGCACCTCGGCTCGACGACTTCTGAGGGAACGTCCCCCTAAGGGCGTCTCCTGTGAGACTCGGACCTCGACTTAGGGTGACGTTGGGATGGTGGGTTTGTTGGATTGGTGTGTCAGTCCGAGCGCCCCCGTGTCCGTGGATAGAGTCCACGTACCGATGACGTCAGATAGCGGGGACCTCGTCTTCGCCGGCGAAGACGCTGTGTTGTGTTTTGTGTAGTGTGACCTACCTGCGAAGCGTTGTCTAATGTCAGTTGGTCGTCCGGGTCGATTATGACGTTTTTCGGGCGTCTCTTTATGAGAGGGGCGTTTAGGTCGGGGGTGTAATTGCAAGCCTCAACCACTAGAGGGTTGGGGTGTCGGGCTGGCTAGTTAGTTAGTTGATAGAACTCAGCGCGTAAATGTGAAATGAAGCCCCACTCACGCACGAGATAATGGCCGGTGGAGTTCTCTTAATTCGTTATGCACGTCACCCACAACACGGAATGTTACCTCGCAATTAAAAATGATTTCGCAAGGCAGCAGGAAAACTGGAAAACCAGAGAAATTTCCGCAAGGCCGTGGTCTGCGAACTGCACGATGAATCAGGTTACTAGTTTACTTGCCTTGCGTTTATGAGTTACTCGCTCGAGCGGAAAGGAGTTGTATCCACGCATATAGTATGTCTAACATAGCGAACTGTACATGTCATATAAGTGAATAGACGTGATCTTATTAATCGAGTCGGTCAGGTATGTTTTAAAGCCATGTTCTTTGTTCGTCTATCTGACTTAGGCCTTGGCAACAGAAAATTTATTTATTTATTTGAAAGTAATCAACAGCATTACATTTCACCATCATCATCATGATCAACCCATTACCGGCTCACTACAGAGCACGGGTCTCCTCTCAATATGAGAAGGGTTTGGCCATAGTCCACCACGCTGGCCATGTGCGGATTGGCAGACTTCACACGCCTTTGAGAACATTATGGAGAACTCTCAGGCGTGCAGGGTTCCTCACGATGTTTTCCTTCACCGTTGAAGCAAGTGATTTTTTTTTAAACGCACATAACTCCGATAAGTCAGAGGTGCGTGCCAGGATTCGAACCGTCGACTTCTGATTAGGAGGCTGACACCCTAACCTAGTGGTTACCTAACTTAGTGGTAGCCTAGTGGCTATCACCGCTTCAACGTTACATTTCATTGGTATACAATTAAGAAAGTCATAAAATATGGCCAAAGAGGTTACACAATATATACAAAATATTTTCATAGTTAAATAGGTAAAAATTTAAAATGTAACTGACTAAGGTAAACAACATCTAAACATTAACAATAATAGGATATATTAGTGAGTGGGTGTGCATGGGTAATTGTGTGTGTGAGTTAGTCAGTGAGTTTATGTGTGTGTATGTATGGGCACGTGTTAAAAGGGGTAAAAACATTACTATGTAGGTAGTTTTAGTATTTCTTTTTTAGCTGCAAATCATAATAAGATTTATTGTAGGTTCTAGCCAGACGTATTTGATTTGAGTAAACATATTAATCACGTACTTACATGGTATATAACTAAGTACACTTTACAAGTTTACTAGTAGGTAATAGTCGACCAAATTATAAAATGTATTCGGTACAGGTGTACCTTTTATTATACTGCGTCTGAGTAAATTAAGGGGTTTAAAAATTCCTGTCGAATACGCAACGTTCCACTTCCGTTTCCGGTCCTTTTTCGACAAATTTATAAATCTAATTTCGTGAAAGTTTGCTATAGGTGCATCGATGTTAAAATAATAAAAGACGAAAGTCCCGATCAAGAGGATGGGGGATGGTTTGGAGTGCTGCAGATGTTCAGGACCGACGGTAAACACAGCATCAGGTCGTGACACGTGATATCGACGCGATTTTAGGAAGCTATATATATACAATATACATTATGATGTATTATTAATCAAGACATATATTTTACAAGTTGTTTGTAAGGGTTAAAACTTGACTAGAATACTATTATGAATGTATTAAGTTGGTTGTCATCATGTCGCGCCGCCACGCTATTGGTTCCCGCCAAAACGGTGGCAAGTGATTGGTCCACGCAAAATAGCAATAACAATGGACGCTACGAAGACATTGCGATAAGTTTAGTGTATTGAAGTGTTTGTAGAGGAAAGGCTGCAGGATATTTCGATAAGTTTAGTGTTATTTGTGTAGGAAAGGCTCCAATTCAACTAGCGTATTTATCTAAGTTTTTACAAACTTCTGCTCGCTTGTACCTAAAAAAATATATGTTCAATTCAGAATAAAATGAAATATATGGAATAAGAGGATACAAACATATCGCAACCGCAACGGTCTGTTTGTCGCTACTCGCACGAGCGAGGGCGCTGTCGAAACCGTGTACATTCTCGTTTACCGCGCAAGCGAAAATAACACTTATCTACTTACAATTTAATGTCAGTTTACTACATTAATTGCTAGACACGCGTTATTTTACTTGGCAGTTTATTTCCTTTAGCATACATATTTGCGAGGCGAAAAAAACCGCATGATATTTGCAGCGGAACATCGTTTACATTGAAACCGGTGTTGAACATGTCGCCGGAATATAATGCATGTAGGGATTTAAATAATTTACTGAAATAACATTATTGAAATAAGTAGTGGATATAGCCTAGTGTTCAGGGCGTCAGCCTCCTAATCAGAGGTCGGCGGTTCGAATCCGGGCACGCACCTCTAACTTTTCAGAGTTAAGAGCGTTTTTTAAAAATTAAAAATATCACTTGCTTCAACAGTGAAGGAAAACATCGTGAGGAAACCTGCACGCCTGAGAGTTCTACATAATGTTCCCAAAGACGCCTGAAGTCTGCCAATCCGCACATGGCCAGCGTGGTGGACTATGGCCAAACCCTTCTCATATTGAGAGGAGACCCGTGCTCTGTAGTGAGCCGGTAATGGGTCGATCATGATGACTGAAATAACGTAGTGTGATTTCGTATCTTCTTTTTCTTGCCCACTATCCCACATCATGTGGGGTCGGCACAACACGTCTTCTTCTCACCCACTTCCACTTCCACTCACTCTTACCAGCTACCCACATCTTTTACCCGTATATCCTCTTTTAAACGATCCATCCATCTCTTTTTTGGTCTTCCTGAACTCTTTTGTCCTTCCACGATTATATATAAAATTTTTTTGGTGACATCACTTTCTTCCCTCATTCTTTATAATTACGTTTAGGGTTTTCACGAAATCGTCGATATACGTTTAATTTTGGACACACACTCAGTTGTCAGAGAGATGTCCTTTTCATTGCAATCTGTTTTATAAGACATTGCGTCCTTAAAATAAGGATTAAACCAAATTCTAAAAGAAGAACGTCACGTTAGATAGAGAACTATCGATGCTACTTGCTGCAAAATTATTGACAGATGTGTTTTTACACTTATACTACTCTATGAATTTGAAATTTCCAACAAATTTCATCCCTATGTTGCAACTCAAGGGGATGAATTAAAAAATCCTCCGTCTTCGTTATTATATATATGTTAAATTTAAGCTAGTATCGTCGGGCAGTTTGAGCTGTGTATTAATAGATCAGTCAGTCAGGACGATATCTTTTAGTTATCATCCGAAATTCAGTAGTTATGAGCGGAATTGTTTTACTATTTTTACGGAATTTATCTCAACTCACGTTCGTGTGATAACTAGTTTCTGTACATTATTCACCCCTTACTACGTCTACGGTAGATTTACCTGATAAAACACTTTTGTAAGAACCATTTCAATGGTGGGCAACACGCTATGCTACGCTATTAATGGCTACATTAAAATATTCAATGACAAAGTCAAGGTTTAAGCTTGGAGGTCAAATAAAGGTTACAAGTAAGGTAAGAGTGAAGAAATTCCGAATCAGTACGAAAAGCAGATTATGTTTTCTTCTTAATCCAATAAAATAATGCTATTTTGGGGGAAAATAATCAATGAATCGAACAATCAATTATAATCTTTATTCAAATAATCCTTTAAAAGGCACTTTTAACGCGTCAACAATTTACACAGTAGTGAGTGATGGTGATAACTACATTCGTAAACTTAAAAATAAAGTTATGAGGATTCCAAACGCTAAACTAAGAAGAAGCCTGCAGCAAATTTATCTAAAAAGAACGGTACAACTCATCATGAATGCATTCATCATCAGCACACATATTATCCTTGACTGTCCTTAGATGGAATGAAAAAATGTATCTAAAATGGCAGATCTATAACCACTGTTGAACGTATTTAAAATAAATCTAGTTACAGGTGAGGAAAATTTGATAGTCATTTAATTAAACATTAGACTGAAGTCTTACACAGAGATAGAAGGAAGAAGATTGGCATGTGGAAAATTCCAAGAAATAACTGAATGACTATTCCGACACATTACTTATTAAGGCCTTTTTTTTGTGTTTTTTTTTTTGTTTACGTGGGAAAATCTCCTAGTGAGATACCAGACTATTACTTTGGGGAAAAGCTCGGGTTACGTGGGATATTTACCCACTAAAAACCCCTATGGTGGCCACCATCAGCATAAAAGAGTGGGAGGCTTTGGGATCTACATTAATTAATAAGGCCTACGAAGGTTTATGGCAATTGTAAATAGGTCTGATAAATTTCATTCATGATTAACCCATTACAGGCTCATTATAGAGCACGGGTCTCCTCTCAATATGAGAAGGGTTAGGCCATAGTCCTCCACGCTGGCCATGTGCGGATTGGCAGACTTTGAGAACATTATGGAGAATTCTCAGGCGTGCAGGTTTCCTCACGATGTTTTCCTTCGCCGTTGGAGCAATGGATATTTTAATTGTTTAAAAACGCACATAACTCCGAAAAGTTAGAGGCTTTAAATTTCATTACATATCCGTTACTATCAACCCATTATTTAGCAATCTCCATACCCGGTTGGTGGGCTGGCGTCACAGCATAATAGTCTGAGCAGAGGTCACCCTGCGGGTCACAGCAAGCGTTCATTGTTAGCAGAGGTTAACAATCTTATGTTTTGCGCCCTCGTGGCCTTGGGGTGTTGGCGCGACGCCAATACTGAGCCAAGAAGCCAACGTTCGTGGCTGGTGGCTGGCGATAAATTTGGTGACACACAATTAGTGGTATTCTATTGTTATTGTATGAAGTTAGTGTGCCATAAAATGCAAAATTTTGTGACAAAACAAGTGGCTACAAGGCCATAAGGTTTATTTGCGTGCTTAGCAAATAATATACCCATTTTTTAGCTTAAAAAATATTTAAGATGTTACTGTCGGAATTATATTGTTTGATGCAAATTTATTGAATTCTATTCAATAAATATATTTGTCATATTATATATTCTATTACATTTTGATCCTGGCATTTTCGCTGACAAAGTGATTTAAATAATCTTGCGTTTTAAGCCCTCGACGTGATGGTATGATGCAAAAATTGAGACAAAGTAAATATTCGGTGGTTGGTGATTAATTTGGTGACACACTATACCCCTATACTATACCATAGTATTTTTAATATATTAACAATGGTGAGCATATACTTAAGACAATGCAAAATTACTATGTGATTTTGTCGCAAGGTAGAAGTGAGGGTAAGGGCTAACTTATAGTTTATTAAAAAAATCGTGATCAAAACAAAAAAGTGTTTCCTATGGCTACTAATACTGATTATTGTTTTATATAAGAAAAGACAACTATTGCAAATTCTATGTCTCCTATCTCTCCGTCGTTACACTCTTGACAGAGTGGTCGTGGTCATCATGAAGCAATGTCTTTGAGGACAGATGTTATACGCCTCACAAGCATCCGCCACTTTTCTCGGCTGGCCGAAAGCCTGGTGCACTCGTGCAAAGGACCGCCCACAGCAGACTTTATCTGATCAGTCCATCGCATGGGTGACTTTCCTCGGCATCTAGTGCCCTCCACCTTGCCCTGCAAATTGTATGTACGGTGAAGTAATAATCGATTGAAGAACTCACATGGTGCCCTTCTTGACGGACATGTTGAGGTTGCTGAGCACATGATTGGGCCGCTTGTTGGAGCCGTAGTGCTTGAAGGCGTGCTGGACGCAGACGGCTTGCTGTCTCTTCTGCCACACCTGGAAAAAACACGAGTTTTAAATTAAGCAGAACAACTCTGCATGCCGAAGATTTTTTTTTTTTATTATTTTTTTTTTTTTCGGACTGTCTATTAGCTGTACAAACCCTATTGGTTGCCACAGCGTAACCGGGCTGTTTGGCGAGCTTTGGAAAGAAGCTCTGCCAGAAGAAATTTTGAGCCCTAGGGCTCGAAGAAACTATGGGAACGACTGCCTAAGGGCGCTTCCTTTCAGGCCGAACCTCGGCTTAGGCGACGTTTGGGATAACGGGGGGGTCGGACGGTGGGGAGGATATGTTGTATGCACTGTGTATCTGTATTCTTCATTCATTTCTTTCTTCTGTGTAGAATATAAGTGGGGTCATTCATTCAATTCTAAAACACCATTAGTAAAAAGGAATAATACGGATTAAGACTTCTCTAACCTGGATATTTTGATTTATAATGAACATATCTGGTCTGGTGGGAGGCCTCGGTGTGGCTATTTACCACCCTACCGATAAAGACGTAACAACTAGAAATATAATACCCGTATTTTTATACACTAAAAATTAGACCTTGGCGGCTATCTCACCTGGTGGTAAGTGATGCTGTCTAGGATGGTAGCGGCCTAACCTGTTCTGAGTATGGTAAATCCGCGTTCCTAATTGGTTTCTACGCGAAATCGTGCTGGAACGCTAAGTTCCTTCTTGGTACATCAATGTACACATCTGCACGTAGGTTGGTAACTAACTACTGCCGATGCCTCCAACTAGACCATACCAGATAAAATTCAGAAATCATGAATTTATAAAAGTCCGTGCCGTAAAAACACTCGCGTGTTTGAGCGTTCGCCCTTAAGTTTTCATCAAAACAGCCTCATGTGCGTCGGACTCAAGACCGCGGTGACGAATAGGCCATTACGTTTTAAATATAAACAATAGTAAATAACTAAATAGCCATTCCAAATGTGTAGCTGGTCACAATGGACCGTTAAGATGCAAAAGGCAATGAAATAAATAAACGGTGAGACTGGCTACAGGAAGTATCAGGCATAATTTTCCTTGTTGTAGCTGCGAGTGATTATCCTGTTGCTAGATTCTAGATACGATCTTGTAAACGATTGACCTTTTTGGCAATGACCTATCTAATGCAGCACTAAGGATGCAAACCACCAGAGATGTGCTATGGAATGTTGCTGTGGATGCGTTTGATATCCACCAATCATATTCATTAGTGATTTGATGGTGATAACTACATTCGTTAACTTAATCTATGAGTTAGGGGGTAAAATAGGGGTTTGAAGTTTGTATGAAAGTCCTATGTTTTTTAATTTAGAGATACGAAAATCGGCAATTTGACATTTGCCTGTAGCTTACTTTCTGAAGCAGGGCATTGGCCGCACGGGTAACCTCAATCTGAAGGGAAATCAGCAATTCTACGCAGACGAAGTCGCGGGCAACAGCTAGTAAATAATAAATTATAGTACCTATGGAGATAGAGAAATTCACACCAAAGCTTTTTTATCGTTTATATAATATCGTTTATATAATATCGTAATATGATTTTTCTATAGCTTTCGTTAAAGATATGTTTTTTATATGGAAGGAGGCGTGCTATGGATGCCAGCCGTGGGCCGTCGCGAGCTGGTGGTGTAGCTATGTGCAGAGTGCCTACAGTATGCCCGCGTTTGACGCTGAAAGTTGACATGCCATCGTCATCGTGGAAGCAAAAAGTTATTTTATATCTCGCAAATACAATTTCGATCGTAAACTTATACAATTAATGATAAAAAATATCATGATTTGCGTTTGAATTTGATTATTCATAAACTTAAAACTAAAGCTATGAGGGTTCCAAACGCGCCCCGGTCTAAGAAGAAGCTCACAACAAACTTAGCCGGGGTTTTTCTTTTTTTCGTTATCACCATCTCACATAATGAATAATAAACTATAGTACCTATGGTGATAGAGCAATTCACACCCAAGCTTTTTTATCGTTTATATAATCCTTAATATCGTAATATGATTTTTCTACAAGCTTTCGTTTTATAAATACTTTGAACTTATTTATAGACAATATATAGGTCAGCCCAGTACTATACCACAGGTTCTTTAATAGACAGCTGCTCATATAATATGAATTAACTCGTAACTAACGATAGTATATATTAATAATCCATGAAGAACCTTACAAACATGCTCAACATGCCACGAGAGTGATTCCGCAAATTCAATCACAAAAAAAAAATGGGTCCGACCTCGTACAGTGTTGTCGTAAAATAACAGGTACCACCAAAATTTAACAATTGATTAATTAATTGCACAATATGTTATTGTGATTGGTTTCAAAACCATTTTCAATTTATTTCAATACAATGGCGGGAAGACGTACGAGTATGTGCCAACTTTTTAAGATCATGCACTCTGAGCAGGCAAAGGTCGATACGTCCATAATTCTTAATCTATAGTTATCTATAGTATAATAAAACTGTAACAGGACGAATTCTGTACATTTTATATATTTTGAAAATTTTATTTGGAGGATGTTTTAATATCGATTATCGATACTGAGCCTAAAACTATTTTTTTTTTATGTTTCTGTCTGTCTGTCTGTCTGTATCTTGGCAGCGCATCGCTCCGAAACTACTGGATAGATTTGAATGAAATTTAGTATAGGAGTAGCTGATTCTCTGGTTCAACATATAAGATAGTCTTTATTTATTTATTTATTTATTTTATTAAGTATTTGTAATCAACAACGTTACGGATAGTATTATTTTACATGTCAGACAATATAAAATATGGCCAAAATGGATTAGGTACAATTTCGTTTAATAATTTACTTACATGCAATTATTAATTATAACAGTAGTTTCGAGGATAATATCTTGTTAAATTGCAAGCCTTGAATTTTAACAAGATATAAGTGCAAATTCATTATTTTACATATGATGAATCCCGGAATTCAGCACGGTTCCGGATCATGATGACTATCCTATAAATAAAACGGGGCTTGACTTGCTTAACAGTTGCATAAATAGATATTGTCACGAAAAATGGACTTATTATAATACATTTCCTGGTAGACATATAAGGTGCTGATACTCACAGTACTGTTATTTATGTCGAGCGGCATGGAGAATTGTATCTGGCTCATCTTGGACTCCTTCTCGTCGCCCATTGGCGACGAAGGCGAGGTTTCTCTGTTGGCAAAAGAAAAATTGTGTTATTTATGTTATTCACGAAAATCATAAGCATGCTGACGTACACCAAGCGAACGAGTTCATGAATACGGACCCCATTGTATGCCACCATATCCCCATGAATAGCCCATGACTGCAATCTCACTTGGTCGTAAGCGATGTTTCAGTGGGAAATGGTAGCGGGCTAAACTATGAGAAGTATGGCAGTTATTACATAACGCACACACACAAACACACATTCACACTCGTTCACACACACATACATACACGCACACGCTCATCATGATCAACCCATTACCAGCTCACTACAGAGCACGGGTATCCTCGCAATATGAGAAGGGTTTGGCCATAGTCCACCACGCTGGCCATGTGCGGATTGGCAGACTTCACACGCCTTTGAGAACATTATGGAGAACTCTCAGGCGTGCAGGTTTCCTCGCGATGTTTTCCTTCACCGTTGAAGCAAGTGATATTTTAATTTTTAAAAACGCACATCACTCAGAAAAGTTAGAGGTGCGTGCCGGGATTCAAACCGCCGACCTCTGATTAGGAGGCTGAAGCCCTAACCACTAGGCTATCACAGCTTCAAATTCACGCACACGCTCATACACGCTTAAATAATGTTTAGCTACTATAAGATATTTTTTCTCTAGGAATGAATTTACTATATCCCTGAAAGGAACTAGGGATATGAAACTCTGCATTTGCTATAATACATTGTCCCCGTTTACGTTTTTAGTCATAGTTTATATTTGATTACATACAATGTTCTCATGTCTTTTTATATTTCTTTATTGTAACCATATTATATAAATTGTGTTTTTACTTTTATATTCGCACTAAATTTAGTAAGTTATTAAAATTAATATTTTTAAATGTAACAATGAAGTTGTAGCCGTAAGTAAACAAAATGAATAAAATTTAAATAAAATAAAATTTCAAGATATGAGATGATCTATTTCGCATTAAGCTAACTCGACTAATGGAGTTAAAAATAACACCCACAGCTAAATTATCACCAGATTGTGTGACAATTTGACTTTTTAATTCAATCCGCATACGCGCGTGCGCATCTTTTATTCAACCGACAGTGCGTTCTTATTTTGACATATAGCCCACGGTCACAATGTCGAAACTATTGGCATTGCAATTAACGCGGCGGAACACGTCAAACTGTACCCATCCCTTTTTATCGCAGCCTCGGTCAACCGCGTTACGTATCGTCGTCCTGTTTCACCAGACGTATCTGTGACGTAGACGTTAGATTGACATCCATGATAATTATCGAATAAATATGGTCGTCACAGATAAGTAAACGCGCTAACTATTATGGTGGTAAAAAGATTGAATTGTATAACGCATTCTATTGTGTATATTTACATAATAAACTGTCTGGAAGGTTATTAAATAATTTAATTTAATTTATAATGAAATTAATTTGAATAATATAATTATATTAAGCTTGTTAAATATTAATTACAAAACATACATTACTTATAATGTAATTATACGTGAAAGTATACATTGGATATACAAGTAGGCGTTACGATGCGGAAGTCTATATATATATTACAGAGCGCGGGTCTCCTCTCAATATGAGAAGGGTTCGGTCATAGTCCACCACGCTGGCCATGTGCGGATTGGCAGACTTCACACGCCTTTGAGAACATTATGGAGAACTCTCAGGCGTGCAGGTTTCCTCGCGGTGTTTTCCTTCACCGTTGAAGCAAGTTATATTTTAATTGCTGTAAAACGCACATAACTCCCAAAGTTAAAGGTACACTGCACGGGTTCAAACTTCCGACCTCTGATTAGGAAGCATACGTCCTAACCTAACAACTAGGACCTATACCTTTTTTTTTGTCGTGGTGGAAAAGCTTTATTGCTACCTCCGTCCCTTGGGCTGGACTAGAGGTTATGTGGGACTCCCCCCCTAGGGGTATACCCGAACTAAAAACCACCACGGCGTGTCCCTCACGAGTTTTTCCAGACGCCCGGGGAACACCATTGCATTCTTCCCAAGCTAAATTCTTCCCAGGCAGGACCTAGACCTAGGCTTTCACAACTCATAGCGGGTTATATTACATAGTTTTATTTCAAATTTAAATTCAAAATAATCTTTATTCAAATAGTCCTTAAAAAGGCACTTTTGACGCGTCAATAATTAGCTTATTATTAATTTATTTATTTCGAGCTTAATCTCGAAATATGTCCGATGCAAATATGAAGACTAGTTTGGGCATGCTTCTCTGTATGGAACATATTCATTGCCTTGAAAGTATTCAAGTTATACGTGGCAGAAAACAGTTGAAGCTTCCGGCTTCTCTGTTTTCGACATAACATACGTAAGCTATACGTTTAAACAGACGTCATGGAGTAATTAGCAATATTCAAAGAGGTTAAAAGCATTCTACCTACAAAGACGTGTCGCCAAGCGATTTAGTGTTATTTATTTTATTTATTTGCATGATCAACCCATTACCGGCTCACTACAGAGCGCGGGTCTCCTCCCAATATGAGAAGGGTTTGGCCATAGTCCACAACGCTGGCCATGTGCGGATTGGCAGACTTCACACGCCTTTGAGAACAATATGGAGAACTCTCAGGCGTGCAGGTTTCCTCACGATGTTTTCCTTCACCGTTGAAACAAGTGATATTTTAATTGTTTAAAAACGCACATAACTCCGAAAAGTTTGAGGTGCGTGCCTGGATTCGAACCGCCGCCATCTGATTAGGAGGCTAACGCCCTAACCACTGGGCTATCACCACTTATTATTGATTATTAATATAAAAGGAATATAGTAAAGGCACCGAAAAAACCTAACACCAAAAAACAAACCAAAAACCGAAAGGTTTGCTATGCTAATCTGCAACTTAACAGCTTAAATCTAGAGGAACTGAGCAAGCATATTAGGCATGAAAAGAACATTTCCAAACAGAGTTGGATTCCGGTTCATCGCTCCGGCACGATGTCGCGTAGAAACCAACTAGGAGTTTAGGTTTACCATACCCCTAACAGGTTAGCCAGCTTAGACTGCATCATCACTTATATAAGGTGAGATTGCCGTCAAGGGTTAACTTGTAGTGGATAAAAATAAACAATTTTGGGTTCTATACAGATGTTATCAAAATATATCTAATTTACAGGAATCTTCGTTACAGTCCCGTTATAAGGATATAGATAAGGTAGCCATACCATCCCTGGTTGGGTTGCGGTCTGGTTGGGATGTGGTCGAGTGCACAAGTGTTCCCGTGACCCAGCCACCAGGCGACGCGAAGGAGCATGGCTGGGTTTAAGTGGGTATTCTGGTCGCCAGTCTGGCCGCCGGCGAGTTCCACATACCCCGTCGGAAGCGACACAGTCTTGACTGCGTCGCTTCCGGAAAGGATACGTAAACGCATTTCCCAGCGGGAAAAAAATGGAGCTACCATCCCGTCATCATATCCCATCTTAGACAGCATCATCACCAAGTGAGATAGCCGTCCAAGGCTAATTTGTGGTGTTTAAAAAAATCCTTTATTATTTAAATTGCAATGATTTCATTTTATGGTATCTGCGGTTATTATATAGGATCCTAAACGGCATATTACTTGAGATAAAAAACGGTTTGACGTGAAATGGTGGGACGGTCGCGTCGCGCCGATTCCGGGCCAACGAACTTAATTAAACGGTTTAGGTTTCTCAAAAGCAATAAACAATTTTTTGTATGTTACACAAAATGTATATATAAAAGTGTAAGACGGGATGTTGTTCTAGCAAGAACCGTTATGGTTGCTTGCGGCCTTTGTTAACCCCTGTGTAATTTAATTTCAAGGTTTACTATATTATTTTTATTCTTTGACGACCTCCGTGGCGCAGTGCGCGCGCTTTCTCCTTATATAGTTGGAGGTCCTGGGTTCGATTCCCGGCTCGAGTCTGGTCTGGTGGGAGGCTGCGGCCGTGGCTAGTTACCACCCTACCGACAAAGACGTGTCGCCAATTAGGAGTATGGGGTTTCCATACCCCTAACAGGTTAGCCCGCTACCATCTTGACTGCATCATCACTTACCATTAGGTGAGATTGCCGTCAAGGGCTAACTTGTAGTGGATTAAAAAAAAAAAAAAAATTATAACTCATCCTACTTCCTAGGTAGGAAAGCTCCTACTTATATTATAAACGTGAAAGTTTGTAAGTATGGAAAGATGGATGGATGTTTGTTACTCATTCACTTTAAAACTACTGAATGGATTTGAATGAAACATTACAATAATATAGCTTATACATCAGAATAACACATAGGCTACAATTTATAAAGATATTGTGTATGATGATAAGTGTCGAGTAAGTAGGAAAAAATCTACCATCTGCGTAATAATTTTAATATCATAATGTTAGTTTCTTTCTATGCCACGCTAATATAAGCTACTCGAAATACTAATCCTGCGCAGACGAAGTCACGGGTACCAGCTAGTCTCTTATAAGTCTTTAAGATCTGCTACACTGCATTCCAGCAGTTTGAAGGTTTTTACTGTATATTCCACTCTCCTATAAGGGAGGAGAACGATGCTTCTCTCTTTCTTTCTAGGAAAGTCTTGGGATTTGCGACGAGACAATAGGCTCCTGCAATGGGGATTAATGGACTTAAGCGTACATCATCAGCAAATTTTTGTTGTTATAGACGTGCTACTAGACACGTGAACAACGCCAATATTTTGAATACAAATAATTTCGTAAATAAAGTGATTTTTCGTAAACAACGTACTTGGAAGATTTGTTTCTTAACAGAAAAACTCAATAGGCTAACAATTTTGGGCCCCACCGGCTACCGAACCCAACACCTCGCGATGCGAAGCCGAGCAATCTCTCTACTAGACCAACGAAACAGTAGCTATAAATATATTACGGAATATTTCCACAAGGACGTCGGCCACGCTTCCTTTTTGTTGCAACTTGTTAACCGCAAACAAGCGACTGCCTGCCAACGCGTAATTAAATATAATAGTTAATAATATTATTAATATTTACATCCCTAATACTTATTTTAAGTTTACGAATAGTTATCACCATGAAATAACTACTATGTAAATTATTGACGCGTCAAAAGTGCCTTTTTAAGGACTATTTGAATAAAGATTATTTTGAATTTGAATTTGAACAAACTAAATATTTGAAAAACTTATGAATATGCTCGTATAAAACGTGCACAAAATATGTTTATAAATACATAATACATAACAAGTAAAAGGAAAAGAAATCATAAATGTATTTGTAAGCTCGAAATTATGCTTTAATGAAATCAATCAATAAGTTTGCCTTTATAAATTTGCTCAAGTAATCTATACATGTAGTTATTTTAACTACATGTATAGATTAGATTGACGTCTATATGTCATTATAATTATGACAATTTAAATGTAACTATATCAATAAATAAATATGGAAGCCAACAATTTGTAGACGGTGTACGTGAAAACCACTTCTTCTGGCAGAGCTTCTTTCCGAAGCTCGCCAAATAGCCCGATTACGCTGTGGCAACCAAACGTTACGTTGTTGCTGTGTTAGCACAGCTAATAGACAGTCCGAAAAAAAAAATTAAAACCACTGTATGGCTTGGTCTTGAATGTAACGTACAAATAGCAATGATAAGATCGATAGACCAGCGTCCGATAAGAAAAGTATTATGTTTAATTTTGTCCCTATGGGAACAGAAAAAATTTTGAAAATGTCTGTGAAAGTCATTCCGTAAGAAGTTAAACAATTAATGCACTTAACGTGAGTAAAGTCGCGCTTAACAGCTAGTTTACCATAACATCATAGTCGTGGTAAAAATCTTTATCTATAAAATAATAAATACCTCATGATCAACCCATTACCGGCTCACTACAGAGCACGGGTCTCCTCTCAATATGAGAGGGGTTTGGCCATAGTCCACCACGCTGGCCATGTGCGGATTGGCAGACTTCACACGCTTTGAGAACATTATGGAGAACTCTCAGGCGTGCAGGTTTCCTCACGATGTTTTCCTTCACCGTTAAAGCAAGTGATATTTAAATTTTTTTAAAACGCACATAACTCCGAAAAGTTAGACGTGCGTGCCCGAATTCGAACCGCCGACCTCTGATTAGGAGACTGACGGTCTAACCACTAGGCTATCACAGTTTCACCACTAGGCTATCACAGCTTTTAGTTATAATAAATACCTAATTTACCTAAAACAAAGAGGCATTTGTCTAAGAAGGTATATATTGAATAAGGGAAGTATGGCTTTTATAAAAAGTAATGCGTGTATGGTAATTATCAAAAAGGTACTCATGTGTACAATTTATTCACATCCTTTTAGTTTAAACATCAACTAAAAACTATAAATATCTTTTATAGATACATACGTGTATACATAGGTTCATAAATACATAAAAACCGCAAGGTTACTTTGCAGGTAATTAAAACATATAAATATCACAATACCAGCACGGAATTTCCGATTTCTTGTGAGGTGCGATATTGGTTCGGCAACGATGGTAACTTTAAAAAAGTTTTTTATAATGTTGAGGTAGGATGGCTATTTCGAATTAAATTGGCGACATATAATGCTAAAAATAATGGCCTCTGGTTATATCAATATTTTGCGCCTTTAGCAATAGATTTGAATGCTAGCTTATTCTTCTTTCTCTTACCCTTATCCCACTTTATGTGTGGTCGACAACACGTCTTCTTCTTCCACTCACTTCTATCAGCCGTCACCTCACTACCCACATCTTTAACACAATCCATCCATCTTTTCTTTGGCCTTCCTCTACTCTTTTGCCCTCCCACGTTCATACATAATATTCTTTTGGTGACATCACTTTCTTTCCTCCGCATTATATGACCATGCTAACCTGTTACTCCTCATCTTTTCTGTCACTGGCGCTACTTTTAGACTTCCCCTTACTTTTATATTCATTTCTTATCTTATCCATTTTTGTCACACCACACATCCATCTAAACATTCGCATTTCTGCTATCTTATTTAACTTTATTACTGGAATAAAGTATTATTTTGTGTTAGTGCGAGATATTCTTTATACAATTGGTATTCTAGCCTTACACGTAATAATAATGAAGATTGAGTTTTTTTTTATTTTATTTGTTATATAGTAATGCCAGTTGGATTTGATAGTCAAGTCTACATACCCACCATTTTTAATTTGAGAATGGGCATTGGTTTAATTCACGCTATGACCTTTAGGAGTAGAGCTTTAGAAAATTACAGACACTAAACCAACTGAATCGGTTAGGATGCTCCGGTGTCAGAGCATGCGTTGAGAAATCTGTGTGGTGTGGTTTACATAAAAAAAAACAAAATATTAATCTGAGTAACAAATCAAATCAAACCAAAATAGGTTTATTCATATAAACCTTTTACAGTCCTCTATGAATCGTTCATATATATAAAAATTTTCATTATTTCTATTCGTGAAGTGATAACTACACTCGCCAACTTAAAACTAAGAGAGTTAAAATCGCGTCTAAGAAGCCTACGATAAACCTAGCCTTTTTTTGTTATCACAATCGTAATTATAGTACTCATGGATTTAGAGCAATTCACACCCAAGCTTTTTTATCGTTTATATAATCGTTAATATCGTAATAAGCTTTCGTTTTATAAAACCTTTGAACTTATTCATAGACATCTCCAAGATATCAATAGGTAATTTATTAACAAAATGTTTTTTTTTTTTTATCCACTACAAGTTAGCCCTTGACGGCAATCTCATCTGATGGTAAGTGATGATGCACGACATCGTGCCGGAACGCTAAATCGCTTGGCGACACGCCTTTGTTGGTAGGGTGGTAACTAGCCACGGCCGTAGCCTCCCACCAGTCCAGACTCGAGCCGGGAATCGAACAGGACCTCCAACTTTATAATGCAATAGCGCGCGCGCTGCGCCACGGAGGTCGTCTAAATCTTGGTATCGATTTTTTATTTTTGTATCGACAAGTTGTCGGCGTACTTTGTTGTTATGGCCTTTTTAATATACGTAAACGAATTCGTGATCACGCGTGATCATATCATGTTAGGGTAGAGGTTAGCTACGCCGTACGCGAGTTGAGTTGATCGAAACTGGTCGAGCCGCGTGGCTCTGGAAATGACCACCAAGTGGTGTGACTGGTGGAGGTATTTAATTCTAAATACAAGAAATGATATGTCCTTTACAAATTAGTATAATTAGGAAGAATAATAATTTTAATTTACTGTTATGTTTTCAGTTTATTAGCTTCTTTTTTTTCATAAGTAAACTTCCGTTATACTTATGAAAAATGAAAAAATATGTATTTCACCAAAAACACAGTTACACAGTTTCACATATTTCGATGGTACCCACACTAGGTGATCCTGTCTCGTGGGTACCTTATATCGCTTTAACAGTTAAATGATACAATACTGACGCTTGGTTGATTAACTATATTTTTTGTTGCAATTAATTATATATATATATATATATATATATATATATATATATATATATATATATATATATATATATATATATATCCCAATTAGATGTGTCAGCGGTGATAGCCTAGTGGTTAGGGCGTCAGCCTCCTAATCAGAGGTGAGACGCCTGAGTTCTCCATAATGTTCTCGAAAGTCAGTGAAGTCTGCCAATCCGCACATGGCCAGCGTGGTGGACTATGGCCAAACCCTTCTCATATTGAGAGGAGATCCGTGCTCTGTAATGAGCCGGTAATGGGTTGATCATGATGATGATGATGATGAGATGTGTCAAAGAAAACGCCCTTATGTCAAATGCAAGAAAAGCTCCTCCGTTACTTTGTAGTTTATAATGTTTATAGTTTATGTTTACAGTACCTAAATAACCAGAGATAAGTGTTATAATGATGTTTACTTAAAAATAATTAATTGGTTAACCACCAATTATGGCAATGAAGGAATCTTTTGTAGATAGATAGATTGATAGATAGATAGATGGATAAATGTTCTTTATTACACATCGATTATTAGTAAAAAATATCATGGGACTAAGTATATATAATTATGCAAACGCCGTCTTATAGCTTGAGCAATGCAATCTCTTTCAGACAACCCAATACACTACAACTACACTTGAAGTAATACTTTTTTTAATAATGAATGCTGTTTTATGATATCATGAAACATATAATTATAGTGGTGAGTTGGTGGGCTTTTGGTAACTCATATATATCAAATGATGAAAATCGAAGCACGGGCTAAGATTACCCTAACATCAGCTTCCTAACTCCAGACTTATGCTCCAAATGTCTAATCAGCTAAACGCAATACTGATTCTACCCAACCCGGGTATCGAGTTAACGACCATTTAATTCGCAGTAGAACAGCCACTTAACGAATAAAGCAGTTAACGTGTTAGCTGGAAACGTAATAATATGCTTAAAATCTTCAATTAAAATTACCATATTTTCATTGAAAGTTATACCTGTAAGCTAAGGAGCCAGCGACTAGGTATTCACACGTCAATTGTTCATTAAAAAAAACATAAAAACAAATTATAGGAAATCTTTAGACGACACAATAGATAACTTTGACCCCTGACCTCGCGTCTGAGCGACACCGCAAAATAACCTTTCCATTCGACATATTATGTAATAGCGCTTCCTATATTGGATCTGGTAAATACGGCTACATTCCTAGGCATAACGTTAGACGCTAAACTTCAATGGGGCCCACATATAAATAATTTATCGCACAGACTTAGCTCTGCTGCTTACGCGGTAAAAAAGATTCGTCATTTGACGGATATAGAGACTGCCAGACTTGTATATTTTAGCTACTTTCACAGCATTATGTCATATGGTATTTTATTATGGGGTAATGCTGCTGATATTGACACTATATTCGTTTTGCAGAAGAGGGCTGTTCGTGCGATATATAAATTAGGTCCCAGAGAGTCATTAAAAGATAAATTTAAAGATTATAAAATAATGACAGTGCATAGCCAATATATATATGAAAATTTAATGTATGTTCATAAAAATATTGATAAATTCAAGAAAAAAATGGACTGTAACGCACTGAACATCAGAAGTAAAAGTAAACTTGTAGTACCATTTAGTAGGCTGCACAAAATTAGTAACTCATTCAAAGGAAATTGTATTTTATTTTATAATAAATTACCTATTGATATCTTGGAGATGTCTATCAATAAGTTCAAAGTTTTTATAAAACGAAAGCTTGTAGAAAAATCATATTACGATATTAAGGATTATATAAACGATAAAAAAGCTTGGGTGTGAATTGCTCTATCTCCATAGGTACTATAGTTTGTTATTCATTATGTGAGATGGTGATAACGAAAAAAAGAAAAACCCCGGCTAAGTTTGTTGTGGGCTTCTTCTTAGACCGGGGCGCGTTTGGAACCCTCATAGCTTTAGTTTTAAGTTTACGAATATAGTTATCACCATGAAATAACTACTATGTAAATTATTGACGCGTCAAAAGTGCCTTTTATGGACTATTTGAATAAAGATTATTTTGAATTTGAATTTGAATTTGAATATACAACAAGGCTTGGTTACTTACAATAATTAAACGCAGCCATTGAAGGAGGCGGGCGTCACTTCGCGGAAGTCTATGATGTACAAAGGATTAAACAAAATACGCTCTTAAGAGCATTATTGCTACATAATTAAGTATTTTGCGTAGTTTACAGATTTAATCGGGTGGTAGATAGTTAACAACCTACCGACGAAGACGTGTCGCCAAGCTATTTAGCGTTCCGGCACGATGTCGCGTAGAAACCAATTAGGTGGGTGGTTTTACCATACCCCTAACAGGTTAGCCCGCTATCATCCTAGACTGCAGTCTTGATGGTAGCGGTCTAACCTGTTGCAAATAAATAAAATAAAAACGCACTAAATTATTTTGACGACCTCTATGGCGCAGCGCGCTGTTGCATTGTTAAATTGGAGGTCCTGGGTTCGATTCCCGGCTCGAGTCTGGTATGGTGAAAGACTTCGGCCGTGGCTAGTTACTATCTTACCTAAAGACGTGTCGCCAAGAGATTTAGCGTTCCGGCACGATGTCGCGTAGCAACCCATTAGGAGTGTGGTTTTACCATACCCCTTTTTTTGTTTTGTTTACGGGGGGGAAATCTCCTAGTGAGATACCCGACTATTGCTTTGGGGAAAAGCTCGGGTTATGTGGGATTTTTACCCACTAAAACCCCCTCGGTGGTCACCATCAGCATAAAATATGTGGGAGGTTCCGGGATCTCCTAAGAACGCACCGGAGCCGCCCTTGTGCTCCTATTCACTAAATTATTTTGACGACCGGTCCGTAGCGCGCGCTGTTGCATTATTAAATTGGAGGTTCTGGGTTCGATTCCCGGCTCGAGTCTGGTATGGTGAAAGACTTCGGCCGTGGCTAGTTACTATGTTACCTAAAGACGTGTCGCCAAGATATTTAGCGTTCCGGCACGATGTCGCGTAGCAACCAATTAGGTTCAATAATTAATAGGTAATTCTAACAGGTTAGCCTGCTGCCATCACTTACCATCAGGTGAGGTAGCAATATATATCAAATTAATTTCTTCTGGTACCAGGGTAACATAATCGCATTGCAATAGGACAGATATGTATCTCTCATTGAAACATTGCTCGTGCGAGGTGACTGCGCTACCGGTACGTGCCGTTGCAATTTCAATATTGCAAATGTATTCTGCATACAATGGCCGGGGCTGAGTCAACGGTCAAGATGCACGCTTCAGCATTTCTATTGTCCGTCTCTTGTCTCTGTAGACGGCTCAGTTTGCGCGTAGCTTCGATTAGTCACAACATATTTCATTTCGCCATCAGTCTTTTAATGCTTATTGAAAACTTGACTTCATCGGTTCAAACTTTCATTCGATCATAATATACTCCGTCCCACCGCGTCGTATCGCCCGCCTGCACTTCTTTGGCTGTATAGCTGGTTAAGGTATTAGCGCTATGTTAAATATTTTTATACACAAGTTGTCATTTGCAAAAAAGTGTTCTGAATTCCGATTAGATTGATTTATATTGAATAGTTCAAACAGAAAGACAAACAAAACACTTCAGTTCAACTATTAGTATAGAAATATATAAAGGCGAGGGACAAGGGAAAAAAAAAAGATAAATTTACTAGACCCTTTACTCCAATTAGGGTATTTAGTTTGTAAATATGCTTATTTTTTCTTTTTTTTTTCGGACTGTCTATTAGCTGTACAAACCCTATTGGTTGCCACAGCGTAACCGGGCTGTTTGGCGAGCTTTGGAAAGAAGCTCTGCCAGAAGAAATTTTGAGCCCTAGGGCTCGAAGAAACTATGGGAACGACTGCCTAAAGGCACCTCCTTTGAGGCCGAACCTCGGCTTAGGCGACGTTTGGGATAACGGGGGGATCGGACGGTGAGTGGTCCGTACGTCTCCGAGGCCGTGGAAGGAGCCCACGTCCGGATGACGTAAGATAGCGGGGACCTCGTCTTCGCCGGCGAAGACTGTGTGTAGCGTATGATTGTGTGGTAGGTGGTACGAGTGTGTTGTCAGTAGTCATCTGATCGTCAGGGTCATGAAGGATATGTTTAGGTCTCCTCTTTCGGAGAGGAGCGCTTAAGTCGGGGGAGTAAAAAGAAGCCGCAACTAAGAGAGGGTTGGGGTGTCGGATTGAAATATGCTTATTACGACACACGGTTCATGAGAAACAAGCTGCTGAAAGACAAACGGATGGACGGATAGCAGTCTCAGTAAAAAGGTCCCGTTGGTATCCATCGGAAAAGCAAGTAGAATAGTGGGCCGTTGGAAGTGGAGTGGCCTTGGCGGCTGGCGAAGTAGACATGGAAACGCTATGAATAAAACACCGACTTGCTTAAAGCTGTCATAACTTAGGGGTTGAAGAATGCTGCGTTTACTAGTTTGGGTCCCCAGCATCCATCGTCTTTTTGCCACTTCTTCACGTCTCATTAAACCGATGACGACCTCCGTGGCGCAGCGCGCGCGCTGTTGCATTATAAAGTTGGAGGTCCTGGGTTCGATTCCCGGCTCGAGTCTGGTCTGGTGGGAGGCTGCGGCCGTGGCTAGTTACCACCCTACCGACAAAGGCGTGTCGCCAAGCGATTTAGCGTTCCGGCACGATGTCGTGTAGAAACCAATTAGGAGTATGGCTTTACCATACCCCTAACAGGTTAGCCCGCTACCATCTTAGATTGCATCATCACTTACCATCAGGTGAGATTGCCGTCAAGGGCTAACTTGTAGAGGAAAAAAAAAAAAATGTCATAACACTGATTCTTCTTAGGATTCTCTCATCTATATATATATAAATCAATTGCTGTTCGTTGGTCTCGCTAAAACTCGAGAACGTCTGAACATATTTGTCTTATCTTGGTCTTGAAATGTTCGTGGAGGTCTAGGGAAGGTTTAAAAAGTGAGAAAAATTCGAATAATTGCCGGGAAAACCCTAAACAGCCCTTTTCTTTTTCCCATATAAACATTTTCTAAATAAAATGTGGAGTCAATTCGAACTTTATTGCTATTCAATAAAGTTCATATTAAATTATAATCACTCACTGTTGTCTAAGAAATGTAGGTCCTAACTTCAAAGAGTCAATTTGCAATTTATATTCAGGCAATATTTTATCCCGGTATTTCCACGGAAACGAAAACTACGCGGGTGAAACCGCGGGTCTCAGCTAGTTTCGAATAAAATAACATAGAGACACTTCGAGCATAGCTCTCTTCAACGCCCGCTGTCTATCTTTTACTCTGAGCCTTCTCACTTCTTATGAGCCGTTTGTCAACATGTACGATAAACAATTAACAGCAAGTATAATTTGTTATATTCCGCCGACAACCGGGAGATTAGTATAGTATAACACCACACAAAATACTCCACTAGAACCTCTACGCACGTTTCGACCCGACAAGCGCGACTTTGCTTGTCGCGCTTGTGAAGTCAACATCTCCTGAGGATGATCCGGTGTCGGGTCGAAACGTGCGTAGAGGTTCTAGTGGAGTATTTTGTGTGGTGTTGTACTATACTAATCTCCCGGTTGTCGGCGGAATATAGCAAATTATACTTGCTGTTCATTGTTTATCATGGACTTCCGCAAAGTAACGCCTGCTTCTATTCATTAACATGTACGATTGCTAAAACATTGGGGGGAGCTTTTTATTATGAAAATCTTCGTTGTAGTGTGCATAGAGGTTAGCACAAGTACGAGTAAGAGATAAACAATAAAATTCTTCCTGCTTCCCAGAGCTCATTGTAGCGCACTTCTTGTGTGTTTGTGTGTTACGACACGTACCGTCAATAGATGCCAGTGTGCCGAAGTTACGTAAACAATAATTAGCCGGCTATATTGTTTTTTTTTTTTTTTATCCACTACAAGTTAGCCCTTGACGGCAATCTCACCTGATGGTAAGTGATGATGCAGTCTAAGATGGTAGCGGGCTAACCTGTTAGGGGTATGGCAAACCCATACTCCTAATTGGTTTCTACACGACATCGTGCCGGAACGCTAAATCGCTTGGCGACACGCCTTTGTCGGTAGGGTGGTAACTAGCCACGGCCGCAGCCTCCCACCAGACCAGACTCGAGCCGGGAATCGAACCCAGGACCTCCAACTTTATAATGCAACAGCGCGCGCGCTGCGCCACGGAGGTCGTCACAGGAGGTTTTTATGTGATAGCCCAGTGGTTAGGGCGTCAGCCTCCTAATCAGAGGTCGGCGGTTCGAATCCGGGCACGCACCTCTAAATTTTCACAGTTATGTGCGTTTTAAAAAAAATTAAAATATCACTTGCTTCAACGGTGAAGGAAAACATCGTGAGGAAACCTGCACGCCTGAGAGTTCTCCATAATGTTCTCAAAGACGTGTGAAGTTTGCCAATCCGCACATGGCCAGCGTAGTGGACTATGGCCAAACCCTTCTCATATTAAGAGAAGACCCGTGCTCTGTAGTGAGCCGGTAATGGGTTGTTCATGATGATGATGATGATGATGATTGTTTTTACATAATTAGTCTTCTATAACCTCGCTGAGTGGTTTGCCCCTAGATTCGATTCTCGGTTGCTACCTTTTTTTGGCAACAGTACTTAAATAGCTGAACTTCGTTATTTATTTATTTTATTTATTCTTTATTTGTACACCACAAATAGTAAAAACAGAAATAATAAGAAAAACAGAAACAAGAAGAAGCAGGATACAAAAGGCCCTATCGCTTTGTAGCGATCTCTGCCAGGCAAATTATGACGAGTTTTGGTCAGGACTTAACAAAAAATTGTAGTGTCTGTTTGTAATATTGAAATAACCGTCTTTTACTGCATGCATATGAATATGTATACGGTACATACACCAAAATAACATTTTTACAATTTTTTCTGTCTATCTGTCTGTTTGTTCCGGCTAATCTCTGAAATGGCTGGACCGATTTTTACGGGACTTTTATTGGCAAGTAGCTGATGTAATACGGAGTAATTTAGGCTACTTTTATTTTAGAAAAATAAAGTAATGTTGCAATGTCCAAGTACTGTCCAGTACCGCGCGCAGCTCACGCGCATGCCACCGCCTGTGCCGTCACGTCTCGGGCGCCTCCCACCAATTGATTCAGTTTAGTAATTATTTCAAGTAATACGGGTTAGTAATCTTTTGCTTAAACGCAATAACTCAACGCAGACGAAGTCGCGGGCGTCAGCTAGTACCGATGCATGAATGCCTGCGGTGATAGGTTCATAATGCGATCCCCCACATGTACCTCTAACTCTTCGGAGTAGTTTGTTTTAAATTTCATTTAAGCAATTTAATTAAAAAAATATAACCTGTTTTAACGTCGAAGTAAAAAATCTTATAACTTGCACTCTTGAGAGTTCTCCATAATACTCAAAAAGTCGTATGAAGCCTTCACGAGTCAAGTAATCCGCAATTGGCTTCCTGGCCACCACCATTCTAGCCATCTTTAATGGAACGCGATCACAACCATTTTCTTTCCGCAAGGCGACCCTTGCCTATAGCGGACCGTTAAAGTGTTGACAATGCGAGGCTACACTGCTAATTTTTTTTTTTTTTGACTGTCTATTAGCTGTGCTAACCCTATTGGTTGCCACAGCGTAACTGGCAATTTTGAGCCCTAGCGTTCGAAGAAACTAACGTTTCCTGTGGTATAATTTAAGAATCGCGAAAAACTCGGATGATTTTGCTAATTACAGCCACTGTAGCATGTACAGTGAATGTGTGTGTGTGCCTGTGCTGATTCACACATTATTTTCAGTTATGTCACAGTTCTTACAAATGTCACGTTTAGTTCGAGATTCTTTAGATAAGCGCGATACAAATGACAGTATACGTGATGCAACACGAGACAATAATAAATAATAGGTGTTGGACATTTGGAGTTATTGAGAAATGTATCTCGCATAGTTTATACAATGTAGTGACAGTCACTTTACTGAGCCCCCAATCCGCTGTCACAATTGTTTCCCAGTAGCTTAAGTGACAGTATAGATATATATAATTAAAAAATGGAATCTTGGAATAACTTTAGATGCAAAGCTTCAATGGGGCCCTCATATAGATCATTTATCGAACAGACTTAGTTCTGCTGCATACGCGGTTAAAAAGATACGCCATATGACAAACATAGAAACGGCTAGGCTTGTATATTTTAGTTACTTTCATAATATTATGTCATATGGTATTTTATTATGGGGTAATGCTGCCGATATTGAAACTATATTCGTGCTGCAGAAGAGGGCTGTTCGTGCAATTTATAATATGGCTCCAAGAGAGTCATTAAGAAAAAAATTTAAGGAAGTAAAAATAATGACATTGCCAATACATATTTGAAAATTTAATGTATGTCCACAGAAATATAACAAAATTCAATAAAAAATGCGATTGCAACAATCTTAACATCAGAAGTAAAAATAAACTTGTGTTGCACGCTACTAGACTACAAAAAATAAGAAATTCATTTAAAGGTTGTATACAATTTTATAACAAATTGCCTAATGAAATTTCTGGGATGTCTCTCAATAAGTTCAAAGTTTATATAAAACGTAAGCTTGTAGAAAAGTCCTACTATAGTGTAAAAGATTACGTAAATGATAAACAAGCATGGGTGTAAAATATTGCTCTAATAAGATAGCTCTTAATATAATTTTAAGTGGCATGTGAGATGGTGATAACAAAAAGAAAATTTACCTGGCTAAGTTTGTTGTGGGCTTCTTCTTAGACCGGGACGCGTTTGGAACCCTCATAGCTTTAGTTTTAAGTTTACGAATGTAGTTATCACCATCAAATCACTACTTTGTAAATTATTGACGTGTCAAAAGCGCCTTTTAAAGGACTATTTGAATAAAGATTATTTGAATTTGAATTTGAATTTGAAATACTTTTACAAACTATTTTATAATAAACTAGCTGTGGCCCACGTTTCACCCGCGTAGTTCACGTTTCCATGGAAATACCGGGATAAAATATTGCCTAAATATCTATAACCGTCTTCAATAAATGGACTATCGAACATCGCGTTTGTTTGAGTTGAAAGAGTTTTTCACATCGGACCCGGATCCGGACATCGGATCGGATTAAACAAAACCATTGAAATTAACTGATTTAGACATGATTGAAATAGAAATTTGTGCAGCGATAATAAATTGCAAATTGACTCTTTGAAGTTAGGGACACACCTACTTATTTAATATGAACTTTATTGAATAGCAATAAAGTTCAAATTGACTCTACATTTTATTTAGAAAACGTTTATGTGGGAAAAAGAAAAGGGCTGTTTTTAGGGTTTTTCCGGCATTTATTCGAATTTGTCAAGATAAGATAAATTCATTCAGCCGTTCTCGAGTTTTAGCGAGATTAACGAACAGCAATTGATTTTTATATATAGAGATAGATAGATTAGTGAGTATAGATTATAATAGAGTAGAGTATTGATTATAATAAAAAAACGTTGTGATTTCTTCTCGAAAGGTTATTGTAAGTTTAGCTCTAAACGAAATTGCTATTATGTCGATGAACATTTATAATTTGAGTTGACACGTAATTTAAAGAAATTTATCTATTTATCAGAGGTCGGGGGTTCGAACTGTAACTTTTCGGAGTTATGTGCTTTTTTAAGCCATTAAAATATCACTTGCTTCAACGGTGAAGGAAAACATCGCGAAACCTGCACGCCTGAGAGTTCTCAATAATGTTCTCAAAGGCGTGTGAAGTCTGCCAATACGCACATGGCCAGCGTGGTGGACTATGGCCAAACCCTTCTCATATTGAGAGGAGACCCGTGCTCTGTAATGAGCCGGCAATGGGTTGATCATGACAATGGCCTCTAGCCGTAGAACGTTTTTTTTATACACTACAAGTTAGCACTTGACGGCTATCTCACCTGATGGTAAGTTATGCTGCAGCCTAGGATGGTAGCGGGCTAACCTGTTAGGAGTATAAACCCATGCTCCTAATTAGTTTCTACGCGATATCGTGCCGGCACGATGTCGCTAACGCTAAATCGCTTGGCGACACGTCTTTGTCGGTAGGGTGGTAACCACGGCCGAAGCCTCCCACCAGACCAGACTTGAGCCGGGAATCGAACCCAGGATCTCCAACTTAATAATGCCTGTCGCATTATAAAGCGCACGCACTGCGCCACGGAGGTCTAACCTAACCTGACCATTCATGTGTAATGCGAACCCCATAGAAAACATGAGTAATTTTTCCGGATTCGGGATTTTTTTGTTGTGTGTAAATTGACATACACACACAACGTTCCGCGCTAAGTAAAATCACACAGCTCATACGATGTGTCAGTAAGTAACATCTCGTTGACATTTTAACCACGCAATTAACACTTTTTATTGGTGTTGAGCAATAAACCTCAGGTTTTAATGCCAGCACTTAACGTGTACTGAGTTTCCGGTTTAAGCCCAGCCGCGGGCCGGAGTGGTCAATGAGAGAGCCGGGTATGCCCGGGGGGGCGGAAGGTTATATCACTAGTGCCAATACCACTTTGTGTTAAAGGTGAGCATGGACAGTTGATTCGAGTGCACACTAGTGAATCACCACATTTTGGTCAATGAACGTTCACTCGCCACCGATAAAAATACTTTCACCAAGGGTTGCTCGTATGAGATTGCTTTGGCGGCAGCATTAAACACCCCCCCCCCTTCCCCCTCTCTCATCGAGGTTCCTAAATATAATGACAATTTTTGTCTGGTGGGAGGTTCGGTCGTGATTAGCTACCACCCTACCAACGTATCGCCAATTTAGCGTTCCGGCACGATGTCGCGGAGAAACCAGTAAGGAGTATTAGGCTGGCTATACCTCTAAAAGGTTCGACGCAACCATCACTTGAGATTGCCTTCAAGGGCTAACTTGTAGCATATAAAAAAAATAAACTTTTAAAAGAAACTCTTTGGTTAACTTGACGGATTCTGTCAAGTAAAAGGGACACCATTATTAAGCGAAATAGCAATATTAGAATGAGATGTTCTAAATTAAAAAAACATGACAGCCAATAGTAAGGGATTTTAGCATAACGTTACAATCCTTGCAAGTGTAATGACGTGTTTTGCATTTAGATACAGGATTTCTTATTCTCTTATTTTCTTATTCATCGTCGAGCAAGTTTTCAGTAAAAATTATTTCACACTAAAAATGTACCATTGTAAACATAACCACTTGAACGATGTCTCTAGAGTTAATTTAAAAAATGTAAAACGTATCTATCAGAATTATTCTTTTACTGTACCAACGCTGGGCCGATAGTTTAACTTCATGTACTGAATCCCACGTGTGGAGTCTGTTAAACTAAAAACTTACTTTCTCGCAAAACGGAAGCCAAGCAGAAATACCTGTCGAGATCATGACCCACTTATCGCTTGCGCAAGAATCGAATTTGCTGTTACATGACATAATGATGGTACCTATTGCATCACAGCCGCCGGGCCGAATGCCACCTTATTTCCATCACAATACAGTTGCATTTCCGAGAAACGACATATAGTTCAACGTGCCACGCGATTTAGGACTTTGGTGTGGTTGATACTAAGATCACTTTTGGGTAGTTATAAGATTGAGGAAGGTAGTGGAAGTAGTTGCAACTCTAATTTGGGTCTGTGTCTCAATCTTTTCTAATTATAGTATTATATTAATAAATTACGCATTCAATTAGACAACCTACTTTGTTGTATGGGTTCTATTCTAGAGCATTCGCACAACCAAAAAGATTATTTTATAAATTACCTATTGATATCTTGGAGATGTCTATCAATAAGTTCAAAGTTTTTATAAAACGAAAGCCTGTAGAAAAATCATATTACGATATTAAGGATTATATAAACGATAAAAAAGCTTGGGTGTGAATTGCTCTATCTCCATTGGTACTATAATTTATTATTCATTATGTGCGGTGGTGATAACCATAGACATAGATTTTTTTCGCTACGTACATTCTAAACCTATGGTGATAACAAAAAAACCCGGCTAAGTTTATTGTTGTTTGTTTCTTCTTAGACCTGGGCGCGATTTGAACCCTTAGCTTTAGTTTTAAGTTGTCGAGTTTAGTTATCACCATCGCTTCACGAATACAAATTATTAAAAATGTGATATATATGAACTATTCATAGATGCCTGCAATAGGTTTATGTGAATAAAACAATTTTGTTTTGATTTTATTTTTATATAGCGGGAAATTGACTAGACAGGCTACACCATTTTGTGTGTGTGATTTAAACAGTGATTAAAACCTTCCGCCGCCCATGATCTGCAATTTCAGAGTAGCAGGCTGAACTCATCCTCCTAATCGATTTCTACTTATCATACATAAACCACGCTTATCACCAGATAATCTCTATAGTTTAGTACATGTTTTGGTTTTGTATACATACTTCTTTCAGGCCAGACTGCCAAGTTATTTGTCATAAGGTAAGGCTAATGAGTGAAACAAAGATAAATAAATAAATAAATTCATTTATTTGCTTAATACATGGGTACAGGGTAACAGATGTAGTTATAAGACATGATATCAAACATGTTTTGCCTTTAGAGACGTGCAAAATTACGTGCTTAATATAAACTTTAACAATACTTTAAAAAAAACTCATTAAACTAAAAATTAAGAAAAATAGGTACGCATAAATTATCTATCCTCAAAGTATTCGCCTATGGAATAGTAACATTTTTGAATTAGAAAATCTTTCAGTTTGTGCTTTAACATACTTATATTAAGAGATCTGTCAGCGAGTTCTCCTGGTGACTTATTATATATTTTCGGTGCCATATTCATTATGCTCTTCCCGAATTTCGCACTCGAGTGCTGAGTAAAACAGATTTTGTTATTCCTTCTTGCATTTTTAGAGAATTTAAAGATATTGGTTGGTTCACTCGGTCCTCCTCCATCTAATCCGGGTCGCATCCGGATCCCGTCGAGTTGCGACATTTCCCCAAAAGCAATGAGGAAAACAGCTTATATTCACACAACTACATTATAACTGCACGAGTAATGTGATAATAGTAATTACGTACCGCGAAAGCATCACGCAATAAATAATTTTACACACCAAACTTGAACCTAGCCATAAAATATCTATGTCATTGGGTCACACATCCATCTTACATAAGACCGAGTGGTTGGGCCGAACGTTTGACCGCATCGCCAACTTTGGGCCAAACGTGCGCCAACTAGAGAATGAAAGAATCCACTCTACATCGCTTGCCCTTGGCACAGACTGGTAGATTTGCAATCGTTATTCGCAAGCCAATCGTTTGTTTTATAGCGAAACCTTAGATTAATTTCTAAGGCAATTATTTTTTATCCAACAGTCAGCGTTCTGATGCTAAATAAAATATACAACCTACAAAAGTAAACGCCACTATAAATTGAAGATTTTGAATTTGATCTTCTTAGCCAGGTAACGTTACGTTGGCACAAAAGGTGCGAAAATTATATCTTATTTGTTCCTATTTTATTTTTTCGGACTGTCTGTTAGCTGTGCTAACCCTATTGGTTGCCACAGCGTAACCGGGCTGTTTGGCGAGCTTCTTTCCGAAGCTCTGCCAGAAGAAATTTTGAGCCCTAGGGCTCGAAGAAACTAAGGGAACGACTGCCTAAGGGCGCCTCCTTTGAGGCCGAACCTCGGCTTAGGCGACGTTTGGGATAACGGGGGGGTCGGACGGTGGTGTTCCTATTTGTACGTTCTCCTTTGTTGTACGGTTTCAGTATCTGTATTTTTTTGTTGTGTTTCTGTGTTAAAAATTAAATTCCATATTTCTTTGGTTTTATTTAACGAGATACTGCACGCTGACCTACTTTATATATTGACGTACAACGGAGACTTGCTCTTAGAAAAAGCGCGTTTGATCAATCCTCTGACTTAGGAAACAGTCAAAACGAGATAAAATTGGGATGTGAAAAATTAGAGTTTATATAAAACGTAAGCTTGTAGAAAAGTCCTACTATAGTGTAAAGGATTATGTAAATGATAAACGAGCATGGGTGTGAAATATTGCTCTACTAAGATAGCTCTTAATATAATTTTAAGTGGCATTTGAGATGGTGATAACAAAACGAAATTTACCTGGCTGACCGGGGTGCGTTTGGAACCCTCATACCCTGCATTTTAAAGGACTATTTCAATAAAGATTATTTAAATTTGAATTTGAATTATGTGTGGGACGTGATTCCGCCCCGTTTTATTCCAAGTTCTATGATTCTTAGTTATAAGACCCCGTTGGCAAATCTCGGGTACCCAAAAAACATATCGAATTAACTAAATATCAATAGTTACAAGTCTACCATAAATAATTGTATTGGTAAACCTGATGCGATGTCTTCAATGATTGATCAATGGACATCTGTAGGTTAAGCAATCTAATTAAAACAAGCAACGCATAAGAATTCGCAAGAGATTTGAGCTGTTGGCTCAAATGGTATGGCGCGATTTTATGGCATATATCATTGTGAAAGCGAAAAGCAAATAAGCTTCAATTACCTTGATTGACATATATGACTGAAGATCGCGAGTATCTAGGTTCCATTCTCGGTTCGAATCGAAATTTAGTTATTCTTTTAAATAAACAGCTGACCGTGACTTTATAAGCGTAGATTAAGAATTATAAAAATCTGTGATTTATTTAATCAAAAGGATTAAGACATAATAAATAAGGCATAATCCAATAGTAAACGATTCGGAGGGGAAATATTAGTATGTCAATTTTTCAAAATTTTATTTGTACATAAAAAATTAACAACAGCAAGCGTGATACAAAAAGCAGCCTTATCCAGTACCAATGTCTACCAGGCGGCCGTATATGTTGCAATACTATCACAAACTTACGACGAATAAATAAATACTAATACATATTACATAAATTACAAACATAATTGAATTTATTAATAAATATTGTATATTATAGATTAAATAAACATGTATATATATTTTAACTTATAACATACAATGAAAACGAATATGTCGTCACTATTGCGCAAGTTTACTGTCATATGTTCACTAGGAGTGCATTCAACAGTTTAAAAACCCTAAAAGGGAGGCGTGTAAGTACGTCGCCATAGCTACAGACCAATTACAAAAGAGGTTTTATATACTTAGAAAACATTCCCATTGAACAGAGTATCAATGGAGAAGATTACTGAAAACTTATCAACAGAGGGCGCTGGTCGTTTGTTACCTGACAGTTATGACTTGACGTCTGTCAAAAACACTATAATGTCCAATAAGTATGATAGATAAGCTATAGTTTTTTTATACATTTATTTTTTATTCGATTACCTTGTACAAATCTATTGTCTTAGAAGTCGTAGTCAGATTTTTTAATATAATATTTGCCACATAACCTCGAAAATAAGCTGTGATAGCTTAGTCCGCCAGACGTTAGGTTCCGCCAGAGGTCGGGGTTCGATCCTGAACACGTCCAACTTTTCGGAGTTATTTGCGTATTTAAGCAATGAAAATAATAATATCACTTGCTGCAACGGTTAAAGGAAATATGCCTGAGAGCTGTCCATAATGTTCTCAAAGGCGTGTAAAGTCAAATCTTTCTCATATAGAGAGGAGACCTGGTCTCTGTAGTAAGCCGGCAATGGGTTGATCATGATCAATTTCGAAAATACACATTTCTGTTTAGGTTACACTTTTTATAGCCTTTTATATTTACTATATATTTGAATAAAATTGTAAAGTTGCTTTCGCCTTTTCACTAAAAGCCACAGGCTGCATAACAAAGAAATAAACAAATTAGATAGAAATTGAGCGATCTCTAGGCAGAACTAATTGACAGTTGTCTTTCATTAGGTAAGTAACAACCCACCTTTCTAACATCTTCCGATGTGGCGGAGGCCGGCGGTTTTCTCTAACCTTGGCGATTGCGATACAGACGTAGTCATACGCTTCTCTATTACGACATGACACCCCGCCCTACCCTGCGACCTGAGCGATGTGTGTGTGCGCATTTGGGTCGTTGTTTAAATAATTCCGGTTCAACCTAAGTATAATTAAAACAGGTCTGCACATCATCCATGATCAACTCATTGCCGGCTCACTACAGAGCACGGGTCTCCTCTCAATATGAAAAGGGTTTTGGCCATAGTCCACCGCGATGGCAGACTTCACACGCCTTTGAGAACAGTAAAGAAAACTCTCAAATGCAGGTTTCCTCACGATGTTTTCCTTCACCGTTGAAGCAAGTGATATTTTAGTTGCTTAAAAACGCACATAAGTTAGAGCGTGCCCGGATTCGTAGCCCCGACCTTTTATTAAAAGGCGGACGCTCTAACCACTGATCTATAAATGCTATATTATCTGCACACAAAATTATGTTATTTATTCCATAATAAATATCTTTATAAATGTCTCATGACTACCGAGGTGATATATGGTTAATCCTTTCTGTCCTACTAACTTTGCCTCGACTTCGCTCACGTTATTGCGGTAGTTTCATACAAGTAATAACTCCAGTTTTCCAACATTCTATGATAAATTTTCATAAAGTCCTTTGCGTTATAATAGCTATCCGTTTGCCAAACTTGAAACTGATCCGTTCTGTAGTTTGAGCTGTTGGTTACACCAACAGCTCAGCTGGTTGACACCAGTCAGGACAGTAAACAATAATGAATGAGGCTTAGTAAATATGTGATAAAGTTAGCTTTATTGCTTTAAAGGATTACTATTTGATAGTAGTAGTATTTTATTTGATAGTGTAAAATAAGTAAGAATTTTTTCGCAGCAATTTTTGTTTTCTTCTAGTGAATATGGAGACAGACAAAAGATACTTTTTATGGCGGCAGTCAGGCTATAAGATACTTTTCAAGTCGTCAATATTCCGAAAAATTATTCATAGCGATTTCCATCTTCTTTTCTTATACCAAAAAAACGTGGTAAGCATACTTGGAACCTTCGCCTTTAAGAGGCCTTACTGTGTTTCCTCTTCCTGATGACTCTCTTACAACCATTAAAGCAAGAGTGAAAGGCATCTACTGGAAAATATTTTCCCATGCCTTTTTACATCTGAACTTTAAATAAAGTGAGATAAGTGTTTATTTCTAGAAAAAATATGGCGTGGATACAAACCATAATGCTTGTTAACAGTTTAAGTGATTTTCCGAATAAAACTCAGGAAAAACACATGTATCACTCAGCGAGACATTAGCATGCCGGGCAAGCACGCATGGCGCAGCTAGTATGTAAATATGTGCAAGCTGGACCTTGCGGGAAGCGACCTCTAGCGTATAAGGCACAAGGCCTCGCGAGTTTGGTAAATCTTAAATCTATTAGCTCCAAACCACGCGACCTTCCCCTATTATAACCTACCTTATTTTATTAGGTTTAACGGAACCAAAAATAAACATATAATAAAATTAAGTGCCAATATTTTAACTGCAGAACAAATTTGATATTGTGACGTTTTTATTACCTATACAAAATATGTGTTTTATCCCAAGCACACTAGCACAATGGACTTAATTAAAGATTTAAAAAAAGTTTATATTATAACAGAAATCAAAATATCAACTGGTTTAACGGAGAAGGCAAACGTCGTGAGGGAACCTTCATAACTCCATTATGTTTTTCTAAAGAGAGTCAAGTCTAACAATCCTGACTTGGCCAGCGTGATGGACCCTTCTCATGCTGAGATGAGACCGGATCTGATAAGGCGACCGGTAATGGGTTGATAGTGGAATAAAAACTGTAGACTATGCACAAGTTTGGTGTTTTCTCTTTTTATACCCGATAATTCAACATTAGAATGAAGAAGACAAAACATTGTATAACTAAACAATCGCTATACAACAATTATTAATGGTGATTTTGTTAATAAACAAGGTTTCAGGTTACCATAGACTGCGTTGCTAGGGAATAGCCCTATGGCAAAGATAGACCTTTCCATACCTATTTTCATCATCATCATCATCATGATGTAAAAAATAGGTATAGGATCGGAACGCTTAATTGCGTAACTAGCCACAGTAAAAGTCTTCTACCAGATCAGAGAAGGTTAAAAACTAGGGGTAATTTGCCCCTACAACCATCTAGTTATTAAGACAACAACGTTCAACCCTCCCTCCCCCAACCTAAGCGCTCCTCTCCAAAAAAGGAGATCTGAACATATCCTTTCTGACCCTGACGATCAGATGACTACTGACAACATACTCGTACCACCTACCACACAATCATACGCTACCCACCGTCTTCGCCGGCGAAGACCAGGTCCCCGCTATCATACGTCATCACCACCACCACTCACCGTCCGACCCCCCGTTATCCCAAACGTCGCCTAAGCCGAGGTTCGGCCTCAACGAAGGCGCCCTTAGGCAGACGTTCCCTTAGTTTCTTCGAGCCCTAGGGCTCGGTTCTTCTGGCAGAGCTTCTTTCCGAAGCTCGCCAAACAGCCCGGTTACCTTGTGGCAACCAATAGCAAAACCGAAAAAAAAAATGTCACCCCTGCGCTGGAGTTCGTCCACCTCTGCAAGTTGGACATTCGTAGAGGTAGACACATAAGTTAGCCGGCCACATAATCTACCTAAGAATGTGTATTCCCTACATAATGGCCATTGTTAGTTGTTACCCGATGGCTCATCAGGCATGGGAACCATGAACAATAGCACACATTTCCACCATTTGTTATGACTAACTCACTAACTAATTGGAAAACTCTACCCGTGTTTAACTTCATTAACTGTCTAGCTGATTTCCCCAGAATAACTCGCTATATATATAATACACTACAATATATAAATGACATTAGATTAAAATTAATTTGAATTCAATTATTATTTATTTATTTTTTCCTTAAGTAATTATTATCTATGTAAAAGTTATAATTGACTTAAAATATTTTGCACGCCTGTAAAGGCAAAACATGTTTGGTTCCATAAATGTATTTTATAACTACGAGTACATCTATTATCCTGTACCCATGTTTTATAGCAAATAAATGAATTTATATTATTATTATATATATTTTATCCACTACAAGTAAGCCCTTGAAGGCAATCTCACCTGATGGTAAGTGATGATGCAGTCTAAGATGGTAGAGGGCTAACCTGTTAAGTGTATGGTAAATCCAACCCAAAGACACTTTCGATATAAATAGCAATACTTTAAATGCGAAGGGGTCAGTTTGTTGTTATCTCGGCTGTTTGGCAATGGGATAGCTAGAATCTTAGATATGAACATAGGATACTTTTTATTCCATAAAAGATCACAGGAACGATTTCCCTGGTTGAGAAAATGCCTTGTTAACGCAAGATTTTCCGCCTGAAGCAATCTTTGCAACATTTAGCATAGCCATTGTTTGCATTCTGTAGACAGGCATATTTTCCTGTGACACATGAGTGAGGAAACTGTTCCTAGTAATGGTAATGTATACTCACAGATTATTAATTAAGTCTCATGTTATGAATGTGTTACTTTAAGAATCGATGCATTTGTTTACTTTCACCGGGTTTTCCCCGGCGCAGAACGCTCGTGTGACGTCAGTGGTGAATGAACAGGATCCTCTTGCGAGATAATCGGACACCGGGGTCAATTAACTTTATATAACGCGATCGCATTTTTATCACTCTTTTTAATACTAACAAACAAACCACCAGAATCAAATTTAACCAAAAGCTTGAAGAAAATGGAAGGGAATTAAAACAGCGCTATATATATATATATATATATATATATATATATATATATATATATATATATATATATATATATATATATTTTAAATATTAAAATTATAAGGTTTTTTTTATAGCGGAAATTTTGAACCTGAAAAGTGGTTTCTACACGACATCGTGCCGGAACGCTAAATCGCTTGGTGGTGACACGTCTTTGTCGGTAGGGTGGTAACTAGCCACGGCCGAAGCCTCCCACCAGAACAGATTCGAGGTGGGAATCGACCTTCAACTTTACAATGAGACAGCGCATGCGCTGCGCCCCGGGTCGTCAAAAAATAAAAGGTCGTGGTTGTCTGAAAGAAAGTTAACCAAGCTCTGTGGAAATTAGACAAGTTGGCAAAACTACCAAATGAAGATTTGTCGCTTGAAGTTTGCTTGGTATTTATAAAAATGTTTTATAAGTGAGTATCAAACATTTTGGAAGACAACACGCTGTTCACGCGTTGATGTCTTTCCTATGAAAAATAACAACGAAAATATTTTGGTACGCACATATTCCATAGTCAACTTACTAGAAAGCGAGCTACCGCTATTTGAACGATTATACGTTGACTATACGTTGATGAAGATTCCATTAAATCAATTTGTACTCAATGAGATTTTATTTCAAACATACTGAATGAAAACAGGCTGAATGGCACGAATCTATATCCCTTTATATAAATAAAGATGTTTCATTAATATTATAATCATTTGCACTGAAGTATTTTTCTTTTAATTTATTCCCTTGATGAATGTGCACAGAGCTCATATATTTTGCCAATGACACATAGAAAGAATATACACGTTCAAACTTAAACCAAAGAGGGGGAAATACAGTGACTCTCTTAGCAAAATAATTAAATGCATTTGCAGTTCAAATGATTATATTTCAAGTGATTAAGTTATATTACGAATTCATCGTAACTACTGTAAAAAAATTGTTCAGAGGTATTTAGGCTTGGTATATCCTATTTAAAAAAATCTGAGCCTTACTTATTAATATTATTTCCTTATTCTAGCAAGCAGACCTAATTATATATTTACGCAGAATAAAATAATTATATATTGTAGTGTATTATAATCAAAGATTCAAAAGGTTAAAAAAATAAATATGAAATATTAAAATTTAATAATGATTTACAAAGGTGAAGTATAAATAATAATCAGGTGAAGCAATATAAAATGTTTCCAATTAATACCATCGTAAAGAGAGAAAAAACGCAAAAGTAACTGAATATCAAGAAATAAGTAAATATACATATCTATGAGAATATAGTACATAATGCAAAAATATCAAGAATTAAACTTATATATATATATGGCTCTTTCAGCGACCGATAAACAAAAACTGGCATTGACAATTCTTCTGGTACTGTAGGTAATCACTTAACATCAGGCGTCCCGCATGTTTGCGTCAACAAAAATTAAAAACAAACTCACATACAATTATAATCTTTTCACGCTTCCACTCTTTCAAACTCACAACATCAGTGCGGAATTATGAATAAGACATCATCATCATCATTATCAACCCACCACTGGCGCAGTACAGGGCGAGGGTGTCCTCTCAGCATGAGAAGGCCGTACCACCACACTGTCCAAGTGCGCATGGCTCGCAATATAAATCAAATAGCATTGAAGTTTGCTAGCGAACTATAGCTTGTATATTGGCTTATGGATGTGAATTTTAGTTTTTAGCAAATTCCACGATAGTCAAGTATTTTCCAGGGTATAATCTATCTCCATTCAAAATTTCAGCCAAATCGGTTCGGTAGTTCCAGCGTGAAGGTGTAACAAATAAACAATTATGCAAACATACAAACATGCACACACAAAATATGAATTTATAATATTAGTGTAATTTCTTCAATATTTCCCAGTTTACACACAGCTGTGATTATATTACGATTTGAATCTAGTTAATATGTGCGACGAGGTATTCTGTTACACCATAACCTCGACACCAGCGAACGGGCGCCAAGTTGACACTTCCTGTTAGCTTATCCTTTGATTTTCCATTCAGATTCATTGATTTTGATTGATTTGCATCGATCAACTTGTTTGTTCACGGTTTAAGCCTGTTAAATCCAGGGTTCGATTCCTGGATCGAGCGATTTATTATTAGGTATTGGCTCTGCATTTTTATTACCAGCATTAGGGACCCGTTGCCTTGGAAAGGATTTTAGTAACATATGACATCGATAAAAGCCCGCCAACCCAGATTGGAGTGGCGTGAGATACCTAAACATACTAACTAAAGGACTAACGAGGCAGTCGTTGAAAATGTGTGCAAAATATTATTATATAGTTAGAAGAGTTTGCGGAAAACCATTATATTATACAATTGACCTTAAGTTTAATTTGCTATAAGCTGCAAAACACAGACGTATCTGTGTGGTATGAGTTTCTTGTCGGCTTGTTCTAGAAAAAAATCATGATCAACCCATTGCGAACACACCTCTTTGAGAACATTTTGGAGAATTCTCAGGCGTGCAGGTTTCCTCACGGTGTTTTCCTTCACCGTTGAAACAAGTGATATTTATTGGCTTAAAAACGCACATAACTCCGAAAAGTGATGCGTGCCCGGGATCGGACCTCCAACCACTGATTAGGAGGCTGACGTCCTAACCACTAGGCTATCACAGCTTATCTTAAGAATGCTCCGTATTAGTTGATGTTTATTAATTATTCACTTAAATCAGTATGAAATTTGGCACAGAGAAATTACAGTGTGATATAGCATATAGGATACCGGTTATCTCGACAAAAAAGTAGGGCTTCCGTGGAGTAGACTTTTTAAAAAAGGCGTCAGTTCATACATAAAAAACTTAAAGCGAACCAGGATGCGGGCAATAGCTAGCAATAGCAACTAAAGCAGCAATTGATTTTTTTTTTTTTATACACTACAAGTTAGCCTTTGACAGCTATCTCACCTGGTGGTTAGTGATGATGCAGTCTAGGATGGTAGCGGGCTAACCTGTTAGGAGTGTGGTAATCCCACGCTCCTAATTGGTTTCTACGCGACATCGTGCCGAAACGCTAAAATCGCTTGGCGACACGTCTTTGTCGGTAGGGTGGTAAATAGCCACGACCGAAGCCTCCTACCAGACAAAAATGATCCAGTTTTAAAGCATTACAGAATATTAAGCTTAATGTTAAATGTAAATATTTTTTTATTAATTATTTATCGTTAAGAAATGTCACGTAACAACTGTTCCATGTAAAGCGATTTCCGTAAAACTAAAATACTATGGACAATGTCACCGAAATGTTGTTTCCCCGTTCAACGATAACATTACTGTATTAATTAAAGAATAAATAATCGGAAAAAAAATGAACGAACTTAAAGGTTACGCTGAAAATATAAAGTCATAATGTCTGGATACTTGTTTTTGCGCGCAGCTATGACGTCAATCGGCTGATCTTTGCTGACGATGACTCGTTATTTTGTACTGGTTCTAAGTAGGGTTGCCACCAACTATACAGCTAAGTTCTGAAACCGGAATGGTCAAAAAGATGCTCGCCACGTGATAGTTATGAGAACCTATTCTCTCATAAAAAATAGGACGAGAAAATTGCATTATTTTCTGGCACATGTTAGCGCGTTTGTAATTCCTACATATTACCTCACTAAAAAATTTAAATAATAACTTCGCAATCATAATTTCTAAGCACTTTTGAGGGTGTTAATACTCTATTTTACTCTTTTATTGCACGTAACTAACAGATTTCTTAGTGGGCACAAATGTCCTATATTAGTACTTATTCTACATTGGAAATTAATTAATGTCAATGTCTAGAGTTTTAATTGAAAAAAGCGCAACTATAATTAGAAATAACTAAACATAAATAACACGAGGCAGCCCTAGTTGTAAGTAACAGTGTAATTTGAAAATATTATTATTATTTCCATTTAGATTGTACAGACCTCATCTCAAACGCGAGAGTCAAAGTCGTGGCATTTTTAAGATTTCAAAGAAGGCTTTCATTTCGGTGCATATTATGTTTACGCCACCAACTAGCGTTTCCGTGTATAACATAATACATAAGGCTCTTGTATGTATTTTTTTTTTGTTTGATTGGCTGGTTAAAAAAACTGTACATAAAGTACCTTTAACTATGGATATTTAATTTATTAAATTGGTATATCAGTTGTAAATAACAGGTGCATTTAAGAATCTAGAAATAAACCTTTTTTTTTTTTTAATAAAAAGAAAAGTTGTCGTCAACGTATTTTTCTTTTTTTTAATTTACACAATAATTACTGCCGCCTTATTATGATATGGAAATTAGCAAAAGATTTAAATATCATAAGACTAAGAAGTAATTCAACCCCGGCGAACAGAATCTCCCTCAGAAATGAGGTATGTTTAACCTTAAACATCTCTTAAAACCTCTAAAATGGCACCTTTTTAATAAGATAAGACCGCATCCAAATTGGTTAGTAAGTTAAAATCGCGACAGAATTTTATGAAATTTGTAAGAATGTCTGTCAGTTTGGAATATAAAGTAGTCCACTAGCATAATTTGATATTAATACAATCTCACCTACTACCTACTACCTACCACCTACTACTTTGTTTTTAATCGATACAGCATATAATCTGGGCTGAATTGAATTAGATCAAAGAGATAGTGATAAAATTAAATTAAAATACGTATTAGTGGGGAGTTTGCATCCAGGTACCCGTGCGCCGCGCGGCTCTTAAAATGAAATAACATTGGCTAACAACCCTTAATTAAAACGTGTAATGTATGCATGTACGAATTGAAACGTGTGGTGTGGAGAGAAGATTATAGCATCCACTCGTGAAGCGTCTAGTGTACGGAACATTGACATAGTTATGTAAGAGAGAACGTGCTCCGTGCTCTGGTTGGCGGCGAGCTGCGATCGCAGATAAAACTGAAAGTGTGCTGTTACAATATACACCCATTTGATGTTCTTGTACATTCTTTCCTAATATATAATATAACTGACTATTTCCCCCTGCTCCGGCTTTCGCTCACATTAAGGTCGAGGTTTTCGTATTCACACAAGCATAACCCCTATTTTACTCAACTAATAAAATTAAAAATCTAGATCTAGATCTAGAATCTCTTCTAAAATCTATGTCGACATGTTTTATTATTAACTTTGCGTGGAAACTAAACATCTGTAGCAACAAAGAAGCCTTCGATGCGGCGCCAGTTGAACCGATCCCCATCTCATCAGTATCACGCGCTAAACACTAAATCCCTTGCCGTTTTAGGTTTGCCTCTCCCATCAAACTAAACTCAACCCTGGAATTAACCCAAGACTACCTAATTTATGAGATATATACTTATCATACTTACTTACTTCTTTTTACTTTTTTCGAATTGACAGTTGCAGATAACCATAGTGATTATTACTGCGTTACAGCTCAGCCTAAGAGAAGAGCGACGACATCTGGGGAACGTCCCCCAAAGGGCGTCTCCTGTGAGACTCTGACCTCGACTTAGGGTGACGTTGGGACTTATTGGGTTTTTTGGACTGGTGTCTCAGTCCGAGCCCCCCGTGACCGTGGATGAGACCCACGTCCGGATGACGTCAGATATCGGGGACCTCGTCTTCGCCGGCGAAGACGCTGTGTAAGGTTATATTTTATGCACTATATATGATGCTGTCTAAGATGGTAGCAGACTAACCTGTTATGTATATGGTACACCCACGCTCCTTATTGGTTTCTACGCGACATCGTGCCGAAATGCTAAATAAACACATCTTTGTCGGTAGGGTGGTAACTAGCCTCCCACCAGACCAGACTGGAGCTTGGAATCGAACCCAGGACCTCCAAATTTATAATGCGACAGCATACGCACTGCGCAAAGGAGGTCGTCAAAAATTTCGCTTTATACTTTCAAGACCAATTTTCCAAGGCTTACAACTGTGCTACGTCCTCATCTAAGATAGATATTTCATAATTCATCAAGATCGGTTACAGAAGAACCAAAATATTTTCTTTTTAATCCGACGGGAACAATCTAAGCTAACTTTTCTGAAATAAAAAGTATTTAGATATTGACATCTAGGCAAAACGTCTTCTTCTTTTTCTTGCCCTTTTCCCACATTATGTGGGGTCAGCACACCACGTCTTCTTCTTCCACTCACTTCTATCAGCCGTCACCTCACTACCCACACCTTTTACCCGCATATCCTCTTTTACACAATCCATCCATCTCTCCTTTGGCCTTCCTCTAACTCTTTTGCCCTTCCACGTTCATATATAACATTCTTTTGGTGAGATCACTTAGGACGCAAGATATCGCTGTGGCAAATTTGGTCAAGATGGGTGCAATGGTTAACCAGAACATAGGCAACAAAGAAGCAAACGTATCAGATGTAAAAATAAAACAGTTTTACCCGTCTTTAGCGTAACGATACCATGACGTTCGTATTTCAATGAAACTAACACAGGTGAGTCAGAGACTAATCCAGCTACTAATCAGTTCGCAAACTGGGGAATATCCCAATCTCGTCACTCATACGTACAGACATATAACCTATATATATAAAAGCGAAAGGTCACTTACATACTTACATACTGATTAAACATGAGATCTCTAAAACTATTGTATGTATAAAGCTATAATTTAGCAAGTGGGTAGTTGATAGTTAAGAGATGTGAGCTTAGAAAAGATATTTGGAAATTCCACCTTTAAGAGGGTAAAAGGGGGGTTGGAAGTTTGTATGAATTTTCTTTGTTTTTAGAGTTAGGGGTACAAAAAATTGCATTAAGATTAATAATAATAAATAAAAAACGTGTACATCAATTTTTTTTTTAAATATTACCTTTTAAGGGTGGTAAAATAGGGAATGATAGTTTTTGCTTATTTTTTTATTATGAAGTCTACAAGCTTGAAATTTTGAAAATAGGTTTCTTTTAGGGCGTAAGTATAAGGCTAGATTTTTTTTTCATCCAAATCTACCCCGGAGGGGGTAAAATAAGCGTTTGAAGTTTGTATGAAAGTCCTATGTTTTTTAATTTAGAGACATGAAAATAGGCAATTTGACATTTGTCTGTAGCTTATTTTCTGAAACCTCTATCTCACGGGAAATCAGCAATTCTACGTAGACGAAGTCGCGGGCAACAGCTAGTTACTTATAAATTAAGTGTAAATATGGAACCAATGCAAGGTCAACTTGCCTAACTTTTCATGGATACTCTACTAAAATTTACACAGAAACGAATAAATTTTATGTGTGGGTGTTTCCTGTAGCTCCCCACGCGCAAACATGTTCGACGAACAAGCTCGATATATAGCCAGCGAGGCAGTTCGCTGATGATATTGAGAAACAAATTATGTAAATTGATAGGTAGCTGTAAGGAAATAGCGTGATTCCACTTATTGCACGTCTCGAGTATGTTTTGAAAACTGCATGATTAGTATGGACTCAGTATCACCTTGATTGTGTCAACATGTGTTTTGAAAGTAACATTGCCTATATAGTAAAAAAATAATTCGAGTAAATCAAAATCTGTTATATTTTTTGTATTAATCAGACCCATAGTTCGCGAATATGTTGTGGAACCATAAGTTTTGCGATAAGAAATCTTTGCTTTAAGATTTTTTGGAAAATATTTGAGTTCGAGGCTTCAGAAAGCCCTTTGAAAAAACTACGTCCAGCAGTGTACGTCATTGGTAATGAATTATGCATAAGTTATGACAATCTAATCAGCAAATATTTGTCCTAAGCCATAATCACAGTAACGAATGTTACAAAGTAAACGTAGCTTTGAACTAATATTGACTTTTGATCTACTGATCTAGCGCTAAAACCACGGTTAAAAATTCCATGACTTACTGTCAACATCGATCGTGGTAAAGCAAACCCCTTTTCTCTGTCAGCAACATCTAGGCCAAATAACTGATCCTCTGCATAGAGATTGCTAATAAAATGAACCATGAACATGAACCAATGAAATCTTTTGATCTTTGGGTTTGAAGTTGACTGACTGAGCTTGTAGAAAAATCATATTACAATATTAAGGATTATATAAACGATAAAAAAGCTTGGGTGTGAATTGCTCTATCTCCATAGGTACTATAGTTTATTATTCATTTTATTCATTATGTGAGATGGTGATAACGAAAAAAAAGAAAAACCCCGGCTAAGTTGGTTGTGGGCTTCTTCTTAGACCGGGGCGCGTTTGGAACCCTCATAGCTTTAGTTTTAAGTTTACGAATATAGTTATCACCATGAAATAACTACTATGTAAATTATTGACTCGTCAAAAGTGCCTTTTTAAGGACTATTTGAATAAAGATTATTTTGAATTTGAATTTGACTGATTTCCGTGACTGTGAGATTTTATTAGACTTTACAATTTAAGCCAGTAAGTACTTAATTTAACCACCAATAACTATAATTAAGAACTTATCTTTAGTGTAGGTTTACTTACGCCCTGGAAAAAATTCATTGCGTTCTCGGTACGGCCATATTTTGCTATAGCGGGTAAATCAAAGTGTGTTATAGCCGGTATAAATCCATTTCACTGAAAATCAAGTTTGACACGGACGAAGTAGCGGGCGCCAATTATAATTATTTTCAGGGTTTTAAGGATATTGTTGATTTGGAGTATCATTTTTTTATTTACATACAAGAGCTTGACTATAATCTAAATACCTTGTCACTGAAATGTCTATTTACTTGATCATAGCGGTACTTATTAGAGAAGAGGCTTGACCTTTACATTGCTTATTAGAGAAGCAGCAAAGCACTTTGTTCGTGTCCATGGAATATCAACTACATAAGTGTACATATTCTTATCATTCCTGACTGCTTCATGGTTAACAGACAAGGAGAGAAATAGATGAAAAATCTTCTCGCCCATTAGAGAGAATGAGAGATGTTAATGGGGAAAATAAAGGAGACGATTTTGTTAATTGCGCTCTTAGTTACCCAAAAGTGGGCTCACTTGGTACAGCCCGTATCGGTTTCTACACGACATCGTACCGAACCGCTGTGTGTAGCATGCCAAGGCCGCAGCGTCTCATACACCCCACATGAATGAATAATAATCATTATTAATAATCATAATCTTTATGAAGCTGTGATAGCCTAGTGGTTAGTACGTCCGCCTCCTAATCAGAGGTCGGGGTTTCACGCACCTCTAACTTTCGGAGTTATGTGCGTTTTTAAGCAATTAAAATATCACTTGCTTCAACGGTGAAGGAAAACATCGTGAGGAAACCTACACGCCTGAGAGTTCTCCATAATGTCCTCAAAGGCGTGTGAAGTCTACCAATCCGCACATGGCCAGCGTGATGGACTATGGCCAAACCCTTCTCATATTGAGAGGAGACCCGTGCTCTGTAGTGAGCCGAGAATGGGTTGATCATGATAACGATGATGATAATGATCATGACATACCGCCTTGTTAATGATTATTGTTCATTCATGTGGGGTGTATGAGAGCTTCGACAGGACGGTTTATGTGTTGATATTCCTTCGACATGCTTCTCTAGTAGGCACCGCTATGATCAAGTGAAAGACATTTTCAGACAAGGTATTATAATCGCAGTCAAGCGCTAGTATCTCTATCTAAGAACATCATTCTTTGCGTGGTGGACTATGGCCATACCCTTCTCATGATGATGATGATGATATGATAAAGGTGGTATGTAATAAAATAAAAATTACATATAGTGAGATATATAGATATATATATATATAGTCACAGACACAATCAAGGCAGTCATCTTAATGAGTAACGCCGTCGTTTCGCAAATGTTACAAAATTGCAGTGCTTAAAATTAACTGATGCGACTCAAAGTGCCTTTTGGGCATCGTAATTACGCGTTAAGGTTGTTTGTCTCTTAACCCTTGAACCCAGAGTTTATGTGTATAGCCAAGGTCGCTGCTACTATTTTGCGACCTCGTATTTCTGGTTTTGGCCATAATGGATTTGTCAGTTTGCTCGTGGCAGTTTTTCGGCGACGCACCGAATAAATTATGGATTCTGCATCCTTGGTATACACCATGTAGGCGTTGCTTTGCGGAAGTCAATGATTAAGGGTTTTTTTATGCACTACAAGTTGGCCCTTGACGGCTATCTCACCTGGTGAGTAAGTGATGATGCTGTCTAGGATGGTAGCGGGCTAACCTGTTAGAGGTATGGTAAACCCACACTCCTAATTGGTTTCTACGCGACATCGTGCCGGAACGCTAAATCGCTTAGCGACACATCTTTGTCGATAGGATGGTAACTAGCCACGACCGAAGCCTCCCACCAGACTAGACTCGAGCTGGGAATCGAAGCCAGGACCTCCAACTTTATAACGCAACAGCGCACGCACTCGGCACGATGTCGCGTAAAATCCAATTAGGAGTGTGGGTTTACCATACTCCTAACAGGTTAGCCCGCTAACACCCTAGACTGTATAATCACTTACCACCAGGTGAGATAGCCGTCAAGGGCTAACTTGTAGTGTATAATAAAATATATATAAATTCACATTGTGCTGGTTTGTAATAGAGTTCCGCAAAGTACCGTCTCCCTGCTTCTAGCCAATACATGGACTTTAGGTCCAAGCAGGTGAATAAATCGGAGATATGCTAAGACAAAGAAATCTAATTACCAACTCCGCCGCGCGTATATTGTTACGCATTAATGCTTACCAGCATTGAAATGTATTTATATAACGGAACCATGTCATACAAAACTCGTTGTGGCAAATTTATTCACGGTTCTAGCAGATTGCGTTGCTGTGTTAACACGACAAGGTGCTAAAATTGTTACGCGGACATTATAAAAATGTTGTATTTCGGCAAATAAGTATCTACTGCCTATTGACGTCCCCGTACGTATCACTTGCTTCAACGGAGAAGTAAAATATCGCGAGGAAATCTGCTCGCCTGAGAGTTCTCCGTAATGTTCTCAAAAGCGTGTGATGTCTACCAATCCGCACGTTTCGAAGAAGGAATTCGAACGTTTCGAAGCGTTTTTAAGCAATTATAATATCACTTGCTTCAACGGTGTAGGAAAACATCGTGAGGAAACCTGCACGCCTGAGAGTTATCCATAATGTTCTCAAAGACGTGTGAAGTCTGCCAATCCGCACATGACCAGCGTGGTGGACTATGGCCAAACCCTTCTCATATTGAGTGGAAACCTGTGCTCAGTGAGCCAAGAATAGGTTGATCATGATGATGATGATGATAAATACCTCCTTGTTAATGATTATTGTTCATTCATGTGGGGTGTATGAGACGCTTCGACAGGACGGTTTATGTGTTGATATTCCTTCGACATGCTTCTCTAGTAGGCACCGCTATGATCAAGTGAAAGACATTTTCAGACAAGGTATTATAATTGCAGTCAAGCGCTAGTATCTCTATCTACGCAGCCCTCCTCTCTATCAAGCATTAAACTAATAACGCTTGGCAGCTAGAGGTCCCCGTCAAGGAGAGACACCAATGAATGTCTCTGCGGAGCCCATGATGCACACTCTGCCAGAGTGTGGTGAGCCGTGTCCTCCGCCGCCCCACACTCATGGCAGACCGGCGCTGCCTCCCGTCTCGCGATTCCGTACAGATACCTGCCGAAGCACCCATGCCCGGTAAGTACCTGCACGAGACGATACGTCGGTGCGCCATGTCTCCGCCTCAGCCACCGCTCCAGGTGGGACCGGATTCCCCCCACCGTCCGGATACCGGCACCGGGGACACCAGATCATCCCGCAGGAAAAAAAAAAAAAAAAAAGTATCTCTATCTAAGAACATCATTCTTTGCGTGGTGGACTATGGCCATACCCTTCTCACATTGAGAGGAGACCCGTGCTCTGTAGTGAGCTGGTAATGGGTTGATCATGATGA